>JAPDVR010000004.1:16798791-17298791 GCA_026230005.1 Gila orcuttii
TTGAGGGAATATCCGCTGTACTGCACTGTTGTGGCTTATCTCACCGACCTCAGCACCATCAGAACAAGATTAGTGCATCGTTTCTACAGGTATACTCAGTCCTTTAGCTCACTCACTGACCACAGCATCATCAGACATAAATGAGTGCCCCGTTCCTCCAGGTAAACACACAGACAACTTAAACGCTTCTGTTTATATGTGTAGGCGAATCTCAGCACTTATGTGGGAAGTGCGTTACATCGAACACAATGCTCAAACATTTAACGAACCACAGAGCCCCATTGTCACAGCAGCGAAAACGGTCAGCGACGTCCTGCTGCGTTTCATCAGGTCAGAGAAATCACTTCCACATTTTTACATTACGATCCCTCTGGTTCACCTGCTGGGTTCAGTGACCATGCTGAGCTTTTTAATTTTTATTGTTCATGTGTCTGTAGGGATCAAAGTTGTACAGATATTTTGGATCTGCACAATAGGATGAAGACCGAATTCAGCAGTGCAGAAGAGGAAGAGGTGAGCTTGGGTCTGTGTGTGTGAATTATGCAGAGCTCAACAATAAGTATGTCTACTAACCCAGGACGAATGTGGCTAAGCTTTGGGAAAGTTGCAGACTGGTGTATATATTTTAGTGTGAAGAAGATTAACTTCAGCGTCTTTGTTTGTTCTGTAGGAGATTGTGGATGTGGACTCGGACACTCCCGGCACCTCCACTGGTCAAAGGGTGAGACAATTGAAGAACATGCATGTTCAATTAAGCTTTGTAATCTACTTATTATGAATGCGTTATAGTACCAGGTGTGTTTTCTTTAACCCCTCCCACCATTTACAGAGGTCCAGTAACATGCCTCAGAAGCGTGGAGTGATCCTAGATATAAACGCATGGCACAGACAATGCAAAGAGCTTGTGAGGAGAATGATGGCAAGCCCAGATTCAGAGCCATTCCGCCAGCCTGTTGACCTCTTCATCTACCCGGTAGTTCATTCTTCCCTCTACGTCCTATCATTCCTTTCCTTCCTGTACTTTTCATCTTATCCCTTTAATGTGATGTCTGTCACTTCTTGTATTCCATGTTGGAAATCTTTCAGATCTAATCTTTTTCTCTCTGTATCAGGATTACCGTGATATTATAGACACTCCTATGGATTTGGGCACAGTCTCTGAGACCCTAATGGGTGGGAACTACGAGAATCCAATAGAGTTTGCCAAAGATGTGAGGCTTATCTTCAGTAATTCAAAGGCCTACACGCCCAACAAGAAGTCTAGAGTAAGACCAGCACCCTTTTTTCCAGATCTCCCACAATCACACTCATAACTTTTATAATCAAGCAATACGCGCTGTTAGGACGTTGTTTAGCTGTTTTAAATTCACTGTAAACCACAGCTTCATGGGGCTTATTGCTTTTAAAAAACGGTTAGTCCATAAAAATGTTTATTTTGATATTTAGGCGCAGTGGTGCAGTAATACTGATCTAATGAGGTCACAGGTGTATGGTTGTGGAGTATTTTACAATGGCTTCAAACGCGGCTCAAACAATCAGAATCAATGCCTGGAACTATCAGTTTTATAAACAGACTTTACAATGAATTAAATAATGAGATGTATTTATTTTCGTACTACATGTACACTACCGTTCAAATGTTTGGTCAGAGCCTATTGTTTAAAATAAAAAATAAAAATTCAAATGAACTTTTTATTCATTAAAGAATTCTGAGAAAAAAATCCACAAAAATATCAAGCAGTACTGATTCCAACATTGATAATATGAAATGTTACTTGAGGAGCAAATCAGCATATCAGAATCATTTCTGAATGATCATGTGACACTGAAGATTGGAGTAATGATGCTGAAAATTCAGCTTTGCCTTCACAGGAATAAATAACATTTTTAAATATATATTTAAACGATTACGACAACCATTGCTTTAAATTGTAATAATATTTCACATTATAACTGTTTTATTTTAATCACATATATGCAGCCTTGGTGAGCATAAGAGACTTATTTCAGAAACATAACTACTTCTATACTATTAACGACCACAAATTTTGAAGAGTTAGACATTTTTTTTCTAATATTGTTGTGCTATTAAAGATAACTTTTTATATAGTAACTAAAATAGTATATTGCATTCATGTATAAAGTATGTTTTAGGCCTTTTGACAGTTGATCCACAGTATGACTCTGATATTGCTTTTTTTTTAGATCTACAGTATGACTCTGAGTCTGTCGGCGTTCTTTGAGAATCAAATCATTCCCATAATCTCAGACTACAAATCTGCTGTTCAGAATCAGCGTAGGAGTCAACAGAGACTCAGTTGCAGCAAGAGATTGCAGAGTTCCCTTCCCATCAGGTAAAACATGTACACTCAATGTCAAATCATGGTACACACAGATTTATTTTTATTTTATTTTTTTACCCGTTTTAAACTTTTGTGTGTTTTGGCAGCCTCAAAGGAAAACAGAAATCTGGAAAGAAAACCTCCCAGACGACTCCAAAGTCCCGCTCAAGGAAATCCTCTCAAGGTGTGCAAGAGTCTTAGAGATGTTGTAATTACCAGTGGGAACTTGGGTTTTCTTTGAACCCTGACTTTCCAAATTGAGGTTGTCTCAAATCAACAATAATGGTAGAATAGATGTGTTAATGATCATAATAGTAAATTTAGTTTGTTTGCATTGTGAACTGTTGATGAAAAACAGGAATAAAGCTTGATTAAATGCTATTTTTAACCAGTTGAGGAGAATATATATATATATACACTCCTGAACAAAATCTTAAGACCGGGGGAAACATTGCAAGTATTCGCATTTCGCGCTGGTGGATCATAACCGGGTTGTAAGTACTGCTTCAAAATGCCAAAAGAAGAAACAGGAGCAAGAGACAAAAAATAGAGAGTAGGCAATTTATTGAAAACTGCATTTAAACTTAAGGTTTAAATAATAATGATAAACATCAGCTGTTCATCAGCTGATCAAAAGTTTAAGACCATAGGCATAAAAAGGTAAAATCTGCACAAAAATATGGCTTTCGTGTCATTGATCTTCAGGCAGTCACACTGTCATGATCTCCTGATGGCAAAGGCAAAAAGGCTTTCTCTCTTTGAACGTGGCAGGATTGTTGAGCTGCACAAGCAAGGCCTCTCGCAATGCGCCATCGCTGCCAAGGTTGGACGCAGTCAGACAGTCATTACCGCACAGTCTGTGCGGTAATGACTGGGTCTTTTAACAGGACAACGCTGCAATTCACAACGCCCGCCTGACGAAGGACTTCTTCCAGGAGAATAACGTTGCTCTTTTGGACCATCCTGCGTGTTCTCCTGATCTAAATCCCATTGAGAACATTTGGGGATGGATGGCAAGGGAAGTTTACAAAAGCGGACGTCAGTTCCAGACCGTGGATGGCCTTCGTGAAGCCATCTTCACCACATGGAGCAACGTTCCCAGCAACCTCCTGGGAACAGTCGCATCAAGCATGCCGAAACGAGTGCTTGAAGTGATCAACAAGAACGGTGGGGCTACTCACTACTGAGTCCTTTTTTGACACTTTTAGTTCTGTTGTAGGTTTATTTTTGGGCTATGGTCTTAAACTTTTGATCAGCTGATGAACAGCCTGTTTAAGTTTAAATGCAGTTTTCAATAAATTGCCTACTCTCTATCTTTTGTCTTTTGGCATTTTGAAGCAGTACTTACAACCCGGTTATGATTCACCAGCGCGAAATGTGAATACTTCCAATGTTTCCCCCGGTCTTAAGATTTTGTTCAGGAGTGTATATATATATATATATAATATATAATATATATTATATAATATATAAAACTGTAGGTTTAGTAGTAGTCAACTAGTGAGACGCCACCTTAAAGGGATAGTTCACCCAAAAATGAAAATTCTGTCAGTATTTACTTACCCTCTTGTTGTTCCAACCCCGTAAGACCTTCGTTCATCTTCGGAACACGAATTAAGATATTTTTCATGAAATCTGAGAGCTGGAACACTCCTCCATGGGCTTCTAAGGGATTGACACTTGCCAGCCCCGAAAAGTTATTAAAGACATCGTTAAAATAGTCCAAGCGACGAGAATACTTTTTGTGTGCAAAAACAAACAAAAATAACGACTTTATTTCAACTGTTCATTTCCTTCTCTGTCGGCCTCTAGTCCGTTAACTTAGTATGATTGCATAGAGCTACGTCACACGTAGGCTCACTATTGGCCGACGCTGGTCATGTGTGTGATGCTTGTGACGTACAACAACAGAAGCTTACGCTATATCACTAGTGAACTGACTCGAGGCCCACAGAGAAGGAAATGAATAGTTGAAATAAAGTTGTTATTTTTGTTTGTTTTTGCGCACAAAAAGTATTCTCGTCGCTTGATAAACTTATGATTGAGCCACTGTAGTCACTTGGACTATTTTAACGATGTCTTTAATAACTTTTCGGGGAACAAGTGTCAATCCCTTAAGAAGCCTATGGAGGAGTATGGAGGAGTGATCCAGCTCTCAGATTTCATCAAAAATATCTTAATTCATGTTCCGAAGATGAACGAAGGTCTTACGGGGTTGGAACAACATGAGGGTGAGTAAATACTGACAGAATTTTCATTTTTGGGTGAACTATCCCTTTAAGTCACAGCTGTTTTTTTTCATGGGAGAGTCAGTGTTTGCTTCTTTCACCAGATTTGAGTGTTGCACAAGCTGATGAAGACAGTCAGCCTTCCTCTTCATCCTCATCCTCTTCCTCCTCATCTTCCTCGTCCTTTTCATCAGAGCATGCAGGAGCCGACCGAGTTACACGCAGCCGGGGTACACCAATCAAAACCTCAGGTACACAAACAAACAGAAAATCAGGAAACTCCAAGGCACTCTCTTTAGAAAGATTAAAAAGCCTTTAATGTTATGGCTTGGTCATCTTAAACCTTTAAAAAACACTCCGACGCATTTCAGCATACAAGCCTTGGCACAGGAGTGACTCCCTGACGAAGGCTTGTAAGGCTCCAAAACGCGTCGGAGTGTGCATAAGAGTGTATAATGTATATTCCAAAGAATTTTTTACCTCCAAGTTGACTCTGATATTGTGTCCTAGGTGGCAATGACTGCCTGCCAAATAAAGGTCGAAGTTCACGTAGGAGAGGAGCAGCATTAGCAGAAGAGGGAGAAGTCTCTGAATGTGAGAGTACCAGCTCATCATCCTCCTCAACATCCGCATCGTCCTCCTCCAAAACCTCGTCGTCTTCGTCCGAGAGCGACGACAGCGGGACTGAGGTGGGCGGCTTTGCAGACGGCGGCGATCATGACTACAGCAAAGCCCCGCAACAAAAACAGAAAGGCAAAGAGGCAGCAGCCTATGTCGATAACGCAAAGCGAAAGCGTAAAGGAGAAGAGCAGACGACAGAACCTGAGAAACGAGCGCGGCAGGCGGACGAAAAAGAAGAGGAACCTGAGGAAGAGGAAGAACCAGATGAAGAGGAGGAACCTGAGGAGGAAGAAGAGGAGCTGGATGAGGAAGAGGAGGAGTCTGAGGATGAAGACCTCATTTCATCAACAAAAACTGGAAGTCAGAGGTCAAATCAAAGGACTCTAAAGTCAGGGGGGATTAATACTCGTAACCAGGGACGAAGGACTGTTCTATACAACGATGACTCTGAAGAGGAGGGGCTGACGACAGACCCTCTGAATCTAGGAATGTCACGTTCTGGAAGGGTCCGTCGCATGACTGAACGTGCAAGGGTTAGCCATCTTATGGGCTGGACACATTGACATTTTATGATCCTCACACATAGACTCACTACAGCGATACTGCAGGGATTTGTTTTTAGTACTGTCTTTTTGTGAGTTGTTTTTTTTTTTTTTTTTTTTTTTTTTTTTTTTTTTTTAACTATTGTTGTCTCCGAGACTTGATGTTCATGACTCTTCCTGGACTGTGGTGCTTTTTCTTCTCTGGTTTTCACAGAAACTACCTTGCCATCAACTAATCCGCCACCTCTGCCTTATTCTAGTCCGGAGTGGTCCTTCCTCTCCTTCCTTTCTTCCTCCCTCCTGAATGACTTTGATTCCCATCATGGTTCTTTTGGTTTCCATTTTCCTGTCATAAAGATGGTGCTGCTCTCCTCACTTTCTCCATCTTGCGTTCTTTTCATACTTTTTTTTTACACAGGGGGTCATTGAGAACACTTACGTTTACCATATAATTCAGCTGACTTGACTTTACTATTAAATCAGGTAATGCATTTACCTCTGTTCAATAATATAATACATTTTTGTCTTATGATTTAGTGCAGGTGCAAACTCTGAGATGCATTAACTACTTCCAGATCACTTGTGCTACTCCTCGTCCATTAAAGTACAGACACGAGGAGGATTATGTGAAACGTAGGAGAAAATGCACTTCTCCTCTTGTTCAAATACACAAAAACACTTCAGACTGTTTTTACAGAATATATTTATATTTTTCCACTCTTGTATGATACACTTTGATTCATTTTTATCTTGCAGTAAGGAGAATATTAGTATTGATGATGTTTGCACATTTTATGTCAAGTATATGTGGCAGCTGATTGGTTGAAAAGAGGTGATGTCTGAATCCTGCACTCTGGTTCAAATATAATGTAAATTGAAGCCGGTGCCCTCAAGCTATCTGAGGAGCATCAGAATGGTTATTTTCTCATCTTTTTTTCTTCTGTACCATTATCATGGAAAACTGGAAAGACTGTTATGATTTGGACAAGGGAGACAACAAGAACAATCGTCTGAAAATTGTCTAGTGCTCATTTAATCCATGTTAATGTGTTTTTCATTCGTGTATTTTCAGGATGGTGAATACAAAGCATAAATTGAAGAGATCATGAGTTTAATCTGAGTTTGGGTTGTGGTGTTCAAAGGGTGTAACAAAAATGTTAACAACACACTGGGACATATCTCTTTCTCTCTGGTTTGCCCTTCTCTTACCTTTTTCTGTTTATTCCTCTTTTCTAACTTTAGTTAATGGAGAACACTCTCTCCATCTAGTCCCTAATCTGCTTTTCCTCACCTGTTTGAAAGACTTTTCCCAGCCAATCAGGATACAGCATTAACCTCCTCTGTGCTTAGAAAAGAGTTGACCAGACTGAGTTTTTGTCTATTCTTTTCCTTTCCATCTCTCATGGCCTGTTTTTTTTTTTTTTTTTTTTGTGTGTGTGTCAGGGATCTGTTGTCATTGGGTGACAAAGCCTGGATCTGTTCAATGACACTGATGGTGAAGATGGTCATGGTGTTAGATGTTATAAGCTTATGTCTGTTTATTTGTTTTCTATGCTTTTTTTTATAATAAAGGTGTAAAACTGTGATTAGGCTCTACTGTCTTATCTATATAGTGTGGGTATCTCTCTTTCTCTGTAATATAAATATATATACACACAGTCAAAACAAAAATTATTCAGACACCAGATATAATTTTTTATTATTATTTTCTTTAGTGGATGTGGGACACTATAGTTAATTTATGTGATTGAGGATAGCAAAATAAAGTAAAATGTGATACATTATACCCCACAATTCTTCAGGGACTACCAGTAAAATGTATAAAAATTTGGGACCAAAAATTATTCAGACAATTTGACCTGACCATGCTTTAAGTGTTTTTTCTTTAATTGCTAATGCACCTTTTTACACCACAGACTGAACAAAATTAAGCATTGCTTGGTAATTGGTTGACCTAAATTGGTATTATCTAATTGTGTACTTAAATGTTTTTTTGTGTGTGTGTACTTATATTTAACATCTGACAGCTTTTCAACCTCATTAATTTGTGAGACAGTCTAACAGAAGGATGGCCAAAACCAGTGAAATATCAACTGATTTGATAACTCTGAGTTCTTGTCTTTTATTACCATTTTCTAAACTATAGCGAATAAACTGTGATAATGTGAGAAATGTTGAAGGTGTCTGAATAAATGTTGGTTTGACTGTGTATATATACAGGTGGTGGTCATGTAATTAGAATATCATCAAAAAATTAATTTATTTCAGTACTTCCATTCAAAAAGTGAAATTTGTATATTATATTCATTCATTACACACAGACTGATATATTTCAAGTGTTCATTCCTTTTAATTTTGATGATTATAACTGACAACTAATGAAAATTAAAATTAGATAATTAGAATATTGTTGAAATGTTCAATATTGAAGACACCTGGTGCCACACTCTTATCAGCAAACCAACTCAAAACACCTGCAAAGGCCTTTAAATGGTCTCTGTCTAGTTCTGTAGGCTACACAATCATGGAGAAGACTGCTGACTTGAGAGCTGTCCAAAAGATGACCATTAACATCTTGCACAAGGAGAGCAAGACACAAAAGGTCATTGCTAAAGAGGCTGGCTGTTAGCTCTGTGTCTAAGCACATTAATAGAGAGGCGAAGGGAGGGAAAATATGTGGTAGAAAAAAGTGTACACGCAATAGGGATAACCGCACCCTGGAGAGGATTGTGAAACAAAAACCATTCAAAAATGTGGGGGAGATTCACAAAGAGTGGACTGCAGCTGGAGTCAGTGCTTCAAGAACCACCACGCACAGACGTATGCAAGACATGGGTTTCACCTGTCGCATTCATTGTGTCAAGCCACTCTTGAACAAGACACAGTGTCAGAAGCGTCTCGCCTGGGCTAAAGACAAAAAGGACTGGACTGCTGCTGAGTGGTCCAAAGTTATGTTCTCTGATGAAAGTAAATTTTGCATTTCCTTTGGAAATCAAGGTCCCAGAGTTTGGAGGAAGAGAGGAGAGGCACAGATATTCAATAATAAATAAGTAAATAAATAAAATAACAAATAACTAGAAATAAAAGGGAAGGTTACATAAAAATGTAGTTAATGTAGGCCAATATATATTCCTTTATTTTATGGAATATTCTTTGATTTTAGAGTTGCACATATCTTTTCAAAATGTATACATTTGTTCTTAATTTAATGTTATCCTCTCCATAATGTACTTTAGAAACTAAATCTAACCACTCATTTAAAACTGGGGATTCTTGCTTTCTCAAAAAAATTATTGCATTAAAAGCTGTAATTCTCAGCATTCTAAATAAGTATATATCATCTTTATAAAGTAGCATAGGTCCTATACCCAAAACTATATTTTGTATCTTTATATATTTAGTTTCTTAAAAAAAATCTTCCCTGAATTAGGCTACTTCTGTTCAATTTCTTTTTTTTATTAGAAGTATAAAATATATGAGTGTAATGAGCTAGAAGTTCACTGCAACTTATCCAACATCCTAAAGAGAAATTATTATAATTAGAAGATATTTCTAGTGTTATAAAATATCGCATATTAATTTTCTATCTCCTATTTGGCGTTCAATATGAAGATTAGCAGCAAAATGGATACATTTGCACGACTTTCTAACATTTACAGATGGAGAATATAACTGTAAAATGTAATTTTTGCACTGAGGGGGGAAAAAAACATGTCACAAACGCATAAAACAGCACAAAATATACGCTGTTTGATGGTGGATCGATTTGATCCACGATCGACCTCTAGGGCTGCTTCAGAAACGCGTGCACACGCAATTATCTAGACTAGATAAACCTGGATCAAATTAGTGAGATTGCGTGAACTTCAATTACCTTTTATGGAACCACTTTAGCCCCAACTTATTTGTTAGGCTCATTCAAGTCCGGTTTTGGAGTTTAATCCCCGCTTTTCTAAGCTTCATTTATGGAACAGCCCCCTGGGCTCTCATAACACCTGAGCAGTGCCACAGACTGATCGACTCCATGCAACGTCGCATTGCTGAAGTAATTCAGGCAAAAGGAGCCCCAACTAAGTATTAAGTGCTGTACATGTTCATACTTTTCAGTTGGCCAACATTTCTAAAAATCCTTTTTTGTATTGGTCTTAAGTAATATTCTAATTTTCAGAGATACTGAATTTGGGATTTTCATTAGTTGTCAGTTTTAGTCATCACAATTAAATGAAATAAACATTTGAAATACAGGTCCTTCTCAAAAAATTAGCATATTGTGATAAAGTTCTTTATTTTCCATAATGTAATGATAAAAATTTAACTTTCATATATTTTAGATTCATTGCACACCAACTGAAATATTTCAGGTCTTTTATTGTTTTAATACTGATGATTTTGGCATACAGCTCATGAAAACCCAAAATTCCTGTCTCAAAAAATTAGCATATCATGAAAAGGGTCTCTAAACGAGCTATTAACCTAATCATATGAATCAACTAATTAACTCTAAACACCTGCAAAAGATTCCTGAGGCTTTTAAAAACTCCCAGCCTGTTTCATTACTCAAAACCGCAATCATGGGTAAGACTGCCGACCTGACTGCTGTCCAGAAGGCCATCATTGACACCCTCAAGCAAGAGGGTAAGACAGAGAAAGAAATTTCTGAACAAATAGGCTGTTCCCTGAGTGCTGTATCAAGGCACCTCAGTCGGAAGTCTGTGGGAAGGAATAAAAGTGTGGCAAAAAACGCTGCACAACGAGAAGAGGTGACCGGACCCTGAGGAAGATTGTGGAGAAGGACCGATTCCAGACCTTGGGGGACCTGCGGAAGCAGTGGACTGAGTCTGGAGTAGAAACATCCAGAGCCACCGTGCACAGGCGTGTGCAGGAAATGGGCTACAAGTGCCGCATTCCCCAGGTCAAGCCACTTTTGAACCAGAAACAGCGGCAGAAGCGCCTGACCTGGGCTACAGAGAAGCAGCACTGGACTGTTGCTCAGTTTTGCATGTCATTCGGAAATCAAGGTGCCAGAGTCTTGAGGAAGACTGGGGAGAAGGAAATGCCAAAATGCCTGAAGTCCAGTGTCAAGTACCCATAGTCAGTGATGGTCTGGGGTGCCATGTCAGCTGCTGGTGTTGGTCCACTGTGTTTTATCAAGGGCAGGGTCAATATAGTTAGCTATCAGGAGATTTTGGAGCACTTCATGCTTCCACCTGCTGAAAAGCTTTATGGAGATGAAGATTTCATTTTTCAGCACGACCTGGCACCTGCTCACAGTGCCAAAACCACTGGTAAATGGTTTACTGACCATGGTATTACTGTGCTCAATTGGCCTGCCAACTCTCCTGACCTGAACCCCATAGAGAATCTGTGGGATATTGTGAAGAGAAAGTTGAGAGACGCAAGACCCAACACTCTGGATGAGCTTAAGGCCGCTATCGAAGCATCCTGGTCCTCCATAACACCTCAGCAGTGCCACAGGCTGATTGCCTCCATGCCACGCCGCATTGAAGCAGTCATTTCTGCAAAAGGATTCCCGACCAAGTATTGAGTGCATAACTGAACATAATTATTTGAAGGTAGACTTTTTTTGTATTAAAAACACTTCTTTTATTGGTCGGATGAAATATGCTAATTTTTTGAGACAGGAATTTTGGGTTTTCATGAGCTGTATGCCAAAATCATCAGTATTAAAACAATAAAAGACCTGAAATATTTCAGTTGGTGTGCAATGAATCTAAAATATATGAAAGTTTAATTTTTATCATTACATTATGGAAAATAATTAACTTTATCACAATATGCTAATTTTTTGAGAAGGACCTGTATATCAGTCTGTGTGTAATGAATGAATATAATATCCAAGTTTCACTTTTTGAATAGAATTACTGAAATAAATCAACTTTTTGATGATATATGACCAGCACCTGTGTGTGTGCGTTTACCCTCTGGCTAAACGAAAGACACCCATATATATATAAACATATTTTGGCAAATTTTATAATTTGAGACCATAAGCCACAGAAAAATATATTCACACATTAAAGAGGAAAAAAGATAACAGAAAAGGGTATAGGCTATGTGTCTGGGAGAGACATGGATTCAGTTGCAGCTAACAGAAAAGTTTATTTTGCACTTAATGAGCCCAGAAAAAAAAAAAAAAAAAGTTCAAATAAATGTTCACTGGGCCAGGAGAACACTTCTCATAAAGGACCAAATATAGCGTCTCCAGAGACGCAGTGTCCTATTTAAACTGAGATCCCCGATGAAAGCGATGTGCGTAGCTACAGAGAGGGTCTGGGGTGGTGCATCCGAGTCCCAACTGAACAGAGAACGCCTGGGCAGGCAGGACAAGAGGGAGAGAGCAGAAGCTTGACAACAAATAAAAATGCAAACAAAAAACAAAACAGCACTTGGAATCTGAAACGGCAAGGCAACAGAGACAAGTTAGCCACAGCGATTGCATGCAGTACATACAACAACGGTCTGACAAAAGACTGAACACAAGAGGATCTAAAAACAGCCAGGGGACATAAATGAGGGATTAATTAGCAACAGGTGTGACATGAAATCAATAGATAATTAAGGATAATGAGTGGGAGGGGAAACGCCACAATGACAGCGGAACACATTGCGAGCTGTCAAAACAAAGCACATAGACAACAAGGCAGACAGACAGAGAAAAGACAAAAACACAGCCGATCAGACCGGTCATGACAATAGGCCTAGGTGTATAATCAAAATTTTAAAAAAGGAATTTAATTATTTGTAAATGTCCATAATTCTGGTTACTTTACGGCTTGAAAGTCCTTGTAAGGTTTCAAAATAAAGCTTTATGTCAGCCTTAGGTGATATTGGGTATCCATTCAGAACATTTACATTTGTTTATGTAAAACTTACCAAGTATATTATAAGATTTAACATAAAAACGTAACGTTTTTTCTTTTGTCATAATAAAAAATAACATATTTTTAATTTTAATTTGCACTGAACGTATTAAACAAATATTCCACATCAATCCAAAAGAATCTAACATACAGTACATACATAAAGATCAGTTCTAGGCCTATATCTTTTTAGGTTTGTTGGATAAATGATAGGCTACCTATCATTTTAAAGTATATTTCATTAAACTTCATTATTGATACAGTATTTGTTATTATAAGTCCAAATCAATCTCCAATTAATATTCTCAAAATGGTTATTCCAAGATTTCCATTACACGAAAGTAGATGTTAAAACTTCATGCTGACTTGTACTCGGTTTTCGCCAAGGTAAGCACCAACTAAGACGTAGCTTTACAGTAACCTATGCTTCTCCATCCATTTACGCTTCTATCCATATGGTGATGTGAATCTCCTTCTGTCTGGTGTAAATGGCTGCAGTGTATTTTCGCGTCAGCACACAAAACGGCTGCAACCACAGTGCGGTCTCCCCAGTGGATCAGCATGACAACCGTCTGGATTGAGCTGAGTAGGGGACATATCTAGGCTCTTCAAGTGGGCACCTTCCGTCCTCAGTGTTTCGTCGACTAGCCCACGACTCCTCAAGAGGGCTCGACAGTGACTCTGGCGTCCCAGAGTCACCCCCCTCCGTCCCCCACTCAACTCAGCCCAGCTTACTGACCTTTACCTCCCTCCTGCTGCTGAGATTGCTCCTTCCTCATAGTTCATATGTGACCTAACCACAATCTCTCACAATCTCTCCGCAACCCGACCATACGCGCCAACCCGTTTGACTAAGGCTATCGAGCCCCACTGCCGTCATTAAAGCAGGTTCAGTGGCAGCGGTTCCATATGGCATACTACCGCAAAACACAATATCTGTCCAAACACCAATCCTCATTCACGCAAAATACACAGGAAAATAATATTACTATGCAAACTATACAAATAAACCAACAGACTCTTCGAGTTTTTCAAGAATTCTTCGAAACCGTAGCGTGGCGGCCTGTACACAGCCAGCCAGAATCTTTCCGTCTCAACCACAGCCAGTTGCTGCTCCTCTCTGCTGCTTCAGATAAGTTCTTTACTGTGCGACGCAACTCTTGGCCACTGAATCCGACGTCTCTGAGGAACTGGGTTGTGGAGTGTGCCACAAATCCTCGACAACCCACTTCCACTGGATAAACCCGGACTCTCCATCCTCGCTGTTCTGCTTCAGTGGCCAGCTGAGCATACCGCAGTTTCTTCCTCTCATATGCCTAATCCAGAGGTGTCAATTCCAGTGGTCAGAAAGTAAAAGTCCTGCCATATGTTTATTCCACCCATTAACTCAGCCAGCTGATTTCACTAATTAGTTCTATCTCCTGGCTGAAAAACTGTGCTAATTAGCAAATCCAGGCGATTGGAACAAAATACTGAGGAGGAATTTTACTTTCTGAACCTGGACTTGACACCTCTGGCCTCATCTACAGCATCCTCCCATGGCACTGTTAACTCTATCAGTTGAACAATGCGTGCTGATCCAGACCACAAATCAATATCTGGTCGGAGGTTAGTGGTGGCAATCTCAGGTGGAAAAATAAGCCGTTGATCAAGATCAGCCAGCATTTTCCAGTCCCTAGCAGCTTCCAGTTGTCCTGGACGAGAATTGGTTTTAACACCTTTTCTTGGTGGTTGCTCGCCTGGGCGGAGGAATATTGTCTTCTGTGTGTAATGTTTTGCTAGAACAGGTGGCAACTTATTGGTCATGTTACGCTTATCTTCCAATGCTGAAGCCACACATCGCAGTACTTGGTCGTGGCGCCAAGTAAACCGACCCTGGCTAAGAGCCACCTTACATCCTGTCAAAATGTGCCTTAATGTGGCAGGTGATGAACACAAAGGACAAAAGGGATCCTCTCCTACCCAGAGGTTTAGGTTCTGTGGTGATGGGAGAACATCATATGTTGACCTGATAAGGAAACTGATCCTACTGTTTTCCATTGACCAAAAGTCTTGCCAGCCCATCTTGCATCGTTCCACACTATCCCATCTCATCCACTCTCCCTGCTTGGCCTGGGAAATGGCCTTTATACACCTCATCCTCTCCTCCTGCTTTCGCACCTCGTTGACTACCAGCTTCCTCCTTTGAGCTGGGGCTTCTTTGTGCCATTTAGGCAACTGAGCCCAAAACCCCCTCTTCCATGCTGTACCTGTCCAACGTTATCACCAATTTGAAGGGCAGCCTTTGCCTCTTCCACAGATTTCTTTGCTGACCACTTTCTACCAGTTTTTAACACAGGTGCTGCCTCTCTTACACATTTGTCGCGTAACTCTACTAAGGTCATTTCCAGTCTGACCTTGGTGCACTTAAACTCCTCGGTTAAAGCAGAGACTGGCAGAATGTTTTATCTACTACCTTGCCTTTAATTATCGAGATGCTCCTTGATTTCGAAGGCTTAAATTGCATTCGTGCCCATTCAATGTTATCGGTTAACTTACCCAATAACCGATTAGTGCAGGCTACTGTTGTAGTCATGGTTGTCATGTCCAGAGGTGTCAAGTCCAGGTTCAGAAAGTAAAATTCCTCCTCAGTATTTTGTTCCAATCACCTGGATTTGCTAATTAGCACAGTTTTTCAGCCAGGAGATAGAACTAATTAGTGAAATCAGCTGGCTGAGTTAATGGATGGAATAAACATATGGCAGGACTTTTACTTTCTGACCCCTGGAATTGACACCTCTGGTCATGTCATCCATGTATGCTCTGATTGGTGGTAGTCGCATCCCAGAAGCCAAGCCCTCTCCTCCTACTACCCATTTTGATGCCCTAATGATTACTTCCATTGCCATGGTAAAAGCCAGTGGAGAAATGGTGCATCCTGCCATTATTCCAACCTCTAAGCATTGCCGTGTAGTGCTGAATTCTGGAGTTGAGAAACTAAATGCCAAATCTCCAAAATAGGCATTCATTAAATTTGTTATCGACATCGGTACCCTGAAAAAATCAAATGCTGCCCAAAGAAGCTCATGTGACACTGAACCATATGCATTAGCCAAATCCAGGAATGTCACATGGAGCTCCTTCCTCTCCTTTTTAGCTGATTGAATTCGTTGCCAGATCACATTGATGTGTTCTAAGCATCCTGAGAACCCTGAAATGCCCGCTTTTTGAACTAAAGTGTCAATAAAGCCATTCTTTAATAGGTAGGTTGACAATCTCTGAGCAATAATGCTGAAGAAAATCTTACCTTCGACGTTTAATAGTGAAATAGGACGAAACTGACTGATGCTTGTAGAATCTTTTTCTTTAGGTATAAAGACTCCGCCTGCTCGCCGCCATGCTCTAGGTACAACCTGCTTTTCCCATGCCACTTTTATCAATTTCCACAGAATTCGTAGAACTCCTGAAGCACTCTTGTACACTCTTTACGGAACTCCATTAGGCCCTGGAGATGATGAAGCCCTTGCCTTTCTCACAGCCTGCTCTACCTCTTTCCACTTAGGTGCACAGACCGTAGCGGTTTCCGTAGGCACTCAGCTCTGCATAATGTTGCAAGCTTATCTTTTATGGCCCTTTGTAAGAGATTGATTCCCTCCTTCTGACTTTGTTCTGCTCTTTTCCATTGCTTCCTCAGCTGTCTCCTTTCTCTAACGAACCCTTCAATTTTCTGCTGCCGCCTAGACATTTCAGGAGTAGTTTGTACTTTTTCCTTCCTTTTTTCCACACCAAACCTCTCACTTCCATATGCGTAAATTATGTCCCCAAATTTATCCAGCTTCTTTTCAACTGTACCAGTTAATCTTTCCAATGCAAAGCATAGATCTGTGTTTACCGTCCGTGTCCCATTCAGTTTTCTCACAAGCTCTTGGCCATCTAACTCCAGGCCTATGCCGGTTGAGGTTCTTTTCTCTCTTAAGCCCAATTTATACTTCTGCGTCGAACTTACGCCGTAGCTACGTCGTAGGCTGTGTGTAGCGCGCGTACCCTTCGGCGTTCTCTGACCTGCACCTCTCCAAAAATGTAACAACGCGTCAATTCTACGCGGACGCAAGCGCTGTGATTGGTCTGCTAGAAACCCTCCCTCGGGGTTCACATGCTCCCTCTGCATGTGTAATTGCGCGTCAACGTGGACAACGACGCAGAAGTATAAATGAAAACCAACGCGTAGTGTATAGCGTAGAGGCTCCGGCGTAGGTCCGACGCAGAAGTATAAATCAGCCTTTATGCTGGTTAGCCTGACCGGGTTCACAAGTATCAATGAGTTCATCACTAGCTGTGCAAACCCTCCTCTCCTCTATGACAGGGGTGCTAATATCCTGCGAACTGTGGTTTGCTTCCTGTCGCTGGATTTCATTCGACTGACTTGACTGACTTCGTGAGAAGTACTCATCAATGCGAGGCCCAAGTATTTATTAGCTACGAAATGTTGCAGGGCAATGAATTAAACGTCTAAAAAAGGATTACTGCATTTGCTATCATTCATTTTAATACAGTTTATCAAGACCTCCTTTTTAAACATTGATTGCTATTTCACTGATGCCATGCAAACGTCTCAAAAAACCTCCTGGTTTGCATCAAATATGCTAGCCTATATTCTCGTGGAGATATTGAAATACCGAATGTCTCTAAAATTTCAGTATAGCCTATGTAAATAAATAGCCCTCACCATTTATAATTTGTAAAAACATTAAAATATATTTTTTTTACCCAATTGTCGTAGAAGATTAATTTCTTCTTAAATATTTAACATTTTTATTATTCCATATTATGTTTTCAATTTTTAAGTTGAACTGATTAAACTTGATTAAACATTATATAAAGTATAAAGATGAGCTGTATACCATTGCTTATCTTTATGCTTTATATCATGTTTATTCCAGTTCAACTTGGAACAAAATCAAGCACATTCAACCCTCCTTCGTTATATGAATTACATACAATATTTCTATTTAAATAGTGAGGCTTGTCTTTCCATACGACGTTGAATAAAGTGTAACCAAATATTTTAAACAAAAGATTTTGTTACATACATCTAATACTTTCGCAGGGACACAGCTTTGTTTTGCCAGTCGTGACATCACAGAGATCGCTGACCTGAGCGCATGACTGTGACATCACTCCAGTGGTTTGGAGAAGCCGGAAGTGAATGCAGGAAAATTACAACAAACAGAGCGAGGACAGTTACTGTTCCACACGAAGAGCTCGGGTGAATAAAACAAGACTGAAAACTATTCCCGTCTAATCTTCACACTTCATCAAGTGGAATCAGGATGTCGAGCATGGAGAGTATCCTTGCGTACCGCGGGGGGTCGGGCCCGATCCAGATTCACTTCACTGCCGCTTGGACCGTAAACACTTCTACTTAGAGTAATTTACGAGTTGAACTCGGTCGTGGCAACATTTTGTTGTACACGAATAGGTTGGGTCACATTCTAGCCGTTAAATCTAATCGCACTTTCGGATTTCTGTTCGCGTCACTGAAGGTAGAAATTGAATTAGAGAGTGAATTTTGGGTTCTAGAGTAGAAAACGGTTAAAGTGATACGCTACATGAGTTGGTGAACTCAGTGTGCTGTTTGTATTTTTGTACGTTTATGAAGTTTCAAGGGCTTATTTTGAAAGTTTCGTGCTCTAAAAACACCGTCAAATCCGCCCAGGTATGACTGTGACGTAACGTAGAATTACGTCAAGTCGCCACCTATCTCAATCCAGCCGGTCAGACTAGTTTGTCAAGTTTCGAGACGATTTTGGTCTACATTGTTGTTTATATTGTTTAGGCTTGTATTGGGCATATTACTAAAGGTATCAGATAACTTTTACAGACATGATGATTCCTTTTAAAATCTTTTCCTTGACTTTTGACTTCAGAGCAGTTGTTTAACCTCAAGTTCGCAGCTAAAGAACTTCAGCGGAGCTCCAAGAAATGCGACAAAGAAGAGAAAGCAGAGAAGGTCAAGGTCAAGAAGGTAAACAAACCATTGACACTGGCATTTGGAGACTCCATTCATTCATAGGATGTAACATTGACCTGTGCAATAGCATCTTCACCCAACAGCTTCGCATGAACGCTGAAGATTTCTGAGCTACTTTATGAGTATTATGTTTCTCTGTCTGGATATTTTCTATCTGCATTGTAAAAAATAGACTTAAGTCAATATATATAAATGTATATACATTGTCAAAAATTGTACTAATCTAAATGTCAAAGTATGGCCAAAAACATAATTGAGAATGTTGAGTTAGATTTTACTTTAGTATTTTAAAAGTAAATGTTCCATAATTACAGCACATGTTATCGGTCAACGGTGATGTGATGTGATGAAGCTCACCTCTTTTTGGTTTTGGTTACTTTAGGCGATCCAGAAGGGCAATATGGAGGTTGCTCGGATACATGCAGAAAACGCTATCCGCCAGAAGAACCAATCAGTGAACTTCCTCAGAATGAGCGCAAGAGTGGATGCAGTGGCTGCACGAGTACAGACGGCTGTCACCATGAACAAGGTACACAAATGGCTTTTTTCCTTTTAAACCAGATATACTCAAGTAGTTATCCAAATAGATTTAATAGTTAACTTTTGATTTTTATTCTCCAGGTCACCAAGTCTATGGCTGGGGTAGTGAAGGGCATGGATGCAACCCTGAAGAGCATGAACCTTGAGAAGGTGAGAGGGAGAGAGAGGAAGACAAGACTTCTCTTTGACATTACAGTTGTAGTGCTTTGATTTGTCTTTATTTTATTGGCTCTATGTTTATTCTCTGTGTTCTGATTCGTCAGATTTCAGGTCTGATGGATAAGTTTGAGCGTCAGTTTGAAACTCTGGACGTACAGACGGCTCAAATGGAGGACACGATGAGCAGCACCACAACACTGACCACACCGCAGGTCATACATGCACTCGCGTACTACAGTGACAGCACCGTAGGCCATAAATACACTGACGTAGTAGTTGCTTTGCCTTTACTGACACTGTGGTATGTTTTAGGGTCAAGTCGATTCTCTGATGATGGAAATGGCGGATGAGGCCGGGTAAGAACATTTTAAATGCTGAGATTTGTTATTCTTACTAATGAGTAAATACTTTAATACACATTTTGCCGTTCAAAAGATTTGGGGGTGGTAAAAATGTTTTAAATGGTTTTTGAAAGAAGTCTCTTATGCTCACCAAGGCTGCATTTATTTGATTAAAATACATTAATGTTGTGAAATATACATTTTATTACAATTTATAATAACTGTTTTCTATTTGAATATATTGTAAAATGTAATTTATTCCTGTAATGGCAAAGCTGAATTTTCAGCATCATTACTCCCAGGGCTTGACATCAACTTTTTAGCTCACCTCGCCAAGACTGGCTTTTTGGCATTATTTTGTGTCTATTTTACCGTTTAAGCGCAATAAGCAGCGGGGAAAAAAATCTATTTAGTAATGAGAGGCAGCTTTATGTACCCGTACTTTGGGTATGAGCACAAAATCTGTGGGAATTAGTAAAATTATGCACAATATGTGCAATCCCACGCCAAAATACAAGCTTTTTAACAGCAACAATATTCATCCGGAGCAAATTAAACGAGTGAGTGAGGGGAGGCGGGTTTGTGTGTCAACTCACTGTCGGAGAGATGAGAGAGCGAGAAAGCGCAACTGGTATCATGTATCTATTCTGCGGAAAATTAGTATTGGAAACGTTTCATATATTTCAGTATCGATATGTTTATTAAATCAAGTTTTTTGACAACATTACATTGCACTTAGTTTATTATTTCAGATGCCTTTGTAAAAGACTAAGATTGAAAAATGTGTATACTATATATAAAATTCAATATGCGTGTGTTAATATTAAGCCCTGAGTACTTCATGATCCTGCAGAAATCATTCTAATGTGCTGATTTGGTGCTCAACAAACATTTCTTATTATTATCAATGTTGAATGCTGCTTAATATTTTTGTGGAAACAAAGATACATTTCTTCAGGATTATTTGATGAACAAAATGGAAAAGAACAGCAATTATTTTACATAACTTTTGTACCATGATTAATGTCTTTACTGTCACTTATGATCAAGTCAATGCATTCTTTCTGAATAAAATGTAAAAAAATAAATCAATGATACTGACAAAATGACAAAAATTTCAGATTAAAGCAAACAGTGTTTGTTCTTGTGTGTTTAGGCTGGACCTCAATATGGAGCTTCCTCAAGGTCAGTCAGGATCAGTGGGAACCAGCGTAGCATCTGCAGAACAGGTATTTAACATAAACATACAGAGTACAGACATACTAACAAAAATATAACTGATATGTGCTACAATGATTTTATCTTTCTCACCATAGGACGAGCTCTCTCAGAGACTGGCCAAACTCAGAGACCAGGTTTAAGGAAGAACCCGGTGTGTGTGTGAGAGAGATTGTGTATGTGCCAGTGTGTGAGAAACATACCCCCTGTTTACTGACCCCTGGAAATATTGGCCTCATTGTTTAATTGTGTTTAGTTCAGTTTATTCATTTGAGGGGTGTGTGCAGATGTTTGAGGGTGCGCAGCTTTCCTTATCCACTAGAACACACCGAAACCAAACTGTAATGACACGCTGGAAACTGAATTAAACAAAATTAGATATGTTATTTGGTAATGCTGCTGTCTTCAGGATTGTTCTGGGGTCCTGCTCTCCCTCAGTCCATAATAATTGGTATAAAGATTATAATACTGCTTGCAACATTTCTTTGTAATATCCCTCATTTTATTTAAGTTCATGTTTTAAATACTTGCTTGTCTCTCATATACATTTTATGCCAATGTAGCTACATTAACCTATACCAGCATTAGTATCAAACAGCTGTTGGGTAAAAATTGTGACATGTTTTTTTTTCTTGCTGCACACGTTTTTGCCTCTGCTTCAATGGATTGTGGGAATTTGTACCTGAAAATGCATGTGATCAAGATGATGATTTGAATAAATCGTTTAATTTTGTCCAAGGCAGTAAAATCCCCAGTTTATCAGCCCTAAGTCTTTACAGAAACTGATCTTTTTCTGATTTGGTTTATCCGAAATGTAAAAAACAAAAAATAAACTTCCTTCGGTGATGTACATCTCAATCAGCTGGCTCAGATGAGAATATATATATATATATATATATATATATATTATGTTTGTGTGTATATAAATAAATATTTTGCAAATTTCTATGTTTTTGAATGTAAATAATTTATTTAATTCACATTTATTTGTATATTGGGAAAATCTTTTTTTCTACAGAGAATCGATGTCTGTTGGCCTTATAATACTAGTTTTCAGACTTGTACAATGACTGTGATCGGCCTGTTGGGCCTAGAGTTACAACAGGATAGGGTTTAGATTGGTCCATTGGGCTCAAGAGTTAGAAGAGTGATAGGTTTTGATTGGTCCATTGGGTTCAGAGTTAGCAGAGCTGAGCAGCTGTTACTGATGCTCTGGCTCATGAGTCCAAGGAGAAATGTGCTGCTTAAAAACCATGACCAAATTATGTATTCATATAATTTCCCATTGGAGTCTTACCTGATTTTATGTGTGTCCACCTGGAGTAATTTAGATGACAGATCTAAGTATTTGTGCAAAAGAAGATAGGCACATGCCTTAAATGTTCTTCCCTCAAAAACAATATTTTATCATGAATTATAATGAAGAAAATAAGATGGAAGAAAACATTTTTCTGTCAAGTCAAACAAAAAGTTTAAAAAACGTATAATTATCATACATGTGATTAAAGATATATTTGTACTTCTATAATTTAGTTTGTAACATTCCAGGACCATAAAAGTGAACCGCTAGAAGGTGATTAAAGCACTGAAAAATGTTTTAAAATGAGCATTTTCCCTATATATACATCCATATACATTTCCGCTTAAAAGTTTGGGTTAAAATTCTATATAGGCCTATAAAATAAATTACAAAATAAAAATTATAATGTACTTTATGCGTATGTATGTATATATACATATATATACATATATATAATTTATTTTTAAGAACATTTATTTTCTCAAACATTCATTTGCACTGTTCAAAAGTTTAGGGACAGTAGGAATTTTTTTTAAGAAATTAATATTTGTATTTAGCATGGATGCATGATATATCAAAAATGACAAAATATTTAAATCTTCAAATATATGCTGTTCTTTTGAACTTTCTATTTATTAAAGAATCCTGAGTAAAATGTATCACAATTTTGACAAAATATTAAGCAGCACAACTGTTCAGCTTTGCCACCACAGGAATAAATTACATTTGAAAATATATTAAAATAGAAAACAGTTCTTGTAAATTGTAATAATATTTCACAATTCTGCTGTTTTACTGTATTTTTGATCGAATAAATGCATCCTTGGATTGCATAATAGAGTTTTTTATTGACCACAAACTTTTGACCAGTAGTGTTATAACTTCTAAATATATAAATGTCTCCCATTGTTTCCTATTAAAAAAAACACACATGTAACAAATGTTATCAGATTATCCTCTCTGTATGCAGACTAGGGTCTGTAAAATATATAAATATAAAAAATCTCATGTCCATTTTATTTGCAACTATACTGTTCATTAAAATGTCACTAACTCTAATTTTTCTCCTCCCATTCTCTCCTGCCCTGCCCCTTCATACCCCGCCTTTTTTGCTGGAGTGTTTTTTACTCTGGAGATGAGAAAGACAGATGGGTTGACTGATCATGGCATTATTCCATTTAAGCACAGGAAGAGAACTGTACGTTTCTAGACTAGTATGAAGATCAGAAACACACCTCGTTTGTTTCTCGTTGAGTATAAGAATGTAATATGGACCAACATTATAGAATTTTTTGGGATCCTGAAGAGGAGCAGCTGAAGGTGAGTCATAATAATATAAAATACATATTCACTATAATATTTATAATATGTTATATCATAATATTAATTGTGTGTGTGCATGTGCGTGGGATGTTTTTGTAAAATGTTAAATTTCAAATATTTTCTGTGATGGGTAGGGTTCGAGGATAGAATATACAGTTTGTACAGTATAAAAATCATGATGTCTATGGGATGTCCCCATAAAACATGAAAATCTAATGTGTGTGTGTGTCAGAGGAATGGTTGTTAGCAACCATGATTTCTCGTGAGACATTAGACACTCTCTGTGTTTGTCCTCTGGGAAGACAGTTGTGTGTCACTCTGTGTTCTGTGTTTCTTTAATGATGAGCCAATTACCAAAAACATTGTTAACATTCATCTAGACACGGCACTATCCATCCATCCATCAGTCCCTAAAGCCGTTCCCTTATTAACCATGAGATCATCCTTCAGTTTGGATCTTGGGCAGTAGTTTTTAAATCTCTCCCTGTTGCATCTATATCTTACGGTAATCTGAGGTGATTGTCATAGTGACCACATTCCCAGGCGAGAAGTGTTTGCTGGTAACTCCCCTGACCTGCTGTCCCTCTGCATTTCATCCACAATGTCTTTGACATGCACTCCTGAGAAGTTTGAAGGGCGGATTTTTGTACTGAAAATAGAATGTAATTAAGGCAAAAAATGTTCAAATTTGTCAATAAAAATGAGCTAATTCTGACAAAACCTCACTTGGGCACATTAAAATTTGGAAAAACAATCGAAAAATTAAATAAATATATTTTAAATAAATATTTATTTTTAGATGCAGTGTTAAGTTTTTGTTTAAAGTTTAGAATATAGTAATTGTCCCATGCTAACAGGGAAGGTTCTAAGAACTTTGTCTAAGAAGATTAGGCAAGGTTCTCTCAAAGTAACGTTATGTTTGTCCAAAGTTATCTGGTCTTAACATTATCAAAACATTAGCATAAAAACTGTTGTTTACACATTATTCATGAAAAGTTTTCTTTCTTTCTTTTTCATTATTCATGAAAAATTTTCTGAAACGTTTGAATTGGACATTAGTTTTTAAACTTTACTACTTTTTTGAGATGGTTTAAAGAACCATCACAGTAACTTTACCATAATACTTGCAAAATTATAAAATAGAGAAAACATTCCCATCATATTTTCTCTAAGCATATAACAAGAAAAGAAAAGTTTTAAAACATTTTAAAAACTGGACGTTTTGAACGTTCTGAGAACATTCAGAAATAATGTTTTCACAGCTTAATGGGAATGCTGGGAAAGCATTCTTGAAACATATTTTTGAGAGCTGAGATTTAACTATATATATAAAAAACATGTCCTCATTTAGATAACTACAAGTAACTTTTCAAGTTCATTTTATTAAGTATCCCACTTAAGTAAAGTTTTTGTAATGCATCAGTATAGGCTTACTGTAAGTGTACTGTTTCAATACTCGGGACTAAATTGGCTCACTTTTTATAAAAGTATACTTTTAAATGATGTTTTATTAACAAAGTTCGGGAGGAGCACGTTCAGATAATTAAACCTAATTAAACACACGTGGAGCACATTCAGATAATCAAATCTAATTAGACACGAGTGGTGCTTAATCAACGAGTTAAGCGCTGTGTATATATACAGCAAACTTACCTCCGTTCATTGACAGTTTAACAGCATTTCTCCACCACCCCATCTCCTCACTTATAGTCCTAATACTCTTACAACAACGGGGGGAGTACTCTGGGTTCGGGCAAAATTCCGAGCTCGGAGCCCTCCCCCCGGACAGCACGCCAAATACGCATAATCTTTACTCTGTTTAATTGATGTAAGTGTGAACTCGTGAAGTATACTTTAAGTGTAACAGTAGTAAACATTGAGTACACAAGTTTACAACTGAGTTTTTCTTTGTATACTGCAACTATACTACAAGTGAACTTATAGGTATACCGATGTACTAGTCAAATACTTTCTTATTTTTTAGTTTAAAAGAAGTATACTATAGGACACTTTAAGTGATCGTGTGTTTGTACAGTATGACGGGCCAGTCGGCTGCTGAGGGATCTCCCTGCTCTCATCGCCTCTCTGTGCAAACTCAAGAGGATGAGCAGGACCGAGCAGAGAGTGTGCTCAGCAGGTCAGTGATTTTGTGTTTGTTTGTGGTCTGTTTTCAATCTATGCAAGGATCAAATGTCCTCACAATGATAGTAAAACCAATTTGGTGATCTAGCATGTGGTCCTCAGAAGGGAAGTGTCATAAAAGGACGAAACAATCTCATTTCATGTTGTACATTTTTTTTCACTTAATCAATATTCTGTCAACAGCATGCTGTCATTTACCTCTGAATTGACTCATTCCTCAGTAACAAAGTAAAACTGTTTGTGCAGGGCTGAAAGTACAGCAAATAAAAAGTTTGAAATATGAAATCGTCACACTATTCCAAAAGTATAATCATAACTCTTAAACATTTGCATGTGTAAGTGTGAGACTGGTTTGATAATTACGTAAAGACCAAAAATTCCAAACTTGAGGGGTCAGTATGATTTTTAAAAGTGTTCTTGAAAGAAGTATTGTCTGTTCAACTACAGAAAAAACACTAATACTGTGAGATTTTATTACAATTTAAAATAACTGTTTTCTATTTGAGTACATTTTAAAATGTAATTTATTCCTGTGATGGCAAAGCTACTGACATTAGCATTACTGACCCCAAACCTTTGAGTGGTAGTGTAATTTTGAAAAAAAAAAAAAAAATGAAAATTCTGTCATTTACTCAACCTCATGTTGTTCTAAACCTGTATGAATTTCTTTCTTCTGCTTAACACAAAAGATGATATTTTGAAGAAAAGTTTGGTAACCAAACGGATGCTGGTCGCCATAGACTTCCATAGTATGAAAAAATGAAAAATAGTCTTGGAAGTCAATGGGGACCAGAAACTGTTTGGTTACTGAAATTCTTCAAAATATCATCTTTTGTTTTCGGCAGAAGACAGAAATTAGGTTTAAAACTATCCTCTAATTCATATTTAACATAAAACACTTCAAGAACAACAGAATTCAATTGGAGTTAACCATGATGGTATAAAACATGTGTGATTTCATCTCATTTCCTGCTCATATGTTCTGTCTTCATCCATTTTTTGCTCTCTCAGGTCTCAGTCTGCGTGTGATGACACCTCGTCTGAGCTGCAGCGAGTAGCTGCTCTAGAGCCCCAAGATACGCCATCAAGAAACTCCTTTAGAGGAAGAGGAGCTCTGTCTAGGTTTAGGATCCATACAAATATGCACATACACGTTCTCACATGTACCACAGCAAATCTGGATGAATCCTTTCTCGCTTGTGTTGCCAGGTTGGTGACTCTGGTGGTGACTCTGAGAGACTGGGCACACAGGAGTCTGATAGAGGAAGAAGAGAGACCCGATTCCTTCCTAGAGAGATTCCGGGGACCCGAAGTTCGAGCCCCACCCAGTCGAAGGAGCAACAACCAACCAGACGCCAATGGAAATACTAAGGGAAATACAAAGTAATTGTGACACATTTATTTTTCTTTGACATATGGGCATGAACCCTAGTCTGCATACAGAGAGGATAATCTGATAACATTTGTTACATGTGTGTTTTTTTTTCATAGGAAACAATGGGAGACATTTATAGTTTCTCCATCTGATGATATTTACTACTACTGGCTCTTCTTTATCGCCGCTGCTGTGCTCTATAACTGGGTTCTTCTTGTAGCCAGGTGTGACTTTTCACCTAGTCTTTCTTCTTTATGTTCATCACTATATTTAATGTGCTCCTGATAAACACAGTTTCCTGTGGTGGCGGTTTGTTTCTGGCGTAACTAATTGTTACGATGCTCTAAGGCTCTTTCGTTACGCCTGTCACTCTTCCACAAACGGAACGGCCCTTTGAGACAACTGCTTGACTGACTGTACATGCGTGTATCTGTAGGTTGTCTAAATATTTGTGGTTCTTTCTCTTTCTGTCTTTGTGCGAATAGAGCATGTTTTGATCAGCTTCAGACTGAGAATCCTATTGTCTGGCTGGTTTTTGACTATATTTGTGACTTTGTCTACATACTGGATTCATGTATGCGGCTAAGGACAGGTATAGACTCACATACTCAAAATTCCTGACTTACACCACATGTTAAAGTTAATTATCCCAATGACTGAATTCATTAAGTGCCTTCACTCATTACAGAAACACTATATGGAAATCATGTTTTATATTATCATCATTTTATATTATCATCTTTTATGCATTTGGAGGATGTTTTAATCCAATGCAACTTACATTGAATTCAAGGTACATTTTATCAGTTCATGCAGTCCCTGGGAATTTAACCTATAACCTTAGCATTTCCTTCACCGTGCTTGACTGTATAAGCTACAGGAGTGCTTTATATTTGTTTGTGGACAGCAAGTACAAAAATCAATACTGAACACAACCATATTAGTTGCATTTTATTTGTTGCATAACTAATTGTGCATAGTTTAAATTAATAAAATAAATAGCCGTATTAACTTTTAAAAGAAAACACTTCCCATATCTTTATACCCCGTGTTTGTTCCATGTGGCTGGAAAATCACAGTTATGCTGTTGTTTATGCATTTACAAAGTCAGTTTTTCTACTCGGGCAAAGTCATGGTAAAACATTTGCATATTTCATGTTAATTTAAAACCGTAATGAAATGAAAACTCAGCAATTTTCGAATTGTATGCTATTTATTTTATTGTAAACGTTTCGTACATGCATGTTTAATTATTTTTTTATTTTGACCTCGTAATTTCTGGTAAAACGACAGACTTCTCTCTGGTGACATATGCCAGACTTCTCCAATCATTTTGTCTGCTTGAACCCCGCCCCTTTCTTACACATCTGCCTACATCCATTCAAAAACTGATGGATAGAACCAAGTTCTCATCCAACATTTTTTCTTTTCCGTTTCACTCAGATATACAACACAATATGGAAGATTGATCTGTCGCCACTTCAGTTTCATCAAGACTTTTTTTTTTATTCAGCATCTTGGAAGCAGAACAATGAGCAGATTTTTGTATTCTTTGTGTTACTGAACGAACTATAAAGCATTTTTATGCTCTTCCAGGTTACTTGGAGCAAGGACTTCTGGTGAAGGACCTAGCGAAACTCAGAGACAGCTACATTCATACGTTTCAGTTCAAAATGGACGTTATCTCCATCCTTCCCACGGACCTGGCGTACATCATCGTGGGCATCAACACACCACAGGTCCGCTTCAACCGCCTCCTGCGCTTCTCTCGTATGTTTGAGTTCTTTAATCGTACTGAGACGAGAACAAACTACCCAAACATCTTCCGCATCTGGAACTTGGTGCTCTACATTCTAGTTATTATCCACTGGAATGCCTGCATCTTCTATGCCATCTCAAAGTCGCTTGGTTTTGGGTCAGATCCATGGGTATATCCCAACATCTCATCCACAGAGGAAGGAGGTCTGAGACGGAGTTACGTATACTGCTTCTACTGGTCCACACTGACGCTGACCACCATCGGAGAGATGCCACCACCCGTACGGGACGAGGAATATGTGTTCGTGGTGTTTGATTTTCTTGTCGGAGTGCTCATTTTTGCCACTATTGTGGGTAATGTGGGTTCCATGATTTCCAATATGAACGCCACACGAGCAGAGTTCCAGGGACGGATTGATGCTATTAAACATTACATGCACTTCCGCAAAGTCAGTCGCCATCTTGAGACACGTGTCATCAAATGGTTTGACTATCTGTGGACAAATCAGAAAGCGGTGGATGAGCAGGAAGTCTTAAAGAATCTTCCTGACAAGCTACGTGCAGAAATTGCCATCAATGTTCATTTAGCTACTCTGAAGAAAGTTCGCATCTTTCAAGACTGTGAGGCCGGACTGTTAGTAGAACTGGTTTTAAAACTGCGCCCTCAAGTGTACAGTCCTGGCGACTACATCTGCCGAAAAGGAGACATTGGGAAAGAGATGTATATCATTAAAGAGGGAAAATTAGGAGTCGTTGCTGATGATGGGGTGACACAGTTTGCATTGCTAACAGCTGGAGGTTGTTTTGGTGAGATTAGCATTCTTAACATTCAGGGTAGTAAAATGGGAAACCGTCGGACAGCTAACATTCGTAGCATTGGCTACTCTGACCTCTTCTGCCTTTCAAAGGATGACCTAATGGAGGCCGTAACCGAATACCCAGACGCTCAGAAGGTTCTGGAAGAGCGTGGAAGGGAGATTCTGAGGAAGCAGGGGCTTCTGGATGAAAGCACCGCACAGGCAGGCTTGCTTGTTATGGATACAGACGAGAAGGTTAAACATCTGGAGGGCTCACTGGATGTTCTACAAGCACGTTTCGCACGGTTACTCGGGGAGTTCACAGTGACTCAAAGCAGACTGAAGCAAAGAATCACAGCGCTTGAGAGACAATTGTGTCATACTGGGCTTGTTTCAGATCATGAGATGGACTTTGAGAGTAATGCTTACACACCACGAGCCAATTCAACTGCATAGATATGCGCATTTGCACCATGAAGATTGTGTGCCTCTATGTCACATGCAGGATTAGCCTATATTTCTAGATGCACATAAATTTACAGTCACAGACATTTGCTTTTTCAAACACGTTCCAACAGCCTCCAGCGTTTAGACTTGGTTTTTCAAGTATTGTCTTTAATGGATTTTTTTCAGGAAAGAAGGCATATTTAATTTTCCCTATAAATGAAAATGTGTGAGAGATAGATGAAGTCCTTTAATATATAATCAGTGTTGTTATTGTTAACTGTTTTTAATTGAAAAAATGCTGAAATAAAATCAAATATAAATTCATCTATCCATCAATTCTCCAAACCATGTGTCCATTTAAAGACTATAAAATATAAATATTAGGTAATTAGGGGTTCAAGTGCATAGCGATATTGTCATTGTTAATTTTCCATTCTCCATCTAAAACTGATCAAGCAGACCGAACCGTAAGTAGTAGAGACTTGAAACTTTGAGGGCTGGTAGTACTCACACCGCATACAATGTCACCAAAGGCGCGCCCCGAATGGCCTGACGGGGGCGCTACAGCGGTCAAAAGTATGAAATGTCTCATAACTCCTAAACCGTTAGGCATAGGCTCAAGTGTCTTATATCGTTGGAATCCTTGGCTCAAGACGGACAAAATGTATGACAAATGCGGATTTGCTCGTTCACCCTGTGAAAATTTTCGGGTATTTTGGGTTTTTCCAAAAACCTACTTTTGCGAACTAGTCCTAGGTTTTTGGCCTGATCGGAACCAAACCACATGCAGAAATATTCTCTGAAGAGTGACTATCAATAATCATCAAAAATTTAGAAATTTCAATTCACGTCGCTAAGGGGAACCAAAATGTTCGATGACCGGGGCCACTTTTACTAAAATGGCTATAACTTGTGAACGGAAAGAAATTTTTTCGTTAAACTTGGGACACATGTTTATGAGCTCAATCTGAGGTCACATGAAAGAAATCGCAACGTTTGTCCACTTGGTGGCGCTATAACAGGGGAAAAAAACATGAAAATGGCTATAACCGCACCCGACCGTTAGTCCGATTAAAATTGGCATGCAGTGTCTTTGTCCAGGGTGACATGAAACTTAGTAGACAATGCGTCATCGGCACAATGCCCTGAAGGAGCCAGAGAAGTTTCAAGCCAGCGGTTTTCACGGAAGTGACCTCCTTAGACTCCTGAATCCTTGCTGAGTCCAACGATACCATACATGCCAGGTTTCGCCTTATAGTTTGTGCAATGGTGTCATTTAGCGCTTAGAAAACTTGCGATTATCTTCAAAACCGTTAGTCTGATCGAGACAAAACCACCACAGGAAATTGAAAACATAGGTCAATCAATAACGGCCAAATGTCAAAATTATGATTGGAACTGACAAAAAAAATCCAATCAATGTCGCCCATGGATCATTTTTATGCTCTCATAAATATAAGTGTCTAAACTTCAAAACGAAATGAGATATTTAGAACAAATTTGACACACATGTATGGGCACACGTTGAGGACACCTAATAAAAGTGGTGGAGATCAGACAAGAAATGGTGCTATAACTGTCAAAAAAATTTTCCTTATTAAATTGCCTGTATTGGCTGTAAATGGTCTTTTCCATCTATGATCTAAGTGTATTCGTTTATTTGGATCCCCATTAGCCACTACCTGCAGTGGCTACTCTTCCTGGGGTCCCAACAAGTAAAAAATAACAATAAAACAATTAAAAGTCAAGTCAATTAAATTCAAGTTCAAGTATAAATTTATTGTCAGTTCTACTATATATGTACAGGACATACAGAGGATTGAAATTCCGTTTCCCTCAGACCCATGGTGTAAAAACCCAACATAACACAGACAAGTATTAAAAATATATATAAATCACAATACAACCATTTAAAAAAACATCAGGCACATGAGAATTTAAATGGGTTTACATTAAAAAGTGCAAACAGTATGCAAAAAGAAAGAAAGAGCAGCAATTGTAAAAGTGTCTGGTGCATTGTGTGTGTGTATGTATGTGCATGAGTGTGTGTATGCATGTGTGTCTTTTTTGGTTAATCGGGCATTGTAAATGTCATTGAGGGAAAATATTGTGGTACCGACGATCTTTCCTGCTGCATTCACTATGCGCTGCACGGCTGCAGCACTTTCTGGTTGTGAGTGGTGCAGTTACCAAACCACACAGTGATGCAGCTGGTCAGGATGCTTTCTTAAAGAAGGATCTCATCATGCTGACCGGAGAGAGACACAGAACCTGGGGCCTCATGTACAAAGACTTGCGTTGAATTCATACTAAAACATTGCGTACGGACAAAGCTGTAAATGTGCGTACGCACAAAAAAAAAAATAGATGTATGAATCTCTGCGTACGAAGGATCCTACGCATATTCTCTTTGTACATCCCAATTAACGTAAAAATGAGCGCACATGCACGAGCACAACGCCCCACCCAGTCTCCTCCCTTAATTAAATACATTTAAATATGGTAATGAGTCCACTTTGGCAAAAGAAAGGAGTAAGAAAATGGCTAAAGCAAGCGGCAAGAAGTGAAACTTTACAGAAAGTGAATCGGAGATGCTACTATCGGAGGTAGAAACGAGAAAAAAAAAATATTTGGAACTTTGTCCTCCGGAATTAATAACAAAAGGAAAAAATATGAGTGGGAGAGTTTGGCTGATGCTGTCAATGCGGTGGGATCTGAAAGTCGCACTGTAAATGACCTTAAAAAAAATGGTCTGATATAAAGGTGGACGCTAAATGGAGAACTGCTGCGCACCGACAAAGTGTGGGCAGAACAAGCAGTGGTAAAGGGGTCAGAGAATTGCCTCAATTATGGGTGACACTTTACTCTCTGGAGTAGTATCCGCTGCCGTGGAAGACTCGGATTTACTACAGGACTGCCACGAAGGTAACCAATAATATCTGCACATTTATTGAATGGAAATGTTTCCGATTTACATATGCAAATTCTTCTTCAGATGGCGCCTTTATAGCAATGTGTGTGCAGTCGATCGCTCCGATTACATTAGGAAAACCGGCTATCGCTGCAAAATTGCGTTTTAATGTTTGGTTGGTCAACTGCATCATATGGGAATATCATATGCTTTTATATGTTCTTACTTAATTGCATAATTGATAGAATATTCCCATAAGGCTCGTGTGACAATATATGTAAATTATTTTATAAATTGCAAATGAATAGCAATGCTTCCCACAGGTGGTAGTGCGTTAGACTTGTAGAACAATTCGTTGTGTAATGTTTGCAACTTAACTTCATTGCCTGTAAGAGTCGCCAACGAACAAAAACTATGAGAAATGTACGTACGCCAGACATGAAATTGGCGTGGAGGAACGCACATTCTCACGTTAATTTCACTGTTAGTACATCCGACCGTGAGCGTGAAAGCTGGCGTATGCAAAGTTTTTGTGCGTACGCAAGATTGATACATGAGGCCCCAGGTCTTCATAAGGAGGTGGAATCTTCTATGAATCTTCTATCTGTCGGCACCTGACAATTATAAACTCCACTAGGGGTGAACAATGTCTACAGACTACCACAGTATCACGACACCAAGCATTATTGATGTAAACACACACTAAATATAGCCTACTAACCCAACATTCATTCCAAATATCAAAATCAACAACTTACTATATTGTGCCATTAAATGTTCCATTAAATATTTTTTTAAACTCATTTTTCTTGTTAAAAAATATGTAATATCAATGGTAAATCATTCCATATTTTCATTCCTCTATACCAGGGGTGCCTAATCCTGCTCCTGCTGATCGACTGTCCTGCACAGTTCATCTCCAACCCTAATCAAACACACCTGAAGCAACCAATTAAGGTCTTCAGGATCACTTGAAAATTAAAGGCAGATGTGTTTGATTAGGGTTGGAGATGAACTGTGCAGGACAGTCGATCGGCAGGAGCAGGATTGGGCACCCGTGCTCTATACATTACAGTCCGTTGTTTTGCAGTGGTTTTCGAAACAGGAAATAAAAAACATCCCTTTTATGCATGCCTATTAAAATTATGACTAGTACTACTAAACAAAAGTTGAGAGTACAGGACATTAGGAACTCTAGACACAGAAATATTTCTTGTAAAACAAAGAGACAATCCTTCACCAGTGCATTCTTATTAAATGAGCCCTTCTATTACAGTTTAAAGTGAGTCGTGTTGCTCTGTTCTGGCCTATTGTAATTTTTCAATTAGTTCAGTTTTTTGGTCTTTACTTGATGCACTCGACCACACCACTGGGCAATAATCTAAGCAATAACTATTTTTGCACAATTTTATAAATACAGTGTTGTGGTCAAAAGTTTACACATCTCTTAATAACTGACAAACCTCTTCCCATACTTGTTACCATATTTTCTATCTGTTTTGACCACTTCAGCTTACTGTCTAATATGACACCTGTTCAATAAGCACACTCTTTACAGACATATTTAACTTTTGATGCAATCAACTTTTGATGCAATTTGATGCAAACACAATTCAAGTGGAAGATTTAGAAGTTTTTAAGTTTAGAACAAACTTCTTATTCCGTACCTTTATGACCAATTGTATTTCTTCATCTAAAGCAGTAGACAACTGCTTAATTGAGGTAACAGGTAAATATAATGTTTTATCATCTGCATACATGACTGTCGATGCACACTTTAAAACAAGAGGAAGATCATTGGTCTTAAACAACTTCCTTGAGACACCACATTCCAACTCTTTCACATCTGAATTATAAAATACATTGTCCCATTAGACAGTTAACTTTTAAACCATGTATGAGAAGTAAATTTGTAACATTTCAGTTTATCCAGCAATAATTTATGATCCAGTACATCAAAAGCTGTGCTAATATAAATGCTGAAAATTACACTGTAAGAAAAGATACACCATATCTACTCAATAAAAATGAGGCAACAGATTACAAGCAATATTATTAATTAAATTTCACAAGGTTTGGTATTAAGTAAATATTAATTAAAAGAGACCCTTAATAGTTATCCATTTAATATGAGTAGATTCGAATAGATAGAAAACAGTACAGAATTAATTATAACCTAAACAAAAATATTGAGTTGATTTGAAAAAGATAAACTCCCTAATGTGTAAATAGTACTAATGAAAAATTATTTAATTCTACATATCAATGATACATAATTGAGTAATAATCATTTACATTAATCCACACATTGATTTGAATTTAATCAATGCAATGAATTAAATCTAAATATTCCTTTCTTAGGAATAATATGGCCCAGAAAGTACAGAACTTAACAAATACTCAAATAAGAATTTTATTAACAATTCACTTTTGTGCTTTCAACACATTGTAACACATCATTGTACACTGCAAACAGTCTCATTACCAGGCATGAAAACAGGTCAGGGGTAAAAAAGGTGAGAAGGATGCGGCAGCAAAATATCCAATCCAGGGCTGGTATAATTGAACTATACTCCACAGTGATGAATTCACCCCCAAAAAGCTGTAAGCTGCATTGGCATAGCTATAGCAGTGTTTCTCACAGAATTTTTGGATCACTGTGGTGAGTGGACCTCTCCCTAGGGGGTTTCGGGGGCATGCTCCCCAGTAAGAAAATTTTGTGCTTTTTAATGTTAAATTCATCAATCTGGTGCAAATTAAGCAAAGAAAAATTCAAAACTCTGTTAGTTACAGTGTCTGTCTACATTACTACTACATAATAATAGTTGTAATATTAATCCCATGATAGTTATAGCCATATATTGTAAAACAAACGCACTGAAAAATAAAGGAAACTTTTATAATTAGGTTTGTACTAATTTTTATACTTGAAAGAGTATATTTCTATACTTCACATTAAAGATGTGATTGGGCAGCCCAGTGTAAATCAAGAAAAGAACCAATGGGCCGCTGATCTACGTGTTTCATGGGGTGTCAGAAACAAAAAAAAAATAAAAAAACGCTGACTTTTTTTTTGACCAATGCATTACACACTAATTACGCACTAAACCAGCGCCGCCAATTGAGCAAAACAAAACGAACGGGCCGCCCATATACGAGTTTTATGGGCCGTTAAGACAAAACACAAAAGTATGAGATGTATCGGCCCAAAAAGCACGTCAGCCCACCGGGAATCTCCCGGTAGTCCCGATGGCATTAGCCTACATGCCTGGACGTCACACAAAACAAAATCCTACCTGTAGCCTTTCACCATCCACTTATTAAGCTGCTGTCGCATCAATTTACGTGCCATCTCCTTTCGCCTTTTCTTTTTTTTAGCCCCGACAGCTTTTTTGCGTTATCCATCTTTTTCGACGACAACTCACTACTCGTTCCTGCTCGCTCAGCGCTCACGGCGCCTGCGCCCACTCGCGATAATATCCCGCCCTCTTCTATGTCAAAATAATGACACTGGCAACATCGCTGTCTGTATCTGACAGGACAGTTAACATTGTAAGCTAACTTACCTCAGGCTTGCTTGGCGACGTGCGGTTCTTTTTTTCGGCAGTGTGTCCAGTTGTCAGACTCGCGGTGTAAAAGACTTTGAAAACAATTCTGCCCTACTCGGACTCGGATTGGCTGTCAGTTTCGGCATTAGGAATAATGATGGTTTTTTTTAAAACTGCGAAGATTATGGTATCTATAGAGATATAGCGGGTAAATGCTGGCCACGACCAAGACCCCCCCCCCCCCCTCCCAAATAAATATTTTCTCATCGGATCTGCACAAATCACGTAGGTGACCCATTTTGGTTTTAAAACGGCTAATTTCGCCGAAAGGTGAGGAGTTTTCATGCCTGCATTACAAGCCAGAAGATGGATCTTGCATTGTCTGTAATGCTGCAGAAGATCACCCCTGGTTGTCGCTCTGAATCCACAGACTTTACACTGCCATCTCATTTGGCGGCATCTAAGGAAAACACACATTTTAGATATGAGATTGAAGTGCCTTTCAGTTTGACATTTCTACAGATGAAAATCATCCCTGTGTGAAAAGTGAAATGAATTCATGCAAAATATTTACATATTTAGATAGATCCTGGATTTATTAATGAGGGAAAAGGAGTTGATGTCATTTTAACCCTTTATGGGTCAAGTAACCATATTTAGTCACTTCCGCACACATTTAAAATGCCCTCCCCCTGTCTCCATTTGGAGTTGTAGAGTCATATGGTTTTCTCTCAGCCAATCAGGGGAGATCAAGCTATCTGACAGATATTGACATCAAGGCATCTGACCAATCAGCAGTGGCCTGGAGCACCTCAAACACAGCCATCTTGCTGAAATCATAAATATTGCTTTTTTGAACCTGGCTTCTCCCACAGCTATAGTAATAACATCATAACTAAACATGGTAAGTTGATGTAACTCACAAATTATCTGGTTGAATAGTTGTGTTAAAGATTAAGATTGTTTTTATTTGCATAGCATTTGTAAAAATTTGCTTAATGTTTGGCTGAAAACTAAAGGCACCATATCTGATCATATGCCCCGTTCACCTAAGTGGCACAAGTGTCCATTTTTAGACATATGCCTTATGAATGTATGTTTTTTTATTATAGTTAAATGGCATACACAGGTGCTTATTGATTTGAATTACTGAATATTGGTTTGTGATAAAACACAATTCTGAGCAAATATAAGTGGTACTAACAATAATTATAATTGTATTTTCTGTTTTTATTGTGTTTTTATATTTTCAATGTCAATACTCTTTTCCCATTAGATCTACATTACACTGTTATTGTTTCTCTCAACAAATAAATCAGAGTTGGTTTAATATTGACTAAGCATATTCCTTTTGCAGCTGTCTGCTTGGCTATTTTATGGGAAGAGGGATACCATTGTTGTTCCCGTAAACCCTGCCATCAGCGATGATGATAGCTCAGAGGAAGAAGACAGATACCTCAAGACATAGATGTCTCTAAATAAATGTTCCTTGCAGTTTGTGCCTATAATATATAAATGTTCCTTGCAGTTTGTGTGTTTTTCTCATATTTTGTTAAAATTCACTCTCGGTAATTTATTTTACCAAGACAGGCAAGTGCTCATATATGGTAACTTCATTGACCTTGATTTGCAATGCAAAGATGAAAAAAAATGAGAATTTTTTTTTTTTTTAATGTCCTGTAACATCCCCCATTAGCTTTCTGAGGTTAAAATTTAGAATTTCCAAATATTTCAATGACTGCCCTATAAAGGGTTAAGGATTGCAATGATATAATTTAAAACCATAAAACCATTTCAGACAAATTATTATTCCAAGTAACTTAGTCTTTTTTTTTTAAATAAATAAAAGTATCAGAGTGCACTGAGAGATAAAAATTGCGGGTCTAAAACGTAACGTTAACACTTAATAGACTGACTTCACGTGGATTTAGGCAAGTTACCTTCACATCTGCTGAGTCCAGTGCTCGAATTGAGGGGGGGCTGGGGGGATCCGGGACCCCCCATAAGGTATTAGGGACCCCCCATAAGAAGTAAAAAATAGAATTATGGGGGGTCCCTCAGATTTTTTTATTTTAGTAAAAAATAATAATAAATCTGATTAAATGCATGCAATGGATACAGTAAATTTCGTGAATTGATTATTTACAATAATTTTTTTAAAGTTGGCTATTTGCCATGTCTCTTTAAAATGTAAACGCCCCGCGCCCCACATCTAAAGAGTGCTGTGCGCATGACATCGTTGACTGACAGGACTGTTTGACTGGCGCCGCTCCGTTGAAGCTAATTTTAACTTTTAAAAAAAATGGAGAAATAAACCTCCACTCGAGGTCGGGAAGAGAAAGCTTCTTACCGACTTTTTTGAGGGGTAATTGTCTCTCTCTATATATCTTTCTACTTTATATCTACCCACACCATATTGGGGCTTTTGTATTCCTTGCGTAAATTGGAAACATTTAGGCTTAAGTTAGGCTACTATTTTTTTTTTCATTATTAATAGTCCTGGTTCTACGGGAGTGCTAGAGATCTCGACGGAGATGGATAACAGCTTTTTAGTAAAGGGAGCGATCGTTGTGTGCTTTCTATGCTTTCTAATTTCCACTCTGAATTTGTATAAAACTTGTTTTTCATGCTGCCAGCCAGGACCAATGACCACGTAAACACGAAGTTTCGGAAATTACATACGCATTTATGCGGGATTCACTCTTGAAATAGCAATAATTGACATTGATTGCCATGGCATTGTTTGTTTCTGAATAAAGCAGCCTTTTTCACTGAAATGGTCGTTGAATAGTTGCTGACTTACTCACTCATAACAGTGCTTTCCCGCCACCGACTGGACGTAACTATGTAAAAATCGCATGTGCTGAAATAGTTGAAAAATCCCCAACAACACACAGACTGACAGCCTGTTTTGTCACAATCAATATGTTTAATATCTAATAAACAAGTTTCATCCATTTAATCAAGTCTTTTGGAACAAACATTATTATCACAGTGTCACATAATCCACATTAATCATCCAGTTGTTTTTAGGGTAAAAACTACATTGGTAAAAAAAGCTAGAACCATTCTGTTGGATGTACACTACTGTTCAAAAGTTCAAGAGTCTCTTCTGCTCACCAAGCCTGCATTGATTTGATGCAAAATACAGTAAAAACAGTAATTTTATGAAATATTATTACAATTTAAAATAATAATACAATAAAATATCATTTATTTCTGTGATCAAAGCTGAATTTTCACCATAATTTCTCCAGTCTTCATCACATGATCCTTCAGATCTGAAATATAAACTTTTGTAGCATTATACATTTAAAAGCTTGTGGTCAGTAAGAATGTATTTTTAAAAAATGTTGGGAAAGAAATTAATACTTTCAGTATGGTTGCATTAAATTGATCAAAAGTGACAGTAAAGACATTTATAATGTAACAAAAGATTCTATTTCAAATAGAAAGTGTTCTTTTGAACTTTCTATTGATCAAAAAATCCTGAAAAATAAAATAAATGTTTATTACATAAATGTTTGTTGATCATCAGATCATCATATTAGAGTGATTTCTGACAGATCATGTGACGAAGACTGGAGTAATGATGCTGAAAATTCAGCGTTGATCACGCATTTTAATATATATTCACATAGAAAACAATATTTCACAATATTACTGTTTTTTTTATCAAATCAATGCAGCTTTGAGCAGAAAAGACTTTTAAAAACATTTAAAAAATTGTATCGATCTCAACTTCTGAATGGTAGTGTATATTTCATTTTCATTATGTGTATATATATAAAAATATTGAAACCAAAACATGGCATTGTCTAGTGTGCAGGTAAAGAGGACCTCCAAGGCAAGCACAGTCCATTCCAGTTTAGCAGAGGGCGGTGGCAGGAGCTCAGCACAGGTTAGCAGCGACAAGATCTCAGATATATATATATATATATATATATATATATATAGCTATATTTATATAGCCTATATAATTCTTTATCAATCGTTTTTAATAAATAAGATATATTTATGCATATTATGATATGCATAAATATATGCATATCATAATATGCAATATGCCCCCCCCCCCGTAAAAAAAACTTGGGGACCCCCCATAAGACTTGACTCAATTCGAGCACTGGCTGAGTCTCTTTATCTGTGATAACTGATTTTATATTGTATTATTACATGGCTTGGTTGAATTCTAATGTAGGCTATTATGCGGTCTGTTATTTCGTGATAACACCGCTGCTAAGTATAACACACCGTTGTCATGAAAAACAGAGCGTTACCATGGATTCTAAACGCAGAGACGGAACGGACTATTTTCTTTAGCGGAAGCAATACAATCGTTTTTAAATCAATAAACTCCTTTTAAAATCAATATGTTGTGTCAAATTATTGATTTATTTGGTAGGTAACGTTAGCCATGTAATAAGCGGGATAATGTAGAGCGAGGCGGTTAGCGAATACAACCCCTTCAGGCTGATTCAAGACCCCTCCGCTTTGCGCGGGATCCTAATCAGCCTGTCGGCGTTGTAGTTTCTAAAACAACCGCCTCACTCTACATTATCCCTTACTTATTACATGGCTTGGTTGAATTCTAATGTAGAATGCGGTCTGTTATTTCTTGATAACCCACCGCTGCTAAGTAACACACCGTTGTCATGAAAAACAGAGCATTGCCATGGATTCTACCGTAGAGACGGAACGGGCTATTTTCTTTAGCGGAAGCAATACAATCGTTTTTAAATCAATACACTCCTTTTTAAATCAATATTTTGTGTCAAATTATTGATTTATTTGGTAGGTAGCCATGTAATAAGCGGGATAATGTAGAGCAAGGCGGTTGTTATAGCGAATACAACCCCTTCAGGCTGATCAAGACCTAAGGCTGATTCAAGATCCTAATCAGCCTGTCGGGGTTGTAAGTTATTCGCTATTTCAACCGCCTCGCTACATTATCCCTTACATATACCACTACATGCGTTCTTCTTACTAGCCCAGTGATAACAAAAGAAGTTTTCTTACCTTAGTCAACCAATGTGGAAGAAGACGAACATTCACTGTCGCACTCTCTTCAAGTGTCCTGTGACAAGTAGATGATGTAGATGCTGCATTTAAAAAAGGCGCAATTTGACAGGAAGTGCTTTTCAATTCAAATTTGCCTGATTACATTAATTTGAATTCACTCAATATTCTCTCCATTTGGGATTAAATAAATAAAATGCTTAAGTTTTATTTAACTACAATGGGTGGATTTTATTCCAAACATTTTTTATTTGAAATTTAATTAAATATTTGCCTCAAAATCAAAAACACAATTATATTGAATATATTTTAACCAAAAACATTAGTTAAATTCTACATGACCACAGAATAATTTCTTACAGAGAGCAAATTATTGTCCTTAAAGAATAATTGAATTTGGGTAGCAAACTTATTGGTCGACTATTATGACCATTAAAACTCAGTGCTGCATTTTTCTGTAGATGAATAACCTTTGCATCTTTCCAAGCTAAAGGAAAAATACAATTTTTCAATACTGATATTAAAGATGTGGCAAACTGGTTCTGCCAAACAACATTTCTTCTATTAATTTATCAACTTTATTAATGAAATAGATCATTAAAATAATTTCCAATTTCATATTGTTTAAAAATAGTTAAAAATGAGTCCCCTGTATCAATAAAAGAAGGAATTTGACTTGATTTCCTATCCATTATTTCATTGAGTGTACTCCACATTTTTTTTACAATAACATTTACATTTACATTGCGACCTGCACATTTATTTTAATTTTGTAAAACATTCTTTTCTTTTTCCTATTAATTTTAGTTACTTGATTTCTTAATTTGCAATAGACGTCCAAATCCAAATCCTCCTTGTTCCCAGTTCTGTTTGCTGTACCCTTCGCCACATCCTTCTGAAACATAATGTTTTTCAACTCATTAACAATCCATGGTGCCCTAACATTCTTCACTGTACATTTTTTCATAGGTGCATGTTTGTCCACCAAAGGATAAAATAATCTTTCAAATGCTGACAATGCATTATCAGGATGAACTTCCTTATAGACATCAATCCAACATACATTATTTACGCCTGTACAAAAGGATTCTTGACTGAATCTCTTAAACGATCTTTTATAAATTACTTTTGGTTTCCTAGGTTTTCTAAGTGTTTACATGCTTGCTAAATAAAACATAGGCCTAATATCTTTTTATGCATGTGCTTAAAGGCCTTAAACCGCTTGAACCCCAATAAATGCTGCTTGCAGCTTAAAGTTTTTTTTTAATCAAGCGAAAATGAGAAAATTTGGCAACTAATTGAAATGAAAGTTGATGTAGCTATACTAAAATGACAAACTAAAACGGAAATATAAATGAATTAAAGATAAATAGATTAAAAATATAAATGAAAGCTAATTCAAAATATTATTATTTATTAATATTAATAAAGGCTCGTTTTCATTTGTGAAACATTTAATATAGTGTCCACTGTGAAAACAGTCCATACCCAGGACAAATGCTGCTGAGTCAAAATGTGTATTGATAGACTGTATAGGCTACTTGCAGGCTAACATGTTAGGTCCATACCTTCGCACTAATGTATGCAGAAAATAACCAAATGTATATTCTGCATTTTTACTGTGATCAGAATGTATACTGTTTGCAACTCGCTCGTTCCGTGCAAAAATAAAGCTGACATTGCCCAGCAACAGACGTCTCCACGTGTGGCTATGACGAAATCCTATGAAGTAATTACGCCATCACCTGACGTCAGTCACGGTCACAGCGTAGTTTCCGGTGCGCCATTTTAGGCTGCATGGCGCAAGTTCCACTGGGAAGATGGCGGGTGAAACTGGCTTTTGGTTAGTTTTTTCTTTTGGACAATTATAAGTGTTATGCCGATAACTATTAAATGCATTGCTGCTGTTGGTTGCACTAAAAGCTCGGCGGTGTGTTGAACCACCGCGTGTGAGGAAGCGATGTCTACTGAAGTCCTGAGGTAACGTTAAGGCGCCCTATTTTCTTTTCCACTGCTAACGTACACACTGTTGTGTTTGTTAAAATTCTTGGGTAATACATCAATTAAATCCAGTCGTTGCTTGAATTAAATCTCTGCTCTTTAATCTCCCCTACATTAAGTAATGATAGGTTTTACGTTTTGACTTTGCAGTTTTGGTCTAACGTTATATCTGCAACATCCGAACAAAGAGTCGGTGCTCCTCTGAGAAAGATCTATAAACCCTATTTAAGTCTTATTAAACGTAAACCTAACATGTTCCTGTCAGACTAAAGCCTGAGATATGGTTCTCTCTATAGAAACTCTCTGTGGTTGTGTGTAACGTTAGTGTGGTTTTGGGTTATAAAGGGCTATTCGGTGTATTTAATGTATCATGAGGGATTCCAGTGGGAGGCAGTTGCCATGGAGATGAGCTGTGTTTTGTCTTTGCAGACCCAGGCCGGTGGCCGGTGGAGGAAGTAAGTTAGGTGAGCTGATTGGGAAGCTCCATGAGTACCTGTCGGCATCTACGGAAGACAAAAATGAACCTACTTTACCCGGACATTGGAATGGTGAGTACAGTAGGGAAAATATATTGATAATTCCAGTCACAACAGAACCAAGAATAAACTCATTAATGGAGCAGTTATAGTTAAATTTCTATTATGTCTCGTTGACAGGAACTACAGCCAAAGAATACCTGGAGCAGCAGGCTCTTGTCCAGACCGCGGAGGAGGTAGATTGTTTCTAGAATGCTGCAGGGATGAGATGATTTTCACAAATGAAAACAACTTGCATACCTAAGCCTATATACAATTGGATCAGAAAGTTAAAGTTAGGCTATAAACGAACTTCACTTTAACGTGACCACTACTAAGCTTCAGACGCCTTTTTTTGAATGTTTATTTAAAAATCTACAATTTGGAAAGTTTGATTTAGAATAGTTTGCCAGAGCGTGAGTTTAAACACAGTGATCCTGTAGAAGTGGACTATTGTGTAGATGATATTCCTGTTTGCCATGATGATGTTTAATGTCCCTGACAATCTCTAGTCTCATTTAGCCACAGGTTAGTGACCGCCTTTTTCAAGACACGTAAAAACTTAAAGAAATCACTAGTGGGTTATTGTGATGAATTTTATGTAGTAGAATAAAGAAAATATCTTGAGCTTGTATTAACCACAGATGTTATTTTAGGTATTTAAACAAAAACCCATTGACTTTGGGTTGATGGAACTGGAAGTTTACATTTACATTTACATTTATTCATTTAGCAGACGCTTTTATCCAAAGCGACTTACAATTGCTATATATGTTATAAGTTTAAAAATGCTAACTTGTTTCTGGGTTTTAGGTCCTGTGGCACTCTATTGTATAGATTAACAAGAACTCTCATTGTAATTTAAGTTGGCTGAAATTTTATTTTATTTGTATTCAAAATTCTTGAGATTTAAAAAAAAAATGTTTTTTCTTTTCAGCCCAGTGGTCCCTCGGAAGTGGGAATATTGTCGTCGGCTCGTTCAAGAAGGTTTGTCAATTAAGGATGAACCACATCTGGAGACACTTTGTGCTCTGACTTAGTGAACTCATTTGTAAACTGTTACTCTTACAGGAAACCGACTGTCGTCACCAAACACAGCGGGTTGAACGAGTCGGACGCTTCGTCTGAGAGTGGAGCAGAGGATGTGATGTCTGTCCACTCCAACGACCATGACACTAACTTTTTACCCAAAGGTGCTACTCCCATTCTCGTATTCACCTGGCTGATTCAGATGATCATGCCTGTGTGATGTATTTTATGTTATGGTTTCTGTTATTGAATACATTAGGATATTTCAAGTTGTCTTTGAACCGCTTTATTATCTGACACAGGAACGGCGTTTGTGCTGCCAGAGCCGGTCTTTAATGAAGCTCGTGATGATTTCCGTGGTCCAGAATTCCGCAGTAGGCGTGTTTATAAGCAGCACAGAGATGGTGACAGACGCAGAGGTAAGAGAGAGGCACAACGTTAAGCTTTAAATAGGGCTGGCCTATATATATATTCTGGTGACAATGTAAAGTGTGTATAGAGATTTTGCTGTATCATGTATATTGTGGAACATTAATATATATATGCAGCACAGGACTGCTGGAAGTTATTGACTTGTTAGATCAATAAAGAAACATGTAAAATGATAAAACAAATGTTAAAAAGATTTTTAAGTGTAATAAGCTACAAAAAACTAAACAAAACAATGCTACTTGTGCTGTCTGACACCTGAAGCTGGAGCAAATGCACTCAGAAAAAAAGCCGCCACTCAGAAAGCATGCTATCCTGAATTCAGTTCTCTTTCACGGCTTATTGCACTTCATTGATACAAATTAAATAACAGCACAATCTTGGTGAGAATTCACATTGGTATTGGTATTTAGGTATATTTACTGACCAAAACTATTACCTTCAACAAAATCAGCATCTTCCAAATATCTTTATATTCTGCAAAAGAAAGTCATACAGGTTTGAAACGACATCAGGATGAGTAAATGTATATAAACAGAACTTTCATTTAGACAAACTATCCCCAAAATAGGAAATTATTTTTTTAGCGGCCCTTAATTTAATAACAAATGATCATTTAGACGGAAGTGAATCAATCAAAACTAACTTTAGCTGGAAAAAACATTATCTCAAGAACCACTATTAAACTAAACCAATCTCTGTTACCTTAAATTATATGTTTATCTCTGTACAGCTGCTTTGAAACAATCTGCGTTGTTAAAGGCGCTATATAAATGAGGATGACTTGACTTTTCAATGAAATTCCAATTTAAATAAGTAACTAAAACCACCAGTAGGTGGTGGTAAATGTCTAAATTAGTAAGATGAGTCATTTGTTCGATTTGTTTCAATGAAGCAGCGCTGTGCAGACTGTTGTGTATGAGAAGCAGAGGTCTAGGGAGTACATGCATTTCCTGGAAAACCCACACTACTGGATGTTTTGACTGTTATCGCTTTCCAAAAAGAGGGATAAAATGGTGGCCCGAGCGGCTTAAACATGCTGTTTGTCAGAGACTACTATACCGCACATAATTGACTATTATGAGCATAGCTTTGGGAACTTGATCATGATCAAACTACATTTGATAAAAATTGCCTACCGTTTCGGTTGTTTAAAAGATTTAGGGAATTATCAGAATTTTATAATGTTTAATTTACCAATAAAAGATGTTGCATTTTTACATGTTTTGTTACATGTAATTACTCCTAAGCAGAATTTGACTATAGTGACATAAGGTTTTGGTTATATTGCCCACCCCTATCTTTAATTAATAATATCCCTTTATTAAATAAAAATTTTCAAACTGATGGTGATGCTTTCATTATTATTAGAGCTCCCGGGACAGAAAACTAACAGCCCCCTAAAATCCTATCAGAGGTGTTCCCAAGCACCCAATCTCAAAACACTGTTTTGTAGCACACATAAAACAATGAATTCAGTGTTCATGCCAGGAACAGTTTATCAGCTAAACTTGAAAGATAGTTTGTCACCCAATCTTACACAAAATAACTGACCTCACAATGGGGGATTCAGACCACTTTCTGTGGCTTTCCATTTACAACCGTGTGTAACCTTGATGTTGCAACTGAAGTAGGCCTATGTGAAATAATGCTTTTAGCTGTGTGTGTCAGGCTATGAGGGTAAACTCTTCTGATTTGTGTTTGTGTGTAAGGAGGATATGAGTTGGAGAGGGTAAACTGCACAGCGTGCGGTCAGCAGGTGAATCATTTCCAACGTGACTCAGTCTACAGACACCCTATGCTTAAAGTGCTTATCTGCAAGGTATGTAAATGTCTCTGCAGTAATCTGTGTAATGTTTGTTTATGCATATGAAAGTAAACAGGAGAGTCTTAAAATCAACACTTTCTCATACCTGCATTGTTTTTTGAGCATGTTTGACAACTAGTGAAATCTTCCGCAGAGTTTTATAAGAATCTGTTTGCTTTCTTGTAGAGTTGCTTTAAATATTATATGAGTGATGACATCAGCAAAGATTCAGAGGGGATGGACGAGCAATGCAGGTACGCGAGTGTGTTTAAAGAGTGTTTTGTCAAAGTTTAGCTTTTTTTTGTCACTTTTGTCTAGAGAGAATTTTATATAGCAGATTAGATCATATGTGTCATGATTAACTGTGTGGGTGAATATCTCCTGTACCTTCATTTATAAAATGATACATTTATATTTAGGATTTTAGAAAATTAAGCTTGTTTTAGGACCTGTTTTAGTGAAACATCAGTTTTTTAGGATTTAAATCAGCATAAATTAAATAGAATAAATACTGCTATGTATACGTGTTTTTTTCTCCCCCTTTTTAAATAAATATTCTTTACAAATAAAATGTCATTAAAATAGCAACAAAAAAAGTGTCTTCAAATAGACATTATTCTTTTTGCTTTTTTTTTTTTCATTTTGGGGTGGAATAACCCAGACATTTCTCAAGTTTAAGAGATTCACTTGTGCTAAAGGCAGCCTAAGAGTCACCATTATCATAGGTACATAATGATGAAAGTCAGAGCAGCTGAAATCATCTCAATTAATAGATAGGGTTTGCAGTTGATGTATTCATTTTTTTGTGGGTTTGTATAACAAGTGCTCTAAATCCCTGTTCATTCAGGTGGTGTGCAGAGGGAGGCAGTCTGATTGGCTGTGATTACTGCAGTAACGCCTTCTGTAAGAAATGTGTCCTGCGTAACCTGGGGAGGAAGGAGCTGTCCACCATCCTGGAGGAGGAGAGGAAGTGGTACTGTTATGTGTGCAGTCCCGAGCCACTGGTGGAGCTGGTGTTGGCCTGCGACTCTGTTCTAGAGAGCTTGGAGCAGGCTCAAAAACGAGTCTCCCGTACCGACCCAAACTCGGTCAAGGGGAGGGCGAACAAGGGTGGTCGTGGTGCTTCCTATCTGATGGGGGCTGGAGGTGGAACAGTGCCCTCTGCAGGCCTTTATCAGCGAATGCAGCGGTTTGTAGATGTCACAACATCTTTGAGTCATTCCTTCAAGGCAGTTGTTCAAAGTGAAAGAGAGGAGGATGGAAACCAAGAAGAGAAGGTAGAGAGAATTGGGCAGTTACGGATGTTCCGCGCTGTACTGGATGATCTGCAAGCAGCCAACAGTGCATTACAGGTACCAGTTACCAGTTTTTACCAATTAAACTGTAAGAAGAATGCTTTAACAAACCATACAATTTTGATTGGGGATGCACAGATAAGCCGGTAATTATTATTTCCATGTTAAGGGTGATAGCGATACTTGTCTGATTTTAAAATAAAAAAACACTAAAACACAAAAAAAAATAATAATTTGAAATGCTAGTGTAAGTTGATTTTAGATGCGTTAATGTTAAACTAGGGCAGATAGAACATTTGATCAAAGATACAGTAAAAAAACGATATTGTGAAATATTACAATTTAAAATGACTCTAATTTAAATGTAAATTATTCCTGTGATAGTAATGCTGAATTTGCAGTCATTTCTCCAGTCTTCGGTGTCACTAAAATCATTCTAATATGCTAATTTGGTGCTCAAGAAACCTTTCTTATTAATGTTTAAAACGGTTGTTGCTTCTAAATATATTTGTGGAAACCATAATACTTTTTTGCAGTTTGTTCATATGAATGTATTACAACAACATCTAATTTGTAATTGCAGGAAGCCCTGGACCACGAGCTGACTGGGCCCAAACGTGCCAGTAGAGTTGCTTTAGATAATAAATCAAAAGGGAGGCGTAGACCGAAGAAGGCCATGTCATCACGGAGCCCTGGACTCACTAAAGAGCTGGTGGTCAAACTTACTCCCGTACCAGTCAGCCCACAGCCCATCAGCAGCAACTTTCCTTCTGATCATCCATCACCTGACAGACAAAACATAAACATTGGAGTGACTGATGGAACACTGGAAGAAAGTGGAGAAAAGGTGGAGATGGAGAAAGGGATGGAGATGGAGGGAATGACTGAGAGAGATCGACACGTGGAGAATTATTGTGGTAATAATGATGAAGAAGAGAAAGAGGAGGAGGAGGAAGAGGAGGATCAAACTGACCCAAAAAGTTTGTCTTTATCAGAGGAGAATAAACGTTCTCCACGTGTAAAAACCACACCGCGCCGTCGGCGGACAAACACAAACCCCTCTGCCGAGCATGCTGGTTTAGCTGAGGATGACTCGGATTCTGACGAGGTGCCTGAAGTGCTGCTCCAGACCGCTGCTGCCATGGCGAATAGTGAGGAAGAGGGTTTGTTAGGTAGCAGTTGGGACGGGGATGAGGTAAACCAGCATGTCAGAAAGCAGCGGCTCTTTGGGCTGGTAAAAACCACACCTCCCGACAGAGGCTCTCGTAAGCGGAATCTCAAGGAGAGATCTTCATCATCCTCGTCATCCTCTTCTACATCTTCAAGGAGGGGCTCCCAAGACCAGGGGTCTGCAGTCAGAATGACCAGAGGAAGAGCCCACAAAGTTGCCAGGATGACAGGACAGAGCGGGAGTTCATCAAGTGAGGTGGGAGGACAGGAACTGGAGAGTGTTCCGAGCAGCGACTCCGACGATCAGAGGATCAAACCACTGACAGAGGGCGTCACACTGCTGGGCTCTGGAAATTTCCAGCAGTCTTCCGGTAAGTTTGTGTGTGGGTGCAAAAAGCCAACATTTTCTTTATACGGTAATACTACGAACATGTTTTTCTTAAGAAAAAAAAAATTTAAATATAAAAGTGTTAGTAATTTTGTTTTTAATTTTAATCTTTCTTATTCTCTGTCTATCTCTAGGTGATGAGATTGACATCCAGCCAGGTCCGTCTATGTCTGTGGAGGACGATGATTTAGAAAATAGGTACGATTCTGACTACACCAGGGCCACACACACTTTCCCAGCACAGGCCTTCTCCACTGGACTCCGACTGTCCCAAACCCACTACAGCGAGAGCTTTGATCCAAATCCCGTTTAAAAGCACGCAAGCATCCCTTCCATCCACATGCACAGCCGCTAGACAGGCCTTTTGAACATGTCTCTCACCCAAACACGCTTTTTTTGCTCGATCAACACTGTCCGATTTTTATTTCCCCACAGTTTCTTCCACACGCAGTAGAGAGAATCTGTAACCGTAGGCACACACCGCCCATCAGTGGGGAAGCTCTGAGCCTGCACTGTCTAATGGAAGTCAGTGAATCATCTCCGGAGAAGCTCCTGTGTTTGAATTTTACTTCACTGACAGACCATTGCATGTCTTTAGCAGAACTCCTGAAAGCCACACTGTCCTCTTTACTGTCTGTGCTGGTAATAAAGGTTTTAAGAGGGTAGAAAGACTCTAAACCTCTTTGCTCGGATCTGATGGATCCTGTGTTCAGTAAGACAGACAACTTCTTGTGTGTGTTTGTGTTTTAGGGCTCAGCTTCCCGGTTCTCACGCTGTAATGTTTTCGGTCAGTCAAAACAAAGGCTGTGTGGTTTGCTAACGGTAGGTGTTAGTTTCATATAACACTTTTGTTATTGACAGTAAAATGTCATTGTTGGTGGAATTCAAGTGAACACGTTTCTTAGGCAGAGTGAAACGCAGTCGTACAGTATTAGCATTTATGTTAAACGCGGTTGTGTTTGTTCTTTTTCAGGAGATTAATCCTGCGAAAGACAACTGAATTTTCTACATTTAGGAGCTTAAACTGAAGATTTGTTTGTGTCTTTGTCTAAACTGCCTTTGTCAAATAAGTTAACGTTTTTTTTTACGTAGAGTTACTTGCGTAGTTTTTTTTTATTGGTCCAGTATTATTACATTTTCAAGTCATTGGCACAGAATTTATGTCCTAAAAATTGGTGAGAAGAAAAGTTTATCCCGTTAATGATTGTTCATTTTAGCAGAAGTTGATGGATGTCAGGGATTGGAATTTTGAGGGAGCAGAAAACTTGACTCCAGCATGTAAAAGTTTTTGAGTTGGTGGTTTAAATGGTAGTTTAGATTGGAGCCATGGCCTTGCAGTTGGTGCATGTGCTCTAACTCATTGATTAATGGTGCTTGTTCATGCAATGTAAATTTTAAGCCAGGCTTGTGTTATTTCCCCCTCGTTCCCACCCTTTTTTAATATTCATATAAATAAAATCGGTTAAAAGGCTAAACCATCCCAAATGTGATACGATTGGTTTGATGGACTTGGCTTCAGTTTGTGTTCGAATGTTCACGGGGCAGCAGCAGGTGGCAGTGATGATGCTCTTTCAGGCCCAACATGCAATCTGTAAGCTTGTGTGTAGTTAGTCGCTAAAAGCAGCACGTGATTAAGTGTAGTCTTCACTCTCACATGAGTGGTTTCTGTGTGTTATTTGCATGGTTCTTATGGAGAGGCAATAAACACTTATTTATTCTTTCTCTCTGTTTTTTCCCCATTTCGTCTCTTTTTCTGTAGCTTAACAGGGTTCCCACGCATCCTGGAAAACCTGGAAAACCTTGAATTTTGTAATACGATTTTCCAATAATGAAAAAATCATGGGAAATGTACCTAAGTATCTTGGAAAATGTGTTTACTGTAACCTTTTAATCAAACTGGTTCACCATATCACTGACAACGTTTTCATAAAATGAAGAAATCCTGGGACCTATCGGGATTTGGAACTGGGGTCAGTTCTCATGTATTCTGGCATGAATGACATTGCAGAATCATTTCGTTTTGTTTTTTCGTTTGCGTTTGCCTGTGTATTTTCATGAGCAGGAATACGTCATAGTCTCTGCACACTCACCGTCATTTCTGTTCTCCGCACAGAATCACTCATTGATATCAACTGACATGGATACCATACATATTTCAATACATTATTAATACTATTATTATTTCCCAAAGGATAGTTGCTATATCAAGTTATTTCGAGTGGACAGTTAGAATATTCTGGAGGCTTCTTTTGTCACTCAAATTAAAAGCTAGTTCATATTAGCTGTGCATTTTGAACCATGCCAATAACCACGATACTTCAGTGGCTGTATTACCTGTAAACATTAAATGATTCACACAAATATTTGTTTTAACATGGTTATTTATTTTGCTTAAGTGTGCCTATAGAAAATTTAATTATTAGATTTCTGAAGATTCTTCTCGCAAAATTATAATCCAGATTAAATCCGGCAGAATCAGAATCTGTGGCATGCAGTCAATTACCATGGAAAACTAGCTTGACTCGTCTACATAACCATTGAACATTACATGTGTTTAGCATGACACTAGTGCTAACAAATCAGAAGATATTAATCAGAATTTGGTCTTATTTTGTGTTAAGTGTCTCTGTCAATCAGATTTGAACGTTACAGTTCAAATGTCAGTAATTTTTGCTGGAGAATTCATGTAAAATAAACCTTTATATTTCTGCTTTTAAACTCTCAAGCCTACTTAACTTCCATTGTAAGTGCAGTACTGCAAAAATGTTTTTTAATTTTTGCAATGAAATGGACGAGTCAACTTTTATTTTCTAAGGCAAACAACAGCAGGCCACAGATGTTGATTAAATATTAGAGATGTCTGTCACACAAAATGCCTTGGAAGAAATGGAAAATAATATCTTGGACCAAGTGGGAACCCTGCCTGACCTTAACATGCATTAACATTAACATGCTTCTGATAATAATCCATTTTTTTCACCCATCTTTCAAAGTGTTCTTTTTTTCTGTTTGTCTTTACTTTCTTGTGGAATCCTCTCACTTTCATTGGATTTCAAAAACCATAAGAGCTCAAATATTTATTGCATGCTAATATACTTTGTTTGGAAGTATTTAATACTGTTATTGTTTTATTAAAATGTTTTATGCAGAAACAGCCTTTTCGTTATTTTCATCAGAAAGAAGCATGCATTATTTTGCATCTGAGAAGAGAAAATGTAAATAACTGTGTAAGAACTGTATACGAATTGTAGTTGTAATAAAAGTTTATACCCCAGTCACAACAGCCTCTGTGCATTTTGTATTATATATTTTTTGTTATTGTAATTTAGTTTTTGGGGGTGTTGCATTCAGTTTGTCATTCAGAGGTTCACAATGCCTCATCTAAATTTATTTTCTGCCTTTTTACATTTCACTCATAAATTAAGGGTTTTTATATTTGTGAAACTAACAGACCACTTTAGAGTCCATTTGATATTTTTCATTGTTCAGTAACCTGTTATTTAAATGTTATATTTACAGAATTTATAATTTAAATGAAAAAAATGAAAAGAATAGAAACTACTTCTGTTCTTCTGCATTGTTTGTGTAACAAAACATGTAATCTTGCTATTTGAGCGCACTTTTGAGAAATGACAATGAAAGAGGATGGAGGAAGATGCATTGTTTAATGAATCTGAATCCATTGGTCACCCACCTCACATTTTGTCCCTCTTTTCTCTTCATCCCTTTTCTCTATTCTCTTTACTGCTTCATCCCATCATTTGTTTTATAAAGAATTGCGAGGCAGATTCTGTTGGCTCAGATCAGAGCTAACCTCTCTGATTCTGAGCTGGACGCCAGCTCAGATGAGCAATCGGAGAGCACAAGAGGAGAGGATGAGGAGAAGAAGAAGAGCAAGAGTGAAGCATCTGAGACAATAGACGAGGAAGGTGAGTGCTGGCCATTACCACTGGTACCATGGGGAACAGACCTCGGAAACTACTTTTGCATCTCAAATGTATATGGCATTTCTGATGAAAACAACATAAACAGCATCTGAAACTGATTTAACGGCACTATATTTTTTTATGCAGCTTTATAACACTTTTAACCCTTTATAATATCTTTTATTAACATATGCAGCAGATCTTTTGAATAGTTACAAATATTATTAGACAGTATTCTTGTATTTTATTGTTACGTTCAAAAAACGTAAACGTTTCTTTTCAGACAATGATGGCTCAGAGTCCAGCGAGTCAAGGTTAGGGTCACGGCACCGCCACCGATTGCTGCGACATGGTCTTACCTTATCAGACGCAGAAGCAAAAAGTCAAAATCAAGGGGAGAAGAAGGGGAGTAAAAGAGAAGTCCAAGATTTAGGATGCGTTATTGGTGAGTTAAACGTTAGATGTGCAGTTGCACATTTTTTTTTTTTATTCTTAAAAAGAATGTAATGTTCTGATCATTTGTTCGGACCTGGTGTTATTTAGATTTGTTTCCGTTTTAATCCTAGTGAGCAGCAGTGATGAAACAGTTGACTCTGCCCAATATGAGGAACTCAGCCTTTCAGAGTCTGAGGAGATAGGGTAAAGCTCATGATATCCCATTCATCAACTGGAGTCTGCGATGGACATCAAACACTTGCATAAAAAAAGCACATTTTCAATTAGTGCCTACCAACAAGCCTAAATGTGCGCAGTAATGATTAATTTTTACCTAATGTATTCATTTTTGTAGGTCCCAGTCGCCCACTCATAATGAGAAGCTTCAGAGTCCATCACGCACGCCTGACAAGACCACCGCTGCTAATGTGTGTGTTTGTTCCTTCTATATCATAGATGCTGTGACTGTGGATTCCTCAATTATTTATGTATTTTTATTTTTTGGGGGGTCAATGTAGGATGATGTCTCTCCAACCACCGAGGAAAGTTTGAGGAGCACCCCTCGAGGGAGAAGGCAGATCAGACGGCTTCTAGAGGTGGGTCAGCTGGCCCGGGAGACACAGAGCGCTCTGAAAGAAGAGGAGGAGCGCAGGAAGAGATTAGCAGAGAGAGAAAAACAAAGACTGGACCGTGAGAGGAGAGAACGGGAAGAAGCAGACCCAGAGGTGATGAACTGCATGGTGTCATATTATGTTACATTTTTAAATATTAAAGAGATTAAGATATTGAAATTCTGTCCTCATTTACTCTTCCTCATGTCATTCCAAACTTGTTTCAAATGATGTTGTGGGATTTTTATTTAGTTATTTTGTCCATACAGTTTTGGTCAAAATCAGGGGCGTAGCACAAGATCCCGGGCCCTATGTATAGTCAGTCCTGATGGGCCCCTATGTTCCAAATAAAATACTTTTTGGATTGTTGATGGGGGGGGGGGGGGGGGGTTGGATTGCGCACGCGCTATGTATGTTATGCGCACAGATGTTCTGTCTCGCATTCGCCTTCTAGATTCCGGGAGATTTTAACTAATTTGCGGGCATCAGGGAGACGCTATCAAACTTCCGGGAGAATTGGGATGTCTGTATTCCAGACTTTTCAAGGGCCCTTCATCCGCTTGGGGCCCTGGTAATCAGTACTGGTTTTACCCCCAGTCCGACGCCCCTGGTCAAAATATCTTTAATGTTCCACAAAAGAAAATCATACAGGTTTTGAATGACATGAGGGTGATTTAAGTCATGACATAATTTTCATTATTGTAAAATATATTTAACTATTCCTTCAATGTTTTTTAAAGTTCATTATCAATGACATGCTTTTAACCTGAATGATAAATTAGTGTTTTCTCTGTCTGTTGTAATTTTTTTTCCCTCTTACCTACTTTAGGTCATCTTAGTTTCTGAGAGACAGGCCACACCATTGGTTCTTGAGCAAGATGATGTAACGCAAAAGCCTATGTTGCAAGTGCACATGGGATTTCTGAATAAACTTAAACCACACCAGCGAGAGGGTGAGAAAATTTGCCTTTGTACAGTGTTAATACAGTAAGTTGCACGAGGCACATTAGATAATTCACAAAAATATTTGTTTTAACATGGTTATTTATTTATTTAGCTTAAGCGTGCCTGTAGAAAATTCTTGCAAATATTGTAATAATACAGTGAGATATTTGTGTGGGCAAAAATCCTGCAACAGAGACCTGATCTCACCATCATCGAGTCAGTCTAGTATTGCATAAAGAGATAGAAGCAATCGAAACATCTTTGGGTTAACCACTAATATATCATGTAATGGTTTAGAAAAATACTAACATAGTTATTTGCGGTGCGGGTCGGGAGTCAATATGCAGGGGTGGGTTGTGGGTCAAATTGCCAAGGCTATTTTTATGTGTCAAATAATGTTCATTGTATTATTTTATTTACACCTTTTATACTTTTCAAATTGATTAACTCACCTCTGTCTGTCATTGTGACATTTAATAGCTGCGCAGTACAGGAGCTCTCCAAAACTCTCTCCCATCTTTTTTTTCTCTTCCTGGTGTATAATTTTATAAAATCATAAAGTCCATTGAAGAACTGTGGCAGACTCAAAAAGATTTAAAAATAGTTATAAATGTCTTTACTGTCACTCTTGATAAATTGAATGCATCCTTACTGAATAAAAGTATTAATTTCTTCTTTTTTTTAAACAAACTTTTAAGGCTATATTAGAGGATATGCCCTATGACATTTTCCTTAACGATTTACAACTGTAGAAATTAGTCAGAACATTATTTTTTTTCATCCGTTTTAATATTCACATGCATTTATGAAGCAGCATGTACGAAATGAAAGCCAGTGATGTGACCTAGTGACAGTTTGTGATGGGGATAGTTCATGTAGGTCATATGTATTTGTGTGCTGTTAGGTGTGCGGTTCATGTGGGACTGCTGTTGTGAGTCTGTTCAGAGTGTGAAGTCGTCTCCAGGTTCCGGCTGTATTCTGGCCCATTGCATGGGCCTGGGCAAGACCTTTCAGGTATGGGGCACATGAATATTCTCCTTTTCTTTGAAAAATCAGAAAGTGTAAGTTTCACAGACAGTAACTGTGTGTGTATGTGTGTGTGTTTCAGGTCATCGTGTTCCTTCACACAGTGCTGTTATGTAAAGAGTTGCCACTGAAGACGGCTCTGGTGGTGTGTCCTCTCAACACGGTGCTGAACTGGAAGAGTGAGTTTGACCAGTGGCAGAGGGGCTTAAGACCACACAGACTGAGGGTCGGTAGAATTATTTCACTTCTTGTGTTGATCAATAAAAATGATTACAATTTAAAATAACTGTTTTCTATTTTAATGTATTTTAAATTTTAATTTATTCCTGTGATGACAAAGCTGAACTTTCAACATCATTACTAGCATCAGAACTAGCTAATATAGGGTTTTTTTTCAGTCCTGAATCTCTCCTTATATGCGTGCCTTGCATTTATTCATCTTTGTAAAAAATGTTTTAATTCTGTGTTTCTAATGTAAAGCTATCATATGGCTTCAGAAGACTTGGAATAAAGCTCTCAAGCAATGTTTAGGCTTGTTTACACTACACATAATGTAACCCTTTTTTAACCCGAGGTTAAGGCCACTTTCAATCTGTACTTAAACATTGACAGTGCAAAAGGGATAAGGCTAATCCAGGGTTACGTTAATCCAGGGATGAAATGAAAATTGTCATCATTTACTCACTCTCAAGTTGTTCCAAACCTTTATGAGTTTCTTTCTTCTGTTGAACACAACACTGTTCAAACACTGTTTGAAGAATGTTTGTAAGACAGTTGACTGTAGCCATTGACTTCCATAGTTGCAAAAAAATTATATGGAAGTCAATGATTGGTTCCCGACATTCTGCAAAATATCTTATATTATGTTCAACATAAGAAAGAAACTCATACAGGTTTGGAACAAATTGAGGGTGAGTAAATGATGATATAATTTTCATTTTTGGGTGAACTATCCCTTTAAGATCGCTAACCACTTATGTGGATGGAGCCTAGAAAATTCTGCTAAGCATTTCTTTTTTTGTTGCAAAAATAAATAAATCTTGTTTTCTTTCCACTTTGTTGAATGTGGACTTTAGACTGCATCACTGATATTTTTTTCTGATCATCTCTGCTTTTTTTCTTGGGTCTGCCTCACACAGGTGGCAGAGCTGGCTACGGTGAAGTCTTTGGCTGTTCGTGTTGAGCTGTTGAATGAGTGGTTTAAGAATGGTGGCGTGATAATCATGGGTTATGAGGTTTTTCGTGTTCTGACGAACACAGATAGCGCAAAATACAGCAAACACAGAGAAAGCTTCCGCTCAATTCTCCTGGATCCAGGTAAATTCTTCTGAATAATCCATCTTCAGATACTGAGTACAGTTAAAAAACATTTTTTTTATTGTTTTAAAACCTCTGTTTTTGTGTGTGTTAGGCCCTGATCTGGTGGTGTGTGACGAGGGTCATGTCCTTAGGAACGCAGACTCCAGCATCTCAAAAGCCATGCGAGCTATATGTACGCGTAGGAGAATCATTTTGACGGGAACTCCGCTTCAAAACAACCTCACTGAGTGTAATCGCTTTTCATCTCCATTTCTATAAAAAGCTCCTTGTGAAAAATGACTTTCTAATGATTTTTTTATTTTTTATTATTAAATTCTTTCAATCTTTTTGAGGTTGTCTGACCTTAAAGGCAAAGTGTGTAATTTTTTTATTTATTGTTCTAGATCACTGCATGGTAAACTTCATTAAGGAGAACCTGCTGGGTTCTCTAAAGGAGTTCCGAAACCGTTTTATTAATCCAATCCAAAACGGCCAGTGTGCTGACTCCACCCCTGCTGATGTCAGGCTGATGAAGAATAGATCGCATGTCCTCCATCAGATGATGTCAGGATTCATACAGGTGATGAAGAGAGATAAAAAAAAGAATAGAGCTAGAGGCTGTAAAAAAAAGAAGGCTAAATGTTTTGCATTGATGATTTGTGTTTGTGTTGCAGAGGCGGGACTACTCAGTTTTGATGTCCTGTTTGCCGCCCAAGCGCGAGTATGTGCTGTCAATCAGGATGACACCTCTGCAGTGTCAGTTATACACACACTATCTGCAGACCTACAAAGGTCAGAGTCTCACAAGCACACACTAGAGCTGGACTGGTGCTAATATTAAGCTAATATTTGTTTTCATGGTATGGCTCATATTGAAATTTGAAGCTATTTTTTTTTTAAATAAATTCAACATAAAACAAAAAATATTTTTAAATGTTTAATTTAAGCATCATAACATTATAATGTACAAAAATATATATTTTGAGATTTAACACTGTTATTAAATTGTGTTGTATAGATGAATTTTAAGTCAGTTTTAGGTGGTGTAACATAATCTAAATGTAAAAATTGAAGAAAAGAATTAGCATGCACAATTAAATATCGGCTGATAATTGCTAAATGGTGATGTGATGCAAATGTTTTCGATTGCATTCATTTTGTCACATTGCATTCATTTTGTCATACCATCTAATTCTAACACACACTGCGCTAAAAAATTGATAGTATGCAAATGATCACAAACAGTGTCTTTATTTTAGGGCAAGGAGCAGGTGTGAAGAGTTTGTTTCAGGATCTTCATGTTCTGAGTTTGATTTGGACTCATCCCTGGTGTCTTAAACTTGCTCAGCTGAGCAGGAATAAGGTAAACACCCACTCATCCAGATACACTACTGTTCAAATGTTTGGGGCCAGTAAGATTTTTTTTTTTTTAAAGAAATTATTACTTTTATTCAGCAAGGTTGCATAAAATTGATCAAAAGACAGTAAAGACTTTTACATTGTTAAAAATTCTGTTCTTTTGAACTTTCAAATGTTAGGCAGCACAAGTGATTTCAACATTTATAATAATAAGAAAAGTTTCTTGAGCAGCAAATCAGCATATTAGAATGATTTCTGAAGGATCATGGGACACTGAAGACTGGAGTAACGATGCTGAAGTAAATTACATTTCAAAATCTATTCAAATAGAAAACTTATTTTAAATAATCATATTTCAGAATGTTACTATTTTTACTGTCGTTTTGATCAAATAAATGTAGCCTTGGTGAGAATAAGAGACTTTCAAAAAACAATTTTAAAATCTTATCAACGTTTTGAATGGTATTGTACATGCATCATCATGACTCATTTTTAGAAACATCCTATCAGTGGTCACTGATTTTTCTCCATCACCTTATATATTTGTGTGTGTGATGCAGGGGAAAGAGCAAGAGCCTGCTCCTGTTTTCACAGGGCTGGATGCAGGTTTGGAGAGAGATTCTGTGAAGCCAAATGGCTTCGAAAGGTATGCTGTGTCATATCAGTTTTCTTTGCTATACCAATAATGTTTCTCATGCTTTTGTAAAATATCACACATTAATTCTAGAGTGACTTTGAATAGAAGATTAATTTGAGAACATTTTGTTTTGGAAACAATTGGTAAATGAAAGGCTGCTGCTTGAATGACACAATCACAACCAACCAGAACATATTTTATTTGTAATTCACAGTTATGTAGAACCATTGAGAGACCTGCTAGAAGTCAAATTTTGCACAAGAACAGGTTTGCTCTGATGTTTCCACCATCTGTCTCATAGGATAGATGCAAAGATCACAGGTTTAGTGGGTGATGGAGAGGGAAATACTGATCCAGTCTCCTCAGTCTATGGGTCCAATCAAAAGCCAGATGTCACAAACACACCCACAATGGAGATTCCTGGTGGGGAAGCTGGTACATGTACACAGTCTCTCTCTCTGTTTCTTTGAATCTGTCTCTCTTTGTCTGTAAGTCGGTCTCACTTTTAGTGTCTCTGTCTATTGTTCAGGATTTATTGTGGGTAACGGGTCATCTGCGGACTGGTATCTACCATTTGTAACAGCATCTGATGCCAAGGTGCTGGAGCATTCTGGGAAATTACAGTTGCTACTGGAGATTTTACACTGGGCAGAGGAACTAGAAGACAAAGTGTGAGCAACACGTACTTGAATAGAAGTAACACTTGTTATAAGCTTTGTTTTGGTTCATTTTCATATTTGGTTCATTGAAAGAAATCAAGCAAGAATGTTTAAAATTGTGACAGTAAAGACTATTATAAAAGCTTTCTATTTCAAATAAATGTTGTTCTTTTGAACTCTATTCATTCAAGAATCCTGAAAAACATATCACAATTTCCATTAAAAAATTAAGCAGAACAACCGTTTTCAAAATTGATGATAATTAGAAATAAGAAATGTTTCTTGAGCACCAATTCAGCTTATTAGTGTCAAGTGGTTTTTATTGTCATTCAGTCATATACAGTTAGTACAGTACACAGCGAAGCGAGGCAACGTTCCTCCAGGACTATTAGACTGATTTCTGAAGGATCATGTGACACTGAAGACTGGAGTAATTCAGCTTTGCCATTACAGGAATAAATTACATTTTTAAATAAATTAAAATAGAAATCACGTTAAATTGTAATATTTCACAATATTACTGTTTTTACTGTGTTTTTAAACAATATTGTGGATTGAACGGTTGCACGTTAAATGTTAAGAGTGACTAAGTTTGACACATGAATGAATGCTATTTGCTTCTGTTCAGGTTGGTGTTCAGTCAATCTCTGATATCACTGGACCTTATTGAGAGTTTCCTCCTATATGCAGATGAGACCAGCGGGAAGGAAGGGTGTCCATACAAAGGTAAAAACAGTTTATACAGGGGATTGTTAGAGCTGTCATTTGTTCATTGTATACAATAGTGTTTTTTTTGTGTGTGTGTGTGTGTATTGGCAGGAAAGAAATCATGGGTAAAAAATAAAGATTATTATCGTTTGGACGGCAACACTAGTGCTTGTGCTCGCAAGAGATGGGCTCAAGAGTTTAACAACACTAAAAACATAAGGTACTGCACACAAAATGCTTATAAACATTACATTTAAGTTTTCTGGATTTCTTGTCCTGACTCTTGGTGTTACCTCTGTGACAGAGGGAGGTTGTTTCTGATCTCCACTCGTGCGGGGTCTCTAGGAATCAATCTGGTTGCTGCAAACCGAGTCGTGGTGTTTGACGCTTGCTGGAATCCATCATATGACATCCAGAGCATCTTCAGAGTCTATCGCTTTGGGCAGAAAAAAACTGTAGCTGTGTACCGTTTTCTGGCTCAGGTATGCACATAGAAACACACATACTTGGGAGGACTTGTCATATTTAAAAAAAATATGGTAACACTTTATTTTACAGTGTCCTTGTTACATATGTTACATGTAATTACCATAGTAATAACAGTAAATTATGCCTAATTACATGCAATTAACCCTCAACCAAATCCTAATCCTACCCTAACCCTATAGTAAGTACATGTAGTTAATTAATATTACACTGTACTTAAATATTTAATTACTTTAGTAACAATTTAGTAACAGTGACACCTTAAAATAAAGTGTAACCAAAAATATTTATTAAAATGAATGAAAAAAACAATTACAGATACTTTTTTAAGATTTTAGTTAAGTAATTTTTAACCCATTCATGAATATTTTATTACTTGTGAGGACTGTCTTAGTTTTAATTATTTTTTATTTTAAGAGTATTTAAGAGGTTTTTTTGTATTTATTTAACAATTTATACAGTACCTATCAAACGTTTGGAAAACATTACAATGTTTTAATGTTTTTGAAAGAAATCTCTTATGCTTACCAAGGCTGCTTTTATTTAATCAAAAATACAGTAAAATAGTAATATTCTGAAATATTACAATTTAAAATAATTGTATTCTATTTTAATAAATTAAAATTAATTTATTCCTGTGAAGAAAAAAAAAGTATCACAGTTTCCACAAAAATGTTAAGCAAAGCAGCACAGCTATTTTCAACATTGATAACAGTAAGACAATCAGACCCTGAAGACTGGAGTAATGATGCTGAAAATTCAGCTTTGCCATCACAGGAATATTACATTTTAAAACATATTCAAATAGAATTTATTTTTAATTGTAATAATATTTTGCAATATAACTTTTTTTTACTTTTTTTTTTATTCAAATAAATGCAGCCTTGGTGAGCATAAGAGACTTCTTTCAAAAACATTAAATTTGTTCTTATTATTATCATTAAATGTTTCTAAACTTTTGACAGGTACTGTATATTTTATCATTTTTTTATATATAGATTTTTAATGTGTTTGTTCTTTTTTTTGTGTGTGTAGGGGACGATGGAACAGAACATTTATGAGCGGCAGGTTGCTAAGCAGTCTCTGTCCTCCCGTGTTTTGGACCAGCAGCAGATTCAGAGACACTTCACACACAGTCAGCTGAACGAGCTGTACCACTTCCAGCCAGACCTACGGCCCAGTAAACACACAGAAACGCCTGCGGTAAACACGCATACATGGACCTGCTGTTGTACAACACACAGATGTGGGTACGTGAGATAATTATGACCACAAGGCTTTGTCTTCCTTTTGTCTATCAGGATGAGGTGTTGGTCCGGCTGCTGCAGAGCTGTGAGCAGCTCATAGTAAGTTATCATGAGCACAACTCATTGTTAGACCACCGGGAGGAAGAGGAGCTGAGTGAGGAAGAGCGCAGAGCAGCCTGGGATGAATACCGTGCAGAAAAGAAGGTACATATTTTAAGTCTGTGGTTTTAAACTGTGGTACAGAGTGCCCCCAGGTGGTACACATTACAACCCTGGTAATTTACACTTTTAGAACAGGGATGTCCAATCCTGCTCCTGGTGGGCCACTGTCCTGCAGAGTTTAGCTCCGACCCCAATTAAACACATTTGAACCAGCTATTCAAGGTCTTACTAGGCATACTAGAAACTTCTAGGCAGAAATTTAATTTCTGTGCAAAAAAAGAGAGTGACCAAAAACTGAGACAAAAGCAATTATTGTGTTTTCTGTGAGCTTTATCTTCTTAAGGCGGTTTTAAAGATTGGGGTTGCCCAAACCTGGGTTACACAACCTTGACCTTTATGTGAAAATAAAAATTGTCTGTATGCATCATGTTGATGCATATTCACACACTAGCCTTCATTCAGCATGTCACATTTGTACAACAGCTCATTCATGATTTGTCTCTTTCAGGCCGCTGTACAGATCTCCAACGAAGCCGCCTCCAGACAAGCCAATCGGGACCTACAGGTACAGTTTAATCTCTAACCTTTAAGGATTCTGTATTTGTGTGTGTATTAAAACAGAAATTTTGCAGCTGTAGACTGCAGTACTAAAAATCTACCTCTTTCTCTCAGCAGGCTGTGGCTTTACGAAATGTTGGCTATACAACCAAGAGCGTTCTTCCAACTTCACTTCCTGTCAAACAAGGCAATGCCCAACATTCTGCTTCTTTGGATGTTTATAACAACCCCAGCATCACCTTTCAGCTGAAGCAAACCAAAGTGGTTTACTCCGTTTCAAAAGAAAATTCATAGCCTGATATAGACTTTATATAAAAAAGGTCCAAGACCTTTTGCTTTTCAAACTACCTCAAAACCAGTATGAGTATGCTGAAATGTATCTGGTTCAGAAGCCTGTATACAAAAAGACTGTTGTTAGTGTCTTTGCTAACACTTTTTGTGTTTAAATATTAAAAATATAAAATAATTTAGTTTTCAAAAGGTCTTAAAAGTCAGCTCAATCTGTGTCATGATATGTGAGCATTGTTCTCTGTTCAACTGCTTTGTAGATGTAATAAGAAATAAAAAAAGAAATAAAGATACACTTGCTTGATAGAAAAAAACAAACTTGCTTGCTGTGTCCTGTGCAGGCGCTGTTTCTCTTATTACTGTGCTTCATACTATGTATGGACTGGTTACTCCAGTCACAGATGCTGCTTCAGAGACTCGCGTCTCGCGCTGGTCTCGCGCCGGTCACCCTGATGCTTCTGCCCGCGTGTCTGCGCCGCTGCGCGCGGCTGCTATACTGGATCCCTGTTACGATCATTGTCGTGGTTGTGATGTGGTCATACTACGCCTATGTCGTGCACTTCTGTTGGAGTGAGTAATATTTTTTGCAAAATCATTAAAGTTAGTTTAATGACGCAGATTTCGTGGTATTAAAAGGCCATACGTTATATTAAAATATAGGAGACCGAAGTTGATGTAGCCTAACAATGTTTCAGCGTCGGTGTTTTTTATTTTTCTCTAAACTTTTATATGATGCTCTTATATTTGACTGCTACAGATTAAAGTAGTTCTGAAATCAACAAGTATCACTTATCTGTTAATGTCAGTTACAACTACTCCATTGCTTAAATCATGGACGTTAGTTTTATATGTAGCCTATTATATACACAGTTTTGTACAGAATTTAATTAAATTATTTTTTTCAAAGTTTAGTACGCCAACGACAATCACCAACCCAACCCATAATTTATTTTAGTGCAAAATGGTAAACGAACATTTGAATTGAAAATGGCAATCAATCAATCCAAAAAACATAATAGATTGTGTGTGTATTAGTCAGTCAGACGACTGACAAATGAAGCCTGTGCATTGTACTATTTTGTCCAGTCTTTGTGGGTCCAGTAGAAGTGCATTGGTGCTCTTTTGTAGTAATTTCATCCTTGTAGCTCATGTCATATTGGTTAAATTGAGGCTGTTGCACTCCATGGTCTCCCTCTTATTTTGGAAAGTCATTGAGCACCAGTTATACATCTAAATATTTAAAACGGTTCAGTGATGTAGATATGACATCAGATGTCATAACTTATGAATGATTCTTGTTCCTATTTGTGTGCCAGTCCTTCTTACCTGTGCAACGCAGAGAGGTATGAAATCTATCTTTGTGGTGTTATAAATATTTATTGTGTGAAAATATGCAGTTCTAAAGTTTGAATGGACAAATTTGGCATTTGCTTCCTGCTATTTTAATTGATAATTGTATATGTAATTATTCTCTCAGTGGTGTTCCTTTGCCTGTTCCATGTGTGTTTTGGGATGTTCTCGTGGTCATTTTGGAAAGCAGTGTCTACTCCACCATCCTCTCCTTCTGTGGAGGTACAGTAGCATTATAAAATTGATAGTTCTTAACCAAAAAAACAAGTTCCTCCCCTGGACCTTCTGGAGAATGGACGTGTATGGCTTTTTAGAAAATGGTACAATCGTAACGGCATGTTTTTTTGTACACAGAAAAAACTGACTTTTGACGTACTTATCTTGTACCATGTAAATACTATAGTATATAACTATCTTATACCATTGCTGCAGGACCGTAACCACCATAGACATTGAGGGGGACAAGTCCCCATATAAACAGTTATGGTCAAATTGTTCTTAGGATAACAAAAAGTTTTAAAAGTTAACATTTTTAGGCTGGTCTGCCTTAGTGGTCTGGCAGCACTTGTCAATGTCAAAATGATTGACATGGCCAATCGAATCAAAGAAGGCAGGCTTTACTGACCACAGTAGCAGAACATGAATTACAGTGTGATTTTTCATTTGATAGAGTACAATGTAAGTAGCTAAATATTTAATGTTTGACTTCTTTTTTACTATAGAAATTTTGAATGGCCAACAGTAATATTCAGTGATACAAACTACTTCACTTTTATGCCAAATTTTACTGTTTTGAATAAAAAATACAGGATTTCACATGATTCATGCAAATTCATAATTAAATGTGACAAGACGAGAAACATTAACAGAGCCGTTTTGGCACATTAGGCATAAGACTAAAAGGGAATGTGTATAATAAATAAATATTTTAAAATAATTTTTAACTTATAAAGTTTAAGGCAAAACTCAAAGCCTATCTTTTTTCTTTGGCTTTTAATTGTAGTTGATTTGTGCTGTCTGTTCTGTAATTTATGTTGTACATGGTGTTAAATGTTGATGATATTTGATGTAGTGTACAGCACCTTGGTTAACAATTGTTGTTTTTAGTGGTGCTATATTAAGATAATAAATTCTAGTTCTTTTTCTGTTTTTGTTTTCTTTATTCCATCAATGTACTATAGTACACCCGCAGACAGTACTTTTTTAGTTTTTTTGCAAGGGGAATTTAAACTCTTCACCATTTCTGCTGGCTTTACCCTCACAGTTAGAAGAGATAAGTAGACTTGTGCTCTTACGGGGGTCAGCCCATCCACTTGCAAGTTATTCAAGTCAGGCATGTCATATGTGACAAATGAGCGTAAAAGAAACCCCTCTCCCTCTCAGAGCTATCTAATTTACTAATTGTATGTGTGTGTGTGTTGTGTGTGCGTGGTTGTCTGTGTTCAGTTTCAGCTCTCCTCTTCAGACTCGCTGCTCTTTGAGCAGGAACGTGGCGGTATGGAGAAGAGTCAGATTCTTCTGGAAATCTCCCAGAAGCTTCCAGTTCACACACGTACAGCAACCGGAGGTCAGCAAACCTGTCAGTGCTTTAATGGAGAAATATGACAATGTAAAGTAAATAAAATCTCCAAACTAAACTGGACCTGCTCCAAATGTAACTCGATTCACACTGAACCTGTAAACATGAACCTGCTCCATCAGCATCATGTAATTGAGGGAAGACATTGAACTCTAGATTACTCCAGAGACACTGAATCTGCAATTAGTGCATTTTGAATGGCTTTCAGTGAAAAGCATCTGCATCATGTTAGAAGGTTCACTGCATCAGTGTTTCCTGCACTGCTTTGTAACAGGGGAATCTGTGATGCCTGTGCTGAATATTCAGCACTGTGGCAAAAGCAATGATATTCCAGGTCTGTGTCTTGAGTTTGCTGTCTGATTCACAAACAATAACTATTATGTGTCCGTTTTTTTAGTGAATCAAAAAAATGTAGTCCTATCAGTGTAGCTCAGATCCTGAAACAAATGGCTCTTATGAGCTTATTGTTTTATTGAATATTTCAAAAAGACAACTTGCCATTTTAATCAATATCAAACTCTACCTCAATTTTCAGCTTTAGCAGAGAGAGAATTTCTACCATATAGATGTAAAATGGAGATTAAAACTGAAATACACCCAAATGAATTGGAAATTTGGAATCAGATTGAATTGGAAAGTCTGTATCAATACCCAGTACCCAATAACGCTATGCTTGAGCAAACAGTTTGTGGATAGGCTACTACAAATGATGGCTGTTAAAGAGACTGTGAACGCATTGAATAGGATATGTTTAGTTGGTGAATAGCATAGGCTACTATTAAACAGTAGCGATAACGTTAAGCGCACCAGAATTAAATATAATATTCAGAAGTAAACAGCGTAGCTGACTTACAGATTCAGTTAACATCCACAAATGAATAAGCGCGACGATTCAGGGAGCATGTACACAGTGAACTCCAAGAAAACGCTACGCTTGAGCAAACAGTTTGTGAATAGGCTACTACAAATGATGGCCGTTAATAAAATATAATATTCTGAAGTAAACAGTGTAGCTGACTTGATGTTTATCTGACAGTGTTTATGTCAGAATGTTTATTTTTAAACCACAACCTACTAAGTGCTTCTTTTACCGATATATTTAAAGCAACACTAAGTAAGATTTTTTACCTTAAAATAATGTTTCCAAAATCGTTTCAGTGGTTCATCAAGTCGTGACATGGTGAAATGCACTTATGCCACAGCTTTGCGGTCCTTTATCTGATATAGGCTATCCACGCTATGTAAGATTGCCAGATTGGGTCGCGTTTCTGTAGTTCTAATGAGACATAAGAAAACTACTAATTTGACTTGCTTTACGGCAAGCGTTACAATTGCTCGTTTGTGATGTCGCAATACATCATACTTTCATAAAATCATGCATCATACTCTATTTTGTCTGTGGCCATTGTTGATTCCAAAGCCGGTGCTGGATAAACAGAGAGCATGTGCGTGCTCGTGCGAAAGTAGGCTGCGGTAGGCTAAATTATTTACGACAGCGGTAATGGACAATTCCGCTTCCAACCTGTAGGGCGACCGCAGAGGAAAAGTTACTTGGTGTTGCTTTAACGATATCTTTTGCATTTCTAATCCAAACAACGTCAAATTTGGCACTCCACTTACTCGTGCCCGTAGCAAGACACCTGTCAAGTTTGAAATCCATCGGACTAACGGTTCGAGAGATATGCGAATAACAGACACAGACAGACAGATGTTCCTGTAATTTATAGATAGATAGATAGATAAAGCACATATGCCTTATTCTGCATGACCATATTCTACATACCTTAATTCACCCAATGCCTAACTTAAAAACTACCTTAATAACTATTAATAAGTAGCAATTAGGAGTTTGAGGCAAAAGTCGTAGTTAATAGTTAGGTAATAGTGAGAATTGGAACTTAAAATGAAGTGTGACCATATATATATATATAAGGAACAGACTCTGTGGTGCCCAACCTGAGTTATGGACCAGAGTCAGAGAGGTTAGAAGCATTCTTATATGTATAAGTGCATGAGTCGTCCTGACATAGTCCAGATACCCTACAATATATATATATATATATATATATATATATATATATATATATATATATGTTTTTGATTGAAGTCCGAATCCTCCAAGATTTTTTGTTAACTAATCGAAAATAATCTTCTATTATAAGATATACAACATAATGAAAACATAACAGTCTCTTATCAAAAAGGAATTCCATTTTCCTAAACGTTGGGGAAAATGTTATTTATTTGGTTGTTTGTGTGTGTGTTCATCTCAGCTATCAGGTTCTGTCATCACTGCCAATTGATAAAACCAGATCGCTGCCATCACTGTTCTGTCTGCCAAATGTAAGAATTGTTCTCTCTCTCTATCTCCATTTCTGTGTGCGTATCAGTGCATTTCCCACTCATCTACGCACTCTTCCCTTAATGAAAGGGAGAGACGTTGAAATGTGATCTGTGTGTGAGTGTGTGTGTGATAATTACAGGATGTTGTTGTAGCGCTTGGTCACATTTATTTGAGTGGACACAGTGAATCTTCTCAAATGAGTTTCGCTCCGTGTCAATATCAGGTTCCCTGCCTTTGATTAAAGTCCAGGTCTGAGTGTGTGTGTGTGAGAGAGAGAGAGAGAGAGTGGAATGGAGAAAAAGAATGACTATGTGTGTTTGTGGAGATTTTGTGTGTGTGTGTGTGTGTCTGATTACACTAGGGTTTTTTATTATTATTTAATGAGAATAGTTCCTGTGGCCTGTGCACTTCACTCCTGCGGTCTGTCTCTCTCTCTTTTTGTAGGTGCGTACTGAAGATGGATCATCATTGCCCCTGGTTTGTAAACTAAATTAAATTTGACCCTATTTACTTTCTAAATTCATGTTTCTTTTTATTTTGAATGACTTATTGGTGTATTTTATTCTAAAGAATAAATAATCTTTGTAATCTCAAGCTTTGTAATAGCTAATCAAAGGTTAGTAACTTACTCTTCCTGTAAACATCTTTTATTTTCAGCTGTTGTTGCTTAGTCTGTTCAGGCTATTGGATATCAAAGCCAAATAGCTACTTAGATATTTAATTAGCTTGCATTCAGGAAGTAAAATGGTTATTTACGTACAATGACAAGACTTAACATGTTAAATCTTGTTTAAATGAGGAATGTTACCATTTTTAAAAAGTGACACTTATTCTCCTCTTCTGTGTGTATGTTGCGTGTTGTTGTGAGCATGTTCAGGCTGAATAACTGTATTGGGTTCTCCAACTATAAGTTCTTCATGCTCTTCCTCCTCTACTCAGTCCTGTACTGCCTCCTCATCGTTGCAACAGTTACACCGACCTTCATCCAACTGTGGCTGGTTGGTGACATTTGTGTCTTTGAATTGCATTTTTTTTTAGCAAAATTTACATGCACTTTGAGTGGTAGTGAGTCTCAGCCTCATATGGCACGTCCACAGATCACCCACAGTCGTTTGGCATTAAAGATTTTAAATATACTCAGAAATTTTACACATTCTACAACCCCACTTCCAGAAAAGTTGGGACATTTTGTAAAGTGCAATAAAATCAAGAACCTCTCATTTGTTAATTCTCTTTAACCTTTATTTAACTGACAAACGTACAAAGAAAAGATTTTCCAATATTTTCACTGACCAACTGAATTTTATTCTGTAAAGATAAACAAATTTTAATTTTGATGGCTGCAACACACCAAAAAAGTGGAGACGGAGTAAAATAAAAGTTAAAAGATTATAGAATATAAGTTAAACAAGTTAAACTTTTGAAACCGCCCACAATAAGCAGGTGAATTGGTAATAGCTGAGGGTATCTTGATTGGGTATAAAAGGAGCATCTCAGTCTTTGCTAGCAAAGATGTGTAATGGCTTACCACTCTGTGCCAAGTTTCATGAGAGAATTGTCAAACAATTTAAAAAATCACATTTCTCAATGCAAGATTGCAAACAATTTATGTCTTTCACCATCTACGATACATAATACTGTGAAAAGATTCAGGGAATCCAGAGAAATCTGAGGCTGTGTAGGGCAAGGAAAGAAAACCTCAGTTGGTTGTGCGTCACCTTCAAACCCTCAGATGGCACTGCATGAGAAACTCTGTTAAATACAGCCACGTGCTCAGGAGTACTTTGGAAAACTGTTTTCACACGGTCTGTTGCTGCATCAAGAAATGCCACTTAAATCTCTGTTACGCAAGGAGAAATACATCAGTTCAATGCAGAGATGCTGGTGAGTTCTCTGAACCCAAGCTCATCTCAGATGGTCTAAAAGACAGTGGAAATATGTGCTGTGGTTTGATGAGTCCATGTTTCAGCTTGTTTTTAGGAGAAACGGCATCCAGACTTTCATCAGCGACAGGTGCAAAATCAAACATCTGTCCTGGTATGGAGGTGCATCAGTGCAAAGTGACTTGCATGTGTGTGAAGGTATCACTGACGTGGAGGCATATATTGGGATTGTACAGAGACACACACTGCCATCAAGATGACATATATCCTGGGAAGCAAGTCAATACTAGGCCTTATTTAGCACTTGCTACATCAGAGTGGTTTCTAAACACCATAGAGTGGATGTGCCTGACAGTCCAGATCTGTCTCTTATTGAAAATGTATGGCCCATCATGAAAAGGAGAATCAGACAACGAAGACCATGGACTGTTGTGCAGCTGTCTCGTATCAGGCGAGATTGGGCAAAAATTCCACTTGCAGAAGTTAGTATTCTCAGTTCCCAAACAATTAAAAAGTGTAATTAAAAGGAAAGGTGATGTGACACAGTGGTAAACATGCCTCTGTCCCAACTTATTTGAAGTGTGTTGCAGCCATCAAAATCCAAATTTGTTTATATTTACAAAATACAATTAAGTTGATCAGTGAAAACATTGGAAATCTTTTCTTTGTACTTTTGTCAGTTAAAGAGAATTAACAAATCACAGATTCTTGATTTTATTGCATTTAACAAAATTTCCCAACTTCTGGAAATGGGGTTGTAATAAAGTGTATGGCTTAAGTCGCTTTGGATAAAAGTACCTACCAAATGACGTGTAAATATAATTGAAGTGATGTTTTATCTTTTGCAGTATAATGTATTCTTATTTATATAATAATTTGGTAACACTTACTATAAGTTTTCATGTGTTAACATTAGATAACTACACTACTAAACACGAACGAACAATGAACAGGAATTTTTAAACTTAGTTGATGTTAATTTCAACATTTACTAACACATTTTTAAAATCAAAAGTTGTAATGTTAACATTAGTTAATTTGTTGTAAACAAACAATGAAAATTTGTATTATTAAGAAATGGTGTGAAAAGTATATTGCTCATTGTTAGTTCGTTTGCTTCTGCATTTACTAATATTAATGGGACCTCTCTCTCTCTATCTCTCTCTCTCTCAGGGTAAACTGTTTGATAGTTGTGTTAAACTGCATGTCTTGTTCTTGACACTGGTGTCGGCCATGTTTGCTGTTACCCTCTGTTTTTTGCTGCTCTTCCACATCTGGCTGCTCGCCAGCAACAAAACTACTCTTGGTAAAACCTACATTTCACATACAGTATGCACATTATTTGTATGAGGTTTTGTAGGCGTCATAACATCTCTTGCTCTCTTTCTCTTAGAGTGGTTGTCAGTTCCCTTTTTTGCAGATGGACCAGGAAGTAAAGCATTTGATGTGGGTGTCAGGGCAAACTTCTTACAGGTGTTTGGAAAGAAAAAGAGACACTGGCCATTTCCAGTGTTTAGCAGGTCAGTATTAAGCAGTAATCACCATTGATGGCACATTTACAATGCAACACAAGATTTCTATTTCATATAAATGCAGTTGTTTTTTTTTCTATTAATAAAAGATTCCTGGAAAAAATGCATCACGGTTTCTACAAAATATTAAGCAGAACAATTGTTTTGATAATAAAAATGACTTTTCAGCACCAAATCAGACGCTTGAAGAAACCTTCCTGCAAAGTGACCCGAAAAACTATGCGCAAGTGTACCTGGGACAAAAGCTGTTTTAAACGCAAAGGGTGGTCACTCCAAATATTGATTTGATTTCAAGCTCAGGATTGATCACCCTGTAGCTGGCCACCTTTGATGAGGGTGTCTAGTGTTGAAAGGCCGAAACACCCCCTGATTCAAAGGTACATTACTGATGATGTGTCCCGAAATTTACATCTTTCCCATGACAGAGGTACAGCTCCCACGCCACTCTCAACATCAAGGCAAATCTCATGTGCATACCATCCATTGACACAATGGACAGTTTACCATCACGTCCCGTGTTTATGATTCCGATTTAGTTAATAAAAGTTAATTAATAAATAAAATCTATTTATGACATTATTTTTGAAAGCATCCTCACTTTACAGTATTTTTACACAAGTGCCTAAAACTTCTCACAGTACTGTAGCTTTGCAGGTCGGTTTCTTCAATCGACTTGGAGGCATTGCTGCAGTTCTTATAGATTGAATCTGTCTCAGTTTTTTCTACTGCATGTAATCACAGACAGACTCGATGATGAGAACAAATCTCCGTGTGGAGATTATTACAATTAATGGCAAAAGGAATGTTTGGAAATGTAAACTGATATTTCCTTCTGACACACTACAGCAAAAGATATAAATAACTGGCTTAAAAAAAAATTTTCTGGTGAAAATACTAATGTGCCTAAGACTTTTGCACAGTGCTGTATATACAGTATCTCACAAAAGTGAGTACACCCCTCACATTTCAGCAAACATTTTAGTATATGTACTCAAGGGACAATACTATAGAAATGAAACTTGGATATATTTTATAGTCAATGTGCTGCTTGTATCGCAGTATATATTTACTGTCCTCTGAACATAACTCAACATACAGCCATTATTGTCAAAATAGCTGACAACAAAAGTGAGTACACCCTAAGTGATAACAACAGTATGTCATTTAACCATGCCAAGCCACATGTCCTATTCATCATTTTCATGTTTTTGTCAGCTTGACAGGACCATACAAATTGTTGTATCTTGTATTAGAGTTAAAATTTGTGCTTTGAGTACAATTCTCTCATACTGACCACTGGATGTTCAACATGGCACCTCATGTCAAATAACTCTCTAAGGATTTGAGAACTAGAATTGTTGCTCTCCACAAAGATGGCCTAGGCTATAAGAAGATTGGTAACACCCTGAAACTGAGTTACAGTACAGGCCAGGGTCATACAGAGGTTTTCCTAGACGGGTTCCACTCGGAACAGGCCTCGCAAGGGTCAATCATCGTGCTGTGCGTCAGGTGCAGAAGCTGGCTTAAAAAAACAGACGCGTGAGTGCTGCCAGCATTGCTTTAGAGGTTGCAGAAGCGGAAGGTCAGCTTGTCAGTACTCAGATCATACGCCGCACACTGCAACAAGTCGGTTTGCATGACCGTCGTCCCAGAAGGAAGCCTCTTCTGAAGCTCACAAGAAAGCCCGCAAACAGTTTGCTGAAAGCAACCTGTCCAAGAGCATGAATTACTGGAACCATGTCCTGTGGCCTGATGAGACTAAAATAAACTTGTTTGGCTCAGATGGTGTCTAGAATGTGTGGCGACGCCCTGGTTAGGAGTGCCAAGAAAACGGTGTCTTGTCTACAGTCAAGCATGGTGGTGGTAGCGTCATGGTCAGGGGCTACATGAGTGCTGCTGGTACTGGGGGTCTGTGCATTGTTGAGGGAAATATGGATTCCAACATGTACTGTGACATTCTGAAGCAGAACATGATGCCCTCCCTTCAGAAACTGGGCCAAACGGCATGATAACAACCCCAAACACACCGCCAAGATGACAACTGCCTTGCTGAGGACACTGAATGTAAAGGTGATGGAGTGGCCAAGTATGTCTCCAGACTTGAACCCTATTGAGCACCTGTGGTGATCCTCAAGCGGAAGGTGGAGAAGCGCCACGTGTCTAACATCCAGCAGCTCCATGATGTCATGGAGGAGTGGAAGAGGATCCCAGCAACAACCTGTGCAGCTCTGGTGAACTCCATGGCCAGGAGGATTAAGGCAGTGGTAGATAACAATGGTACTCACACTAAATATTGACACTTTGGACACAGTTTTCACTTTTGTTGTCAGCTATTTTGACAATAATGGCTGTATGTTGAGTTATTTTCAGAGGACAGTAAATATATACTGCTATACAAGCAGCACATTGACTACTCTAAAATATATCCAAGTTTCATTTCTATAGTATTGTCCCTTGAGAAGATATGCTAAAATGTTTGCTGAAATGTGAGGGGTGTACTCACTTTTGTGAGATACTGTATGTATATATACACAGTATATGTATTTACTATAATAGAAAGCAGCTATTTTAAATTGCAATAATATTTCACAATATTACTGTTTTTATTTTTGATTAAATATACAGCCTAAGAGACTTTTAATTAAAATTGTATATTAATGCTTCCTGTCATTTACATTGCTGCCTGTAGGCAATGACACTCAAGGCTGGTCTTTCAGTAGTTAAGAGAGTTTTAGGCATTCTGCTTCATTTTGCTTAAGTACACTGCTTACTCATGATAAAATCACTGTACGCACAGCCTTGAGAATAAAAAACATGTCCCAATAATAACATTTTTCAGTTTTCAGATTAAAATACCAGTATTGATGAATTTCAAAACTGCATTTCCTTGTTAAATACTGGCATTTCGCTGTTTAGTAAATGGACATTTAATCTAAGCCAGCAGTCACAAACATTTAAGGGACTGGTTTCACAGACAAGGCTTAGATTAAGCCAGGATTAGGCCTTAGTTCAATTAGGACATTTAAGTAGCTTTTATAAATGTGCCTTAGAAGAAAACATTACTGGTGTGAATTTTGAGACAAAAAATTGGCATTGACATTTTAAGATATGTCAGAGCAAGTTGCTTTCAGTTTAAACAGCTCAAACATGCATTTTAGTCTGGATTAGTTTAAGCCTTGTCTGTGAAACCAGACAAAAATGTGTGATTTCTTTTGAATTAATGCTACAGCACAGATGCCATAGCTTATGTTTACCAACGGTTTCTTTTATATCTATCACAGTCAAGGGGATGGACATTCATTCCCCTTGAGATGGCAGATGTCGTCTCGCAGTCCTTCATTGATAAATGGAAATGGGCATTGTGTCATAGAAGGAACTATGGGTAAGAAATATATTATCTGAATCATATTTCAAAATGTAACAAATTGTTTAATCAATCCAAGTCCAGTTTCCCGGTTTACAGAGAGTCATCTAATTATGTGTCAGTAGCACTGTTGTCAGAATTGTTTGGTAAATATTTTATTTAGAGGGAGACTGAATTTATCCCAGTTCTCACGCTGTCTCTGAAGGTGATCTCCTCTCTGCTTCTGTCATTAACTTAAGTGTGCTATCACAAAGAGTAGGATTACGAACACACATCCTCTAAAATTCCCCCAGTAACTCTAAATAGCACTCTGAATAGTCTTATTTTTAATTCTCAGAAGTAACTGGCAGTTTAAGAGAAACGTAAGGAATCTTCTATTGTAATACAAAGTTTATCTTTCTTTAATTTAGAATTTTGGGAAAAGGAGGTTCAGTCTCCAAGTATATACTGCCCCCGTGAGGCCAACCCAGGGCTGCACAGCCTAATCGATCTAATTCTGATTTGAGCCATTTGTATCATTCTGTTCTGCCATCAGTCTCACCTGAGGGGGTCTCCGTTACCATAGCAGTGGATGACTAGAAGTAATGAAAGAAGGTATGAGAAATGCTTGTTCTGCATTTTCAGCAGTGTCAAAGTGTTCAAATGAAAATCCAAATAATAGAAATGTGTTTTTGTCTTTCTAGGTTAACGGAATGTGTTGTGTGATATTGTCACAGTGAGGTGATTTTAGAAAGATCTCAGTCACAGGTTAAGCTTACAGGAGTGGCGGCCGGCCTTCAGGGAGAACGAGGGGTGAGGGTGAACACCTGCCCGCATGCTCAGTTTTCACCTGGAACACTTCCTAAGGGAGCGATCAGGTCTCCGAAACCTCTTTTACTGATCAAGGTGTGAGAGAGCTTTATCAGGTGTCCCTGCTCAGCGATAATCTTTTAAATTCAATATTTTTGTGGTGAAATGTAGTGGTTTTTTTTTTTTTGTTGTAGGATTGGATTCTAGCTTTATGGTGACACTATTAAATAATTGAATAACAGAGTTTATGAAAATAAAAGGCAATTCCTTTAATACAAAATATTTTTATTTGTAATTCTTGTATTTGCATCATTCTAGAGTGTTCAGGAACAGTCTAGAACACAGTTTGTTTTAATTCTGGTGGTATCATGGATAAGCACATGTTTTCGAAAGATCACTTGATCCATTTGCTCACATTAAACATGGATAAATACATAACCAATAAAAATACAGAGGCCAGCCCAGATCAACCAATCTCACACTCACACAGACACTTGGTGTGGGCTGGTCAGGCTTCAGATGAATCCAAGTGAACTTGTGTGGAATTAGTGGTTTGTCAGTCTGTGCCGAAATACCTCTGGCCGAAATGTGTCGGAGCGACAGCGTGAACTTCAGTTGTCAGTATAGTGATGTCAGGAAACTCCTGAACAATGGACCGTGCACCTGCACACATCACACACATTGTTATGGAGGTGCAGTGTGCACTATTTAAAAATGGACTTTATATATATATATATATATATATGAAGGAAGAAATTAATGTTTTTCTGCAAGGGTGCATAAGATTGCATAAAATTAAATCAAAATCATTTTAATTAATCAAAAAGTCCTGAAAACAAATGTTTCCACAAGCAGCACAACCATTTCCAACATTGATAATAATAAGAAATGTTTCTTGAGCACCAAAATCAGGATATTAGAATGATTTCTGAAGGATCATGTGACACTAAAAATTGGGGTAATGGCCGCTGAAAAAAATAACTTTGCTCTCACAAGGAAAAATTACATTGTAAAATACATTAAAACAGAAAACAGTTATTTTAAATTGTAGTATTTCATAATACTGTGTTTTTACTGTATTTTTGATCAAATAAATGCAGCTCTTGGTGAGCATGAGACGAGCACGACTTTAAATATCCTCCTACTGGCCCAAAACCTTTGAATAGTAGAGTATATCATTTATAAGTCGAGTCACCATCATTTATATAGCACTTTTTACAATACAGATTGTTTCAAAGCAGCTTTACAGTGATAATAGTAAATTAATGCAACAAAGATTGTTTTGGCTATACAGCAGCTCTAAAAGAAAGTCATTGTCTAGCTGAAGTAAGCTTTTAATTGATAAATTTCCGTTGTAAAAATCATTAGTCATTAACTTAGGGACCGCTTACACACTTTTCAACTGAAAACAGAAAACTTTTAATGCATTCTGGCTGTTCATTTACACAACAACAGTGTTTTGGTGTCCTGAGAACGCAAACTTTTAAATAGGTTTCAAAGTGCAAGTTTTTGAAAACGAGTTTTAAAAGCGATACTGTTCTCATCTCCGTGTAAATTAAAAAAACATGAATATGTGCGGGCGCGTAGTCTTTCTTACAAAGTGACAATTACTTGTCTGCCATGCATAATACATAGTTTTTAGTCGTTTCCGGGTGAACGGGAATCATTTTGATACTGTTTTCATCTGTACAGAGGAAAAATGTTTGCCGTGAAAAAAAACAACTTGTGTCAATGAGGCCTTCGCAGGGGATAGTCCAGTTGACAGCTCTGCTGACACTTCAGGGCTGCGTTAAAAAGTTATTATAAATGACTGAGAATATTCCAAATATACAGCTAAGTTCAAATTGTTTCATAAATGTCCCTTGTTTGTTTGTTACCAAGAGTGCTATTAACATGTACTAAGATAGATAAAATAGAGACATTTATGAAGTGATTGGTTTGTAAATGAGAATACAAATCAAGTCTTCACTGTTCGTGTCTTACCGTGTGGAGTGGAGAATAGACTCAGTAGTATGATATGTTTGGCCAGCAGGCCGTGTTCATTCAGCACCCGCACTGCTTCTATCACAGTGTTGCCTGTACCTGAACACATACAATAATAAATTGTCTCTTTAAATGCCATATTTGACCATGTTTAAATCCAGATTTCCCCCCAAATCGGTGCAGAAAATGCAAAAAATCGCTCAAATTCCATGTGGGTCAGCTTAATGCCTTGTTATAGAGGTGAATTACTCACTGAGAATAGGGTACATGAGCAGAACTTTCCTTCTGCTGATGTCAGGAGGAAACTTTGCATAGTAAACTTTGGCCTTTTGTGTCTCCTCATCACTCTGGATCAGAATCTTCCCAATACGGATTGACCTGCAGCAATCTCTCAGGCCTTGCTCCATGGCCTCACCTGCTCACATTAACATATGCGTTTAAGTATAAAAGGCATGCACACTAAATAGGGGTTTTTTTTTTTTTCATCATGGCTGTGTGTGTATGAATTTGTGAGAAAGAAAGAGACTCACCACTCCTCATGATGCTAACCCCACAGTTTCCCTTTTCAAATTTCACACCCTCATATTTATGCCCTGCATAGTATAGAATGAAACTTTGAATTTGGACAAATTCAACAGCTGGTGGCACCAATGCCATGTTCATATGCAAAAGAAGAGAGGGAGGGGGAGGGGGGATCACCATGGTAACAGGCTCACCTGTTGGTGTGGTTACAGTGCATTCACTGTATGGAAGCTGATTGAGACCCTCTTCCACCACTAATCTTATCTGAGAGCAAAACAAACAACCAATCAGAATAGAGAGTAGAAAACCAAATACAGAACATAAGAGTTTACCTACTAATTTGACAATACTAAAAGAAAATCAAGTTTTGATTCTTTAATAAATATAGTAAAATAAAAAAAGCAATCAATTAATGTGAAACGTAACTAATCAACAATACATTCACTTTGTGTTGATTGCAAAATGTATTGTGTGAGCTACCTTTATTTACAAGGTCTTTGTAAGATTAATGGCTGGTTATAGACCGTTAATAGGATATAAGACAAGGCCACAATTCTTTACCATTTTTTGGTGATGCTTACCAATCTATCGGCACAGAACACAAAATCACCTCTACTGGTAGTTCTGGGTGAGACAGAAGAAGAAAAGTCACTATGCGACAAACTATTGCAATATATAATACATGTTGATTGATGTGCAACCAAATGACATGAGGCTTTATTCCATGGACATTTTAGATACATTCTTCTAAGTTACAAGTTTATGTTCCTGTACACATGAAATTATATTTAGGTACAGATCTGGCCTATGGGGACACGCGCAATGTGCACTCGATCCGTTTATAAGGCGGACTGGAGACTCACTTGTCCCGAATGATAGTCTGAAGTTCTCGTATTTGGTCATTTAATGGCAAGAGTTTCAGCTGAGGTCCTATTTGTCCCTGGATGTCGCTCATGGTTTGGTTTTCACACGGTTCCTTGTCATCTTGACAGGTCTCGGCAGCAGCGCTACTGCGTGCGAAGCGGACGTGCTTCGCGGCGTGTTCGGGGCTTTCACTGTTATTCAGCTGCTGATTATGGCACGGCATCTTTTCGATAAGATCCGTTTCCATAGGACTAAAACCACAAGAAGGAAACACTACACGAAACCACCTGGTTCACTTAAATGATGGCTGTTTTTTCAACTGATGAGGTTTTCAGTGATCCACTATCTCGCCATGTCTATAGCTGAGCGGAGGAGACGCATGATACATGACGCACGCTCCCGGGAACAACAACCGTACGTCATATCCCATGTTCACATGATTGGATAGAAATTATGCCAATCTAAATCTCACTGACGTAAGGGGCGGGACACTGCGGCCATCATTCAAGTAAGTGACTATTCACTTGCAGTGAATTCATAGGGTAATTACAAGGTAAAAGATAGCATCACACCAGCAGTGCAAAACATATGGTACATTTTCCAGTAAATATTCATGTATGTCAAACATGCAAAAACAGATATAACTAGTGTTAATTGTGTTTGTGTAAAGGGAGCGTTGTTGCAAGTTTTCTACATGAGGAATTAAGATAATCTTTATTTTCAATATTTTAAAAAAATTGGCTTTAAAATTCATTCGCAAATAGTTATTTATTTGTTTGTTTAAGTAACTGCATTTGTAATACCAGTTTCGTAGATGAAGATTATGTGTTATTTTCAATATGATGGAATTGTTCCAAATTTTGCCTTTCAAATTTCTTTCGCTGACATTTATTTATCTAAAGTAACTGGCTGCGTGTGTGTAATACTACCAGTGTCGTAAAGGTTATTTTTATTTTCAACTTGATGGATTTTTCAAAATTTTGGTTTTCAGATTTCCTCGCTGATATTTACTTATTTATTTAAAGTAACTATATATGTAATACCAGCTTATAAATAAGCAGAAATAAACCAAATCTGCAGAGACCCCAAGCTGGTGCTTGGAGCTTGTAAAGCATCAGTGCGCATGCGTGCGCCTCTGCACCTGTTCAGCAGTGCGGCGCGCTCCCGATTTCTCAGCGCGCCGCCGTGCAAAATATGGGGGCGCGCTCTTTATGGCAGGTCTCAAAAGAGGGGGAGCAGCAGCGCACGAGCGCGCCGTCGTTGTCAGGGACGGACGGGGTACAGCTGGGAAAAACACATACACACACACGCACACCCCCGTCTCCGTCATACACGCACATACGGCAAAAAAACAAAAGCGACTCTAAGGGAAGAGCGAAACGGGAGAGAGGGAGCATGCGGTGAGGAGCAGGGGCTGCTGCAGACCTTTGTTTGTTTCCTGGAAACCCTGGAGCGCGAGGGAATAAAATGGAGTGGTAGGGGCTCCGAGGCGCGAGAGGCGCGTCCACCTGCTGCTACCGGGAAGGCAGTCCGGGCTCGCGAGAGAGGGGAAACATGTTGAGACCACTGCATTGAAGTGGGTAACAAAAAAAACAAAACAAAAACAACAACAACATATGACAACAATCCACCCGCCGAGCGATCAAACGGAGTCTTAAGAGCGGGCGGGACGTGCGGCCCGAGTGTAACGGGAGGTGAGTATGTGGGCTGTGCATGTTTATGTGCGTGATGCGGTGAGTGGGCCAGTGTGACGCGCGTCAAACGCTGCAATGGGGAGAAATGGTGGAGCAAGTGTCAGCTGTCATGATGCGTCCATATTGCACAGGTGTGTGAGTGAGGGAGAAGAGGACGAGGAATATGGCTCAGTGTCCTGCGAAAGCTATGAGTCGCAGGCCATCGTTTTAGGGGACAGAAAGCATTGGTGCTACGTGAGGCAAACACACTCTCTCTCTTTTGCTCGTACACACCATCCCCCCTAAGCCCAGGCCACTGCTACATACGCATTCGTTCACACAGAGCAATAACAAAAACGATGTTATTTGGCGATATTCTGTATGTGCCGTTTTACGCATTTTCATTTCCCCCCGCGTTTTGCTTGTGGTCGGTGCTCGGCGCTTACGACCGATGCGGCATTTGGCGATGGGAGATGCAGAACAGCAGAGCGCGTATCATAGCGCACCAGGCCTTCAATAATTAAGGGTGGACTCAAACCTGTTACGTCTCTCTGAATAATGTAAATTCTCTTGGTTATCCGAGATGTTGAAAGCGTGCTCATCTTTCAGGCTCTTGATATAATCATGTTTAGAGTATAGGACCTGTCTGTCACCGGATACCTGTCCTGGGAAGCTGTTATGGAAGTTTCTTTGATGCTGTCAAGCTGCACCGCACACTTACATACACTTGCATAGATCGATCTCTGAAAAAGATCTTACAAACTCACACTGATGTGGATTCTCTCTCTCTCTCTCTCTCTCTCTCTCTCTCTCTCTCTCTCTCTCTCTCTCTCTCTCTCTCTCTCTCTCGTAATTCCATTGTCTGTCTCTTGGGTGGATGTTGAAGCTGAATAAATATTAATTTCGTTTTTAATAAAAGCAGTTTGCAGACAGTGCCACTGCCCTGTTCTCTGTCTCTGTCTGCAAAGCTGGCAAGAATGAGCACAGCCATGCTGTTCTCAGAACAGCCCTGGGCTTTTTCCTCATACTGGCACTGGTTTGGAAGGAGCAAATCATAGATCATAGCCATTTCCAGATCCGGAAAAAAAAAAAAACAGCTGGATAATGTTTTATTGTGTGTTCACACTACTCTGTGTGTTGTTGTACTTTGAAGATTTTCTAAAATTATCCAGAGAATGTATTTATGGTGTGTAACAGCTTGTTGAAATAGTTGGGCCATAAACATCATGGATTTTAAGGTATAGGGAAATGTTGACGTATTTATGATCAGAAGCATGTTTTAATAACATTTGATAAATACATTTCTGAATTAGCAGTAAATAGTAACAACAAATCAGTTATATGACAGATCAGTTAAATGAATTCGAACTGAATGTATCCACTAAAGTTTCATATGGAATTCCAAGTGATAATGAAATTAGATTTTTTTTAAATTAATTTTGTTTAAATGACGTTATTTAAAGTGTATATAGAAAAATAATGTAATTGGAGCAGCAAACCACTGAAAAACACACAATGCCCACTCAACATTTTCAAAACTCTTGTGCAATTCATAAATCTTCAATAGGTCCGTTCTGAATTCCTATGTAAATTCACCTCATGGGAACACTTCAAACAGTGCACTAGAGATCAGCATTTCTCCCCAAAGCATATGCTGCTGTGTTATGTTTATTTTTTAAAATAAAAAGTTGCATGTCTTTTTACTTGCATATATGGCACAATATTCTGATACATGTACACACAGCCTGAGGCAAGAGATAGCACTCTTTCTTTTCTCTGTCTCTGCTGTTACAAAGCTCTTTCATTTCTTTCACATCCTCAAGAGTTGTACTTCACAGTGAAGGGCAATTAGAGGACAGAATGATGTAAAGCAATACAACTTACTGTAATCCTTGAGAGTAAAAGTGAGAGACCGGAACGGAAAATGGGACACAACTCAAGGAAGTACTAGAGAGAGAAGGCTGATTTGTAATAGTTGGCATGGTAAATCATTTCTCTTCTCAATTCTCTGAATTTAAGTTTTTAACATTGAAATACTGATTTTTTTTCTGGACCTGCAGCTAAAGTTCCCCTAAATTAACAACAGTCATTCTTCATCATTTTAGCTGCTGATAAACTTAAAAGAATAGTTCACCCAAAAAAATGAAAATACCATCATGTCTATTTAAATGTTTTATATGACTTACTTTGATGGAACACAAAAGAAGTTTGAGAATTCCCTAGATTTTCTTTTCTATTAATTGGCTAAGAACTGATATTTTCTGACACTTTTTTTTAAATTCTCTTTTTCTCTTTTTCTCTTCTTTTCTGCTTTTCACTTCTGGTCTAGCTAGAGTAATTTTATACTTTAAACTTGCCATTGTGTAGTGCAAATAATGTTGGCTCTTATGACAAATTGTTTGGGATATTCCTCATTTGTAAGTCACTGTAAATACAGAATCTTATAAAAGAATACGTTAAAGCGGGGGGGGGGGGGCGAGGCGAGGCGACCACCATTCATCCCGAAAAGAGTCATATAACCATTCCAATAACTCTGAAGCTGTTCAGTTAAGCTAAAAAACTGCATAGTGCTGCTTTAACACCTTACTAAAATAACAAAAACACTACTGGTTTATCGGTCAAATCTAGAGTTCTGAAAAGTGTGATTTGTTTTTGTTTTTTTCCAGACTTTAGTGCTGACAGATTTTAAAGATTGCATGGCTTCCACTATAGCCTTTACTGTGTGTGTCTTTGTGTTTCTACAGGCTGGACAGTGGTAATTATGTTAGTGAGAGAGAGATTCAGTTCAGATTGATGGATGTTTTGCAGGAGTCTCGATTCTCAGGGGCAGATCACAGCCCCTGCCCAAGAGATGCCAGTGAAAATGGTAGGAGTTCCCACATGCATATAATATGCAGCGACTTTTATTGCACCTAATTTAAAAATCACTTTGATTTCAGTGTAATATGTAAAATTTGTCTTTATATCTATAAAATATTTACAGATGTTTGTCAGGAAAAACTTGAGTTTCACTTTAAAGATTTTTGTCTCACCCTCTTTTTGTTTTTTACTTTTTTAGAACCACATGACCCGTTGGCAGATGTGCCACATGATTTAAGGCGCTGTGATGACATCACTCCTGCAGTGCTGTCCCTGCCCTCCCTCTGTGGCCAGAGTCAGACCTCTGAAGGTCCCCTTAGCCCAGCTGACCTGCATGATGGGTCTGTCTCCAACACCACCTCTCTATCCTCACTCTCCTCGTTCTCCTCTCTTTCCTCCCTCTCATCTCTCTCTTCTGTGCCATGTTCCAAACCTGTGACGCCCTGGTCTGTGCCGCAGACCTGTGACAGGTCATCCCTCTCTAACATGGACTCCAGGGGCGGAGATTGCCTTAGCTGTCTGATCCCCAAAAATCAGACAGAACCGGAATCCTGTGAGTCCGTACTCGGCTTTGCCAGCATCAATTTGCAATGCCTTGGCCCCGCCCCCAGCGCAGGTCGGTATGGTGACCAGGTTCTATCTGACCAGCTGCTTAGCGGCCCCGCCCATCCAGCTGTAACCAATGAGGGGGCTGAAGAAGGAAGGTCGATGCAGGAGAGCGAATCAGATGAGGATCCTGCATCCAGGAGCATATACGAAGGTCTTGGTGAAGAGGCGCAGGACTGGAGCTGTCTAGAGACACTCATCAGTGAAAGCCGTATGGAGCTCTTGGACTTATGCTCTCGCAGTGAACTTGCAGTCAATCTGTTCTGTGAAGAAGATGTGGAGAATTACATGTTTCAAGAGGAAGAGACTGCACTCAGTACTGACGTCTGCTCACTTAAGATACGCTACGAGTCCTATCAGGATGGAGTACAGGAGAGAAGTGAGTCTACCCTACAGGATGAATCTCAGCTAGGTTTCTTTCCTAGTTTACCTTGCAGTAGAAAGGAGGGGCCAAAAGAGAAAACAGACCAATCCACTGAGATTAAGGGTGATGACCATGTGACCCCCAGTATTAGCCCAGACAGTAACTTTCTTTTTGACCTCAGTAATTCTCCAGAAGATTCTGGTGAATTCAGTGATGACAGCTCTTGCACAGGCTCCCCAGACCATGCGCTCTCCCTTTGCCATGGTCGTTTGTCCAGAGAAAACTCCAGCTCCTCCAGCCAGCTAAGCTACCGCCTTCGAGCCAAGAGGAAGGTGGCCTACCGAGAAGACTACCTGTATGATGTGGACTCTATAGAAAGTGAGAAAAACGCAGAGAAACGAGATAAACAGCCTGCTGGGCTCAAGAAAGAGCGTGATGATGACTGGTGTCCGAAGAAGAGGAGGCGGTCCAATAGGAAGGACCCACCTGTCATTATAAAATACATAATCATTAATCGGTTTAAAGGCCAGAGGCACATGAGAGTGCGGCTGGGACGAGTCGACCCATCACCTTCTGTAGTCTGTTTGAGTCCAAATGCTCTGCTACGCTATGAGAGGCTTGCACCATTAAAAGCTTACTGGCAGAAAAGAGAAAAGGAGTTGCAGGAACAAAATAGATTGAAAGCTGCAGAAACAACCAAACGTCTCAATGGCTGTAAAAGACCGCCAAACACTACACCCAAACGCAAGCACAGGTTGGCCAGACTCAGGATCCAGCAGATCCATGCAGTACAGAATTCCCTCCCCAGCCAAACTACAGTGGTCCACGCCAACAATCAGCCAGAGGAGACTGAATCACTGAAAAGCACAGAGGAGCCAAAATATGACATTACGCACACTGCCAGGGCTAAAAGCAGAACACAGGAGAGAGAAGAAAGAAGAAAGGCAGGTAAAACAGGAAAGATAAAGAAGTTTAAAAGTGAAGCAAGACTTCGGTTGAAAAAGTTAAAAGACGCTGAGACACAGGGAGTCCCTGAAGCCTCTGAGATTGAGCAGTGCAGCCCATGTTTACCAGAAAACCTTAGTAACTCTTTAGAAGGTAATGTTACAAATGAAACCTCCAGTAATGACCCTGAAAAATGCACTTTGACCCCAACAGCTCCAGGGACTAATGGAAACGCTGAACTCCTCCCGGGGGGATACCTGCAGACTCTTCTCGAAGCCTCGGAGTCATCGAGCACTGCTAACATCTCCTATTTCCATCCAGGGTTGCAGAATCCCACCCTTCAGCCAGTCCAGAGCTGTGTTCTCTCTCCTCCCTCTGAATCAGAGCTGCCCCACTCTCCTCCACCTATGAACCACGGGCCCAACCACACACATTATGCTGAGCCAAACCTTACTGAACCAACCCAGCCCATTTCATGGCCATCCCAACCTTCTGCTGAACAGCTGCCCTTCTCCCCAGACATCCCAACCCAGTCGCCTATGATGCCATCGGGCTTTCCCACACCATTGCCTGTGTTAGCAGGTGATGGCACAAATGTCGCAGGGTACGGGCAAGTGTCTCTATCGGGGTGCAGGGTGTCATATGAAGAGTCCCAACCTGATACTGATTATGGCTTGAGTCCAGCTGGGTCTCGGAGTGACAGTGGTGTAGGGCGACTGGTTAGCTTTAACTCCCTTGGGTCACTTTCTGCCACCTCTAGCAACTACAGCTCACTCAGCCTAAGAGAGGGTGAAAGAGAGCGGGAAGAAGAGATCAGTGAGATCAACGATGGCTTCTTGCCACATTGCAGTCCACGGCTCATCCTGCAGCAAAGTCTAGAGGAGGTTACTCCACTTCGAGAGTCCAGTGACCTTCTGGATATCTCCAACTTTACCCCTGACAAGTTCCGTCATTCATCGCTATCTGAGATGTCCCCACCAGACACACCTAACTCTTCCCCACAGCTACTGGGGAATTGTGGTAAAGTTGGAGAGTTCTCTGAGGCAGCAGAAGCAAATGTACAATGGAACTGTGGAGTTGTCCCGCAACTAAATGAAGATGGAAACCCACACCTCCTTCAGATACAGTCTTTCAACACAGAGGAGGAAGATGTAGGGCTAAGGGATCACAAAGGTTCTACGAAAAAGGGTGGGAAAAATAGACAAGGCACTAAAAAGACCAAAACGCCAAAAACAGTAAAAGGAGAGAAAGTAAAGCTCCCACGTCAGGGTTCTCGTTCTGTGAAGAAGATCAAAGCTTTGCTAGAGGGAAAAGCAGCCAAATGTGGCGGAGGGTCAGAAAGTTGCGCTTCATCCCCCACCCCATCGCTTGGCTTGATTGGAGCTCAGGGGGAGTGGCCTATTACCGGGGGACTGTCAAACGATGACCAACGAGAATTCCAGGAACCATCAAACATCCTGTCCAATATAGTGTCTGGCATGGCTGAGGTACAGCGTTTTATGAGGGCCTCTGTGGAACCTCTTTGGGGGCCTTGCCTGTCACCAGGTCAACATGCCCTCCAGAGCCAGACACTTAAGATTCTGGGTAGTGCCGCTGACCTTAAAAAGCGGGGTGGTGCCTCAGGTGGAGGTCGAGGGAAGAAAGGGGCTGGGCGTGGTGGTAAAGCACTGCCTAAACTTCTCCCACCAGGCTTCTTTCCTACCCTTGGATTAGACTGCCTCCCACTTCCACACCGCCCAGCCCACAAAAAAATGTACCGTCACAAAAGCAGTGCTAAGTTTGCCCGTGAGGAACTCTTAGCGGGCAAAAGGGACATAAAAGGAGTAGCATTGACAGCTTTGGTAGAGAAACGGAGGTAATATTTTCTCTCTGTAATGTGCCCCCTCTCTTTCTCCGTTCCCTTCCCTCGCACCCTGCCAAATCCTCCTAAAGTCCTTTCCACATTTCAGAGCTGCATGGCACCGACTTTACCCACAATCCTTTGCCTAGCCCACTGGAAGGCAGGCACATCCTGCATGTCAGCCCTGCTAAACTACCTACTAGACTGACTGAAGTCTCACTGTCATGGCTGCACCCTACTCACCATTGCTGCTTTGTTGCATTTTTACCTGTCAAATTTCAGTTGTTTTTAGTTGTTTTGTTTGTTTTACAAGAAGAAAAATGCCTTGAAAGTCTTTGGATTCTCTTTTAGTGTGGTGTTTATCTAAATATCAATATTTTGTCTTTTTGTTTTCCGTTGCAGCTATAACACTGTATGTGTTAAATCGGTGTCACAGCACCATGGTTTAAATCGAGCCCAGCGCCCTGCTCTGTCTCTCAGCAAATGGTTGCCTTCTGTTCAGGGGTCAAAGGTCATGTGTAGTATTATGTGCTAAGAATCGTTTTCCCCTCGTTTCTGTGCCAACCCCTCAGAACATTGGGCTTTGACAAGCTAAAAGAAAGCGTCCTCACCAAGATGTTCGTTTTCTGAGGTTCTGAAATTTCGAAAGAGATTTTTTCATTATTGTTGTTTGTTTATAAGTTGTGAAAAGGGGGTTCATTCATCTGTTCTCCAGTGAATCTCCTCCTGCCAGTATCAAAATGCTGTTGTACACAAACATATGCACTATTTACAAAACAAGATTATATCAAACATGTTTAAATTAATGTGCCAAACTATGAACAATTAAATGTACAGACATTTTTATCTACATAAATATTTGCTGTTTTATAATGTGGCAGTGATTGAGGAGTGTGTGCGTGTGTGTGCGTGTGTGTGTGTGTGTGTGTGCCTGGGATGGGGGGAGTTGTTAATCTGAGATTCACTCCTGTTGCATCACATCTGTACAAACAGCGAGGAGTCATCTCAACAATCAAAAGAAAAATGTTGGTTTATTTTACACTCTTGGCTAGTTCCAGTTTAGAGGCATGAAGTGAGAGATGCATGACAAGAATTGGTGGTAGGAAGCCGAAGTGCTATAATGGCTGAGAAATTCATTGGTTGCCTTTCATTCTGATTTATTTCTGGATGGTAAAAGATCACTGTTCATCTATAACAAGGTAAGAAAATGATAATTCCTTCTCATAACAAGACATATAATGCATTCTAACTGGTTTACATCCCCAAGTTTCTAATTTAGCTTTCAGTAAATATTTTCTCTGCACCTCTAATGAATTTTACACCCTTAAAACCAGATAAGAACAGGACCAAATATTGTTTGAAAGTTTTTCTAATTTGTTGCTAGTGATGTGCATGCATTTAAAACAAATGAATATGTGCTGTGAATGCTTATCCCCTGTATTATTACTTTCTCTGACTCGCCTGTTTTTTTTTTTTCTTACCTGATCTCAAAACCATTGTTTTTCAATTGCCGTTGGAATGTTATTTGTTGTGTTATAAAAAGAGGGAAAGAAGCCAACTTGGTTACCCCCATGTACTGTGTATTACATTGCTGCAGGATTGTACAACTCCCTGGATCCCCTCTTTTGTGAATATGTATTTGAAAAGATTTTTTCTCTCTCTCTCTCTCTCTCTCTCTCTCTCTCTCTCTCTCTCTCTTTTTGTCCTTATGTTGATAGAGTGTGAAACACTTAAGTTGTTCACTACATCGGGTTAGTTTGTGAACTGATCCTCCTATTTCAGAGTTCAATGGGTATTTGTGCAAATGCTGTTCACATTGCTGTGAATGAATTGAGGTTAAATTATTGCAGAAAATGTTTATGAACACAGATGCAGATGATGAGTGACATACCACAGCTGGTGGTGTGATTCAGAAGTGAGCTCCTCTGAAAACTTCTTGATTTTAGAGTGAACTAATTAGAGCCATTCCAGCCAAATCAGCCTCGCCAAGCAAAAAGCCTGGAAATATTAGCCGGGGAAAGTTTGTTGTCCATGTTTTCCCCGTGCTGAGTGAATGGAGATGTAACACAGTTGGTTCAGGTCCGTTGGCTCAGGGAACCCAACTGCATTCACATCTCTCATTCCCTCAGCCGTCCATCTCAACATAAACTCAAGCTGTTCTCAGCGGTGCCCCCTACTGTACTGTTTTTACATAGCCCTATTGTTGCTAAACCTGCAGGACATCTGTGATGCCAGTGCAGGATGCTCTTGTTCATATTTTGAGAACAGAGTTTTACACCAGTGAAAACTTTATAGCACACGTCCCCTGCATTAACTGTTCATATTTTTAAAAGTTCTTAAACAGTGTTATTCCCCATAAGTGCATCATGTAAAGTTAAAACAGGAATATCAAAAACTTAATTGTGCCCTATTTATGAATGTATTATATTGTCAAGTTGGAAGTATTTTTTTTTTTCATGATTTATTTGACACTGCATTACTTGTAACTACTTTTGGCTTTTTTCATCATCATCGAGAAAAAAAGAGAAATTTTCTACTGCCTGGTCTGTGTTCACCAGGTGGATTCTCAATGAACTTGATGTAGAGAAAAAAATGATGACCTGTATATTTTTCATTGTGCCAATTTGTAACATATTTTCTAAGTGTATATTTTTCTTAGAAAGTGATGTGAGGTCGTTCTTACTGTGGCTTTGTTATTTTCCCTTTTCAGCAAGTGAAAAGGTTGCTAATTGCCATGTTTTCTTTCTTTCTTTTTCTTTCTCTCTCTCTTATTTGTTTTTTGTTTGTTTGTTTTAAAACCAAAAATTGAAAATACTATAAAAATAAATAAAAAACTATTGTAAAGGAGAGAGAAGGAGAGCAAGCTGTGACTCTTTGTTGAGAGTTTTTGTAACTGGACCAATCTTGTTGTAAGAGTGTTGTGCTCTAGTAAAAATATATATTAATTTAAAGATAAAAAAGAAACCATGAAAACAGACAGTGGAACAATAACACTAATTTGTGATCTCATTGCTGTTTTATAGATTTTCATGTAAATTATTCTAGTATTTTGTTTTCGTTGTATCTGTCACAAAAGTTGAAATATTTGTGATCAAGCCTGTATGGTGACAAATGTAATATTGGTAACTTGCTGAGTTTTGTAATCATGTTTATGGAATAAATATTAATTAAAAGAGCTTTTGATCACTTGTTTCAGTACTGTTTCATTTTTACTTGTAAAAATATTAACAAATCTGATTTAACTAAATGTAACTTTGATGTAGCCATTCTGTTTTCCAACGTTGTTGCTCTGTCGAGTTAGTTCGTGCTCATCTGGTACCAAATCCTAAATATATCTGCATATCTCATTGTAAATCAGTTTTCATGGCAGTTTTTACACTACAACTACAACAGCAGTTCAAGGAATACACTGCTGCTGACACCTCTTCTACCACAAGAGTGCACTATTAAAAATGAAACCAGAGATTTTCCGTAGAAATCACTGAACTTAAAAACTAACAGAATTTACAATACATAAATTCTTTTCATTCTTGCAAATGTTTGTTTATATTTCATATGTATGTTTAATTAAAGCCTGATGACATAAGACTTACGACATTTCTGCCTATAGGCCAATTAGCTGGTTTCTAATTGTAAATCTAATTTGTTAAGCTTTATATGATTTAGTTACATTACGTTGAAACTGTAAACATCATCGTGTGTTGCGCGTATCTGTATGTTTAGCTGCCAGTCATCTAGCCCCTAGAAATGTATCCAATCATATTCCAGAAATTGACGAGCGCCACAGTTTATGGGTGTGTTTTTGCTTGAAGGGGGCGGGGCCACAAGGGCACATAGTACATTTGCTGCGCGGACGGACCCGAAATCAGATAATCGGTACCAAGGCCCTCTGCACTCACTTTATTGAGGTTAATATTGAATCAGAAGAGAATTTCACTTACAGTGTTTTGTAAAAAACACTGTACAGCACCCCGACACTATAGGCACCACGGATCAGCCAAGAATGCCAAATATAAAGATTTTTAGCGGCAGTTCTCATCCGGATCTGTCGCAGAAGATCGCGGACCGACTGGGACTCGAGCTGGGGAAAGTGGTCACCAAAAAATTCAGCAATCAGGAAACCTGGTGAGTTATTTTCAGTCAGAATTGATACTGAAACTATGCTTTCCCGTAATGTTTTGGCTAGGGTAAACGTAATGGTAAACACATGGTAACCATGTTTTTTTTTTTTTAGTTTGTAGTTTTCTGAATTGGAAGATGTCGTCTGGCGCAATTCGCCTCAAACATGCAACAGACTCAGTTTCCCAGCATGCACCTGCATTAAGCATGTGACTCTGGGGCCGCTAATGCTAATTTTAAACGTCCTGTCTGGCCTCCTCTGCCACGTGAGGAGTCATACCGTTATTAATTGTGCCATTTTGAAATGGCGCTGTATTGTTATTATTTATACTTATTTTTTTAGTAGTAGTTGTAATACTACTGTACACATTAGACGTAATTTAAAAAAAATACACAACAACTCTCATATGTAGACATGAAAAATAATGTTGGCTCTGCTGCCTGTGTTTATATAATTGACATTTAGCCCAAGATGAGTGGAAGGCTTGTGACCCTAAGATAAAATGTCTCTTACTCTTTATCTGCTCCTGACTTTTGATAAATGTAGCCAGGTTCTTGGCGCAACAGTTTCAGTTTGCTTTTTTAATGATTAACAGTCTGATCCCCAGTGAAGACCAAATATCAGCTCGTATCAGATACTCCCCTTTAATCAGGCAGACAAATATAGATTTATAGTGTACTGTCTTTAGTGACTGAGACTCGGCCTTATCTGTGTGTGTTTTTGTGTGTAGTGTAGAGATAGGAGAGAGTGTGCGTGGAGAAGATGTCTATATTGTCCAGAGTGGCTGTGGTGAAATAAACGACAATCTTATGGAGCTGTTGATCATGATCAATGCCTGTAAGATTGCGTCAGCATCCAGAGTCACCGCGGTCATTCCTTGCTTCCCCTACGCTCGGCAGGACAAGAAGGACAAGGTGGGGGTGAGAGAAACAGCTTGCTTATTAACATGTACACACAGTTAATCATACATAAATCACATCACTGTTGGTGGATCCATGTGGGCTACTTTCTGTAAGTCTTTCTTCTGTGGTGTCAGTGTTTTTCTTGTATTCTCCTTTTCTGGCCTCTTGGCAACTTTTAAAGCATGGCTAATTATGCTTGCTCTTTTCCTGTTAATGTGTCTATAGTTAATGGTCGTGATGATACCCGTTTATGAGTGTATGTTTAGTTACGAGTGAGAATTTTGTCTGGTAGAGTCGGGCTCCAATCTCAGCCAAGCTGGTCGCCAACATGCTGTCTGTAGCTGGAGCAGACCACATCATCACTATGGACCTACATGCTTCTCAAATTCAGGTACACACAGTAAAACGCCTTCCCTCCAAACACAGACTCAAAACAAACCGTTATCTCTCATGAACAGAGATCAGTGACATAACCCTACAGTCAGGCACATGTAAAACTGGGTGGGCATTACATTTCTTTTGCATTTTATAGTTGCAAGACTTGGACAAAGGTTTTTTACGTCTTTTTTTTTTTTACGTTTTTGCTCAAGGTATGATTTTAAGTCAATGTGTTGTTGTTTTTTATAGGGATTCTTTGACATCCCAGTTGATAACTTGTATGCTGAGCCAGCAGTCCTCAAATGGATAAAGGAAAACATCAATGAGTGGAAGAATTGCACCATTGTTTCTCCTGATGCCGGTGGAGCCAAGAGGTGTGTTTTTCTATTTCCTCTCCTGCCTGTCTCTCAAAAACATAGGGTCTCGTTCAGTGACCCATGTGTATGCAGAAATGTATGTGTGATACCTGCGTACAAAGGTTTTCACAAACAAATAAATCATGATTCATAATTTTTTTTTTTTTTTTGTACTAATTAGAATTTAGAATAATTGAACAATAAATGTAACATCAACTGAAACCACACATAGGCAAAAATCACAGTCTTGGTGGTCTTATAAATGTTTATTTTATTTTTTTACATGTTTATATATTTATGCTTTTTATATATTTATGCTATATATATATATATATATATATATATATATATATATATATATATATATATATTAGGGGTGTCTCCGACTAAGGATTTTCATAGTCGAATCAGAATCGTCAAGTCTTGTCTATAGTCGACTAATAGTCGAATCGTGTGTGCGGTTGGGGTTGGGGAGGGGGCGGGGGCGAGGGCGAGGCTTTAACATTTTAAAGCCACGATGTACAGAACATCACACAAAGATAGAAGAAAATGTATAAAAACATTTCGGATCAATAAAACTAAGAAATAACATAAATAACTGCAGAAAGGCCACACTGCAGACAGGATTTGCATTTCACATGCAAATCAAATTAAATCAGCTAATGCTCTAAGTAGCCTACAGAACGCAACATCGATGCACCGAAAAATAATCAACAACTAATTTACAGAATTAAATTAGAACAGAATATACCTTTCTAATAAATAAAAATACAAAACCAAATAAGTCAGAATCAAGTCACAAGATGCAGAACAAATGTCATTTATGACATGACGTTGTTTGCTTATAGGGACCAGTTACAAAAGAACGAGGCATGGGATAAAATAGCTGGGATAGTTGGTGTCTCCGGTGAGTTGATGAAGTGTGTGCTGATGACTTATAATATTTTAGACTAGGAGGGAAATAATTGATTTAGAATATTTTCAACATTCATGGTTGTGTGTTTCATATTATTTTTGCATGCATGTAGCCTATAGGCCACACACCAGAGCATGTGAGGACGCTTAAATATAAGTTAAAAAAAACTTAAACATACATTTCATATATATGTTTAAATAAAATAATGTTATTTTTTAAATTCCATCTATGTTGATTAGCTATATGAAAAGGGAACCGCATGAGATGAGTAAGATAGGATCATAAGATGCCTAATATATCAAAAACATTTGGAATGGGTCAGACATAATTTTGGCCACTTACTAAGTTTTGTAGAAAGTCTTTCTTTAAAGTGAATTTCGTTTTGTATAAATTGTATCTTAATTTCAATCAATGTTAATGATTAATAAATAAGAAGCAAATATAGTAGACAATATAATTAGGACACGCGGCGTGAACTGGAGCGCGTCTCGAAGCCTACCGAAAACTGACAGAAAACACTAGTTTATTAATAAACAATTAAAATGTTTAATGCATAATCCTTACTTTGGCCGGTTCTTTGTGACAAAGTTTTAGCTCCTTTACAAGATTAGCATACTCCCCTTCAGACTCTGTTCTTTAAGATTAGGTGCACACAAAACCTTCTTTTCTGTCTTTTAAAGAAAATGAAAAGCTCGTCTTCACAGGATGATGATGATGAAGTGTCCATGTTTTCTCAGCTGTCGGCACGAAAGTTTTGGAATGTTAAAGCTCTGAACGTCGCAAATTCGCGTCGCGGCTGATGTGAATGGTTTTGACACGAACTATTCGCACGCGAACTATTCGCTTTTCCGTTTCGCTTTTTCGTTACGCATCCAGTGTGAAAGGGCCTTTAAGGAGGAACACGTTGCGTTCATATTCTGGGTTCATCTGCTTATCTGCACATAGTATGGTTTCTTAATGAGGTATGTACTATACATTAAGCCATGTAAAAGTGCCCTTTAAGCGTTTTAAAAGCTTTTTTCACGTTAAGCGTTTTAGAATGTCCAGAGAAAAAAACAACTTGTTAACGTTGGCCTGCAGAAGTGCGATCATGGTTTTCCTGATGCTAAATCCAGCCTTGGAGAATATCCTTTCTGATGGTGTGCATCCACACTTTAGATTTTCTTATCCCAGACATTTTTAAAGATTTAAATCCCTGCGGCCAAAACGCTCCTCTTTCGGTCACGGATCGAAAGTGAAACTTAGCTGTCACGGGGTGTTTGGATTTATTCACGCACGTTAGAAATATTTATTAAAAGCTTCTTCCTTTGCACATTTGTATTTACAGGATTATCATAATAGGCTCCTATATTAACGTATTGACAGAAAACCGGTAGTTCTATGTGAAATCAGACATTGAGCACCCTCATATAACCTCTGCGAATATTCAACGTGAGATTGGTAGTCGAATCAGGCTCCTCCTATCGATGCATCGAATCTTTGACTATTCGGGGTCACCCCTATAGGGCCTAAAATTAACACTCGCCAAGCACCACATGCGAATAAAAATGTTGTTGGCGAGTATATGTAACAGTGTCAATCGCCAGTTGGCCGGTAACATTTTTATGAATTCTAACGACGCAGTATTGTGAAAACATTGAAGGAGTAGTTCACTTTAAAATGAAAATTACCCCATGATTTACTCATTTAACTCACTAGGTGTATGACTTCTTTCAGGCGAATACAATCGGAGTTATATTAATAAACACCCTGACGCTTCCGAGCATTATAATGGCAGTGGATTGCAACCATTGCAACCAACAGATTGAAGCTCCAAAAAGTGCATCCATCCGTTATAAAAGAATTCCGCACAGCTCCGGGCGGTTAATAAATGCCTTCTGAAGCAAAGCGATGAGTTTGTGTAAAAAAAAAATTCATATTTAAAACTTTATAAAGTAAAATAACTAACCCCCCGGAGCTGTGCGGAGTTCTTTTATAATGGATGGATGCTCAGGGTGTTTTTTAATATAACTCCGATTGTATTTGTCTGAAAGAAGAAAGTCATATACAACTAGTCATATACTAGGTGTATAGTGTAGGAAAGTCATATACATGCCTTGAGGGTGAGTAAATCATGGGGTAATTTTCATTTTAAAGTGGACGACGCTCAGGAAAGTTGACGGGTCAGTAATGCATCATCATGAAAGTTAAAGCATTGTCAATTTATATAATCAAGCACAAGAATACGTGAAAGGGAACTCAATTTGTTACTCGAAGCACGCGTCTCAATGAGTGCGCGATACTGAATTGAGCTCTTTCACGTCATCTTACGACAATTTTGTTTGAATAGGTCTGTTCAAGCGTAAGGCCCGTCTTGGCAAGTGAACAGTCACTTATGTGTGTCAGTGTGTCAATTTATATAATCAAGCACAAGAATACGTGAAAGGGAACTCAATTTGTTACTCGAAGCACGCGTCTCAATGAGTGCGCAATACTGAATTGAGCTCTTTCACGTCATCTTACGACAATTTTGTTTGAATAGGTCTGTTCAAGCGTAAGGCCCGTCTTGGCATAGTGACTTGAACAGTCACTTATGTCTTAAGTCAGTGTGTGTGTGTGTGTGTGTATATATATATATATATATATATATATATATATATACATGCATACATACAGGTCCTTCTCAAAAAATTAGCATATTGTGATAAAGTTAATTATTTTCCATAATGTAATGATAAAAATTAAACTTTCATATATTTTAGATTCATTGCACACCAACTGAAATATTTCAGGTCTTTTATTGTTTTAATACTAATGATTTTGGCATACAGCTCATGAAAACCCAAAATTCCTATCTCAAAAAATTAGCATATTTCATCCGACATTTCAATGACTGCTTCAATGCGGCGTGGCATGGAGGCAATCAGCCTGTGGCACTGCTGAGGTGTTATGGAGGCCCAGGATGCTTCGATAGCGGCCTTAAGCTCATCCAGAATGTTGGGTCTTGTGTCTCTCAACTTTCTCTTCACAATATCCCACAGATTCTCTATGGGGTTCAGGTCAGGAGAGTTGGCAGGCCAATTGAGCACAGTAATACCATGGTCAGTAAACCATTTACCAGTGGTATTTAAATAAATTCCGCTTCACTGCTGTTCGCCCTGCGATCGACTGCTTTTGTCAGCCTCGTTGCCTGCTGTGAGTTTGTTTGTTTGCGTTTGTTTGTTTGCGCAAATACGGTTTGAACATTGGTTGTTGGTCGTAAAGCGAGACACCGCTGCACTACTGTTCGCCCTGCGATCGACTGCTTTTGTCAGCCTCGTTGCCCGCTGTGAGTTTGTTTGTTTGCGCAAATACGGTTTGAACATTGGTTGCTCGTCGTAGAGCGAGACACCGCTTCACTGCTGTTCGCCCTGCGATCGACTGCTTTTGTCAGCCTCGTTGCCTGCTGTGAGTTTGTTTGTTTTCCCGTCTATTGTGCGTCTACATTACACCCATACCACTAAAAAGACGTTTTTTACCCAAGACTTGAGTCATAAATTAGTATAAATATTAATAGCATCACTGGTTGCATCATTGCTAACTTACTGTCCATCTGTTAAAATGGCGAATATGTCAGGTGTATGTTGTCTACCTTTTGGTGCAGATGAGAACAGATCTGAATTGCTCGTGGTGCAGTCTGAATTAGAAGCTGTAGAAAAGCAGATCCGTGACCTTCTAGAGAAACAAGCTGAGCTGAGATACCGGCGTCTAGCTCTTGAAACATCACGCGCTGATGCACACGGATCAGTGATTAACGTTAGTAACCCGCTGACGCTGACCTCGTCTACTCCGTGCGTTTCTCAGCATTGGTCCCGAGCGTCCAGGTCACGATCAGCCATGATTTCATTCACTCCGGCTCCAACACACCACCACGAAGCCTGGGTGGTTCCGCGGAAGCCGCATGCCAGGACAAGAATCTTTTCGCCCCTCCCGGTTTTCGAGATCTCCACTCAGAGCCGCTTCTCCCCTCTTCGCGAAACGGAACGCGATGCTGTGATCATCGGCGATTCCACCATCCGACATGTCCACGCTACGTTAGGTAAAAGTAAGGTGCACAGTCACTGCTTTCCTGGTGCTCGTGTTCTCGATATCACTGCGCGGGTAACTGAGATCTTGAACGGTGACGAGCGCGTCGGAGCTGTTGTGCTGCACGCGGGAGCTAACGACATTAGGCTGCGACAGACGGAGGTTCTGAAGAAAGACTTCAGGAGCCTTATCGATACGGTACGCAGCAAATCGCCTGAAACATCGATTATTGTGTCTGGACCGCTTCCTACGTACCGACGAGGGCATGAAAAGTTCAGTAGATTATTCGCGCTAAATGAATGGTTATTGTCATGGTGCAATGAGCAGAAACTGATTTTTGTAAATAATTGGAATCTGTTTTGGGAGCGACCAAGGCTCTTCCGCGCTGATGGCTTACACCCAAGTAGAATCGGGGCAGATCTTCTGTCGGATAACATCTCCAAGATGTTAAATACCATTTGACTAGTAACCAAAAATCCAAATCACAGTCTCTACTGCACCAATTTAATTGATATTAATACTAGTGTAGAACATTGCATAGAAACTGTCTATTCCTCGTTTACTAAGATCAAATAATAAATCTACTGCGGGATCTAGAAAAATCTAATTGTTATTAAAACAAAAAATCTCGCTATTAGTGAACAAAAACAATTTCTAAAGCTAGGTCTTCTAAACATTAGATCGCTCACACCTAAGGCGGTTATTGTAAATGAAATGGTCACAGATAATAATTTCGATGTTCTGTGCCTTACTGAAACCTGGCTTAAACCAAATGATTATTTCAGTCTAAATGAGTCTACTCCGCCAGGATACTGTTATAAGCATGAGCCCCGTCTGATCGGTCGTGGCGGCGGTGTTGCAACAATCTACAGAGATATCCTTAATGTTACTCAGAAAACTCGTCATAGGTTTAATTCGTTTGAAGTGCTTGTGCTAAGTGTTACGCTCTTAGATGTAAGAAAAAAATCCCTATTATCTCTAGCATTGGCTACCGTATATAGACCTCCAGGGCCTTACGCCAATTTCCTAAAAGAGTTTGCTGACTTTCTATCCGATCTTTTGGTCAACGTCAATAAAGCATTAATTGTTGGAGATTTTAACATACACGTAGATAATTTAAATGATGCGTTAGGGGCTGCGTTTACAGATTTATTAAGCTCCTTCGGGGTCAAGCAAAACGTCACCGGACCAACTCATCGTCTTAATCATACACTCGATTTAATTATATCATATGGAACCGATCCAACCGATATAGATATCATTCCACAAAGTGTTGATGTCACTGACCACTACTTGGTAACTTGCATATTACACACTGCTGTAATATGTCATGCTGCGCCACGTTATCGACCAGGTAGAACAATTCGTCCATCCACCATAGATCATTTCTCAAATAGCTTATCTGATCTGTCTCAGCTGCTGCCTGAACCCAAACAAACAGATGAATTAGACGAACTAACTAGCACTATGAGCACCATTCTCTCTAGAACATTGGATATTGTTGCACCCATTAGATTAAAAAGGGTCAGAGAAAAAAGTATAGCACCATGGTACAATAATACTACGTATGTTTTAAAGAGAGAAACCCGTAATTTAGACCGTAAATGGAAAAAAAATCATTTAGAGGTCTTTAGAATCGCGTGGAAAGACAGTATGTCACTTTATAAAAAGGCACTTAAAACGGCCAGGGCTGAGCACCTCAGCAAATTAATAGAAAACAACCGAAATAATCCAAGGTTTTTATGTAATACCGTCGCTAGACTAACAAATAAACAGACGTCGTCTGAACAAAATACCTCGTTACAGTTTAGTAGTAATGATTTCATGAACTTCTTCACCGAGAAAATTGAAAGCATCAGAATCAAAATCGTAAACATTTGATCTTTGCTCGCGCCTTATAATTCGGCCGCAATTATCACCCCGCAAGAACAATTACAATGCTTTACAACCATAGAATAAAAAGAGTTAAATAAACTTATCACTTCATCTAAAACAACAACATGTTTATTAGATCCTATACCAACTGAACTACTGAAAGAAGTGTTACCTATAGTGGAATAGCCTCTTCTCAATATTATTAACTCCTCTTTATCTTTAGGTCATGTTCCAAGAACGTTCAAGCTGGCAGTTATAAAACCTCTTATTAAGAAACCACAATTAGATCCAAATAACCTAGCAAATTACAGACCCATTTCGAATCTTCCATTTATGTCAAAAATATTAGAAAAAGTTGTGTCCGCTCAACTCGGCTCTTTCTTGCAAGAAAACGACATCTATGAAAAGTTTCAGTCTGGATTCAGGCCACATCATAGCACTGAAACTGCGCTTGTTAGAATCACAAATGATTTACTTTTAGCTTCGGACCAAGGCTGTATCTCAGTACTAGTTTTACTTGATCTTAGTGCTGCGTTCGATAGTATAGATCACACAATACTCTTAGATCGACTACAAAATTACATTGGTGTTCAAGGACAAGCATTAAGCTGGTTCAGGTCATACTTATCTGACCGCTACCATTTCGTCTACTTAAATGGAGTAAAATCGATTATAACTTCGGAAAACTATGGAGTGCCGCAGGGATCTGTGTTAGGCCCTTTATTATTCTCAATATATATGCTGCCACTTGGTAATATTCTAAGGAAACATGGAATTAGTTTCCATTGTTATGCTGATGACACTCAAATATATATTTCATCATGGCCAGATGAATACGCTAAATTATCCAAATTGACAGATTGTGTTAAAGATATAAAAGATTGGATGACGCGTAATTTTCTTTTATTAAATCCAGACAAGACAGAGGTAATACTTATCGGTTATAAAAACCATCCACAAAACCTATCACAGCACGACTTTAACATAGTAGGATGCCCTGTTACTTTATCCGCTACAGTAAAAGACCTGGGTGTTACATTAGACTGCAACCTGTCTTTTGAAAAGCATATTTCATATGTTACAAAAACTGCCTTTTTCCACCTTAGAAACATTGCTAAGCTACGTAATATGCTATCAGTCTCTGATGCAGAAAAGTTAGTTCATGCATTCATGACCTCGAGACTAGATTACTGTAATGCTTTATTAGCTGGTTGTCCTGCATCTTCAATAAACAAGCTACAGTTAGTCCAAAATGCAGCCGCTAGAGTTCTTACTAGATCAAGAAAATATGATCATATAACACCGATTTTATCATCACTTCATTGGTTACCTATAAAGTTCCGTATTAAATACAAGGTATTGCTTTTGACTTATAAAGCTCTAAATGGTTTAGCTCCAGTCTATTTAATGGATCTTCTATCGCCTTACAATCCATCGCGCTCTTTAAGATCACTAAATTCGAGGCTTCTGGCATTCCTAGGATATCCAGATCCACCAAAGGAGGCAGAGCATTTTCACATTTAGCTCCGAAGCTCTGGAATAGCCTTCCTGATATTGTTTGTAGCTCAGACTCGCTCTCCCAGTTTAAAACTAGACTGATCAAGACGCATCTATTTAGTCAGACATTCATATACATTTTTTATCTTACAGTTACTGTAAATTCGGCCTCTAGTTCATAAACGCCAGAGGAGAACTGGCCCCCGACTGAGCCTGGGTTCTCCCAAGGTTTTTTTTTTTCTCCATTGGGTCATCTGATGGGGTGTTAGGACACCATTAGGTAGCTGGATGGAGTTTTTCGGTTCCTTGCCACTGTTGCCTTTGGCTTGCTCAGTTGGGGATATTCAAATTAATTAACCAATCATACCATTGATCAGCTCTACCAAACTTGGATGTCTTTTTTCCAGTAATAAATAAACATTGTTAAGTTGTTTTGATTGATACTGTGAAGCAGCTTTGATACAATTTGTATTGTGAAAAGCGCTATATAAATATATTTGACTTGACTTGACTTGGTTTTGGCACTGTGAGCAGGTGCCAGGTCGTGCTGAAAATGAAATCTTTATCTCCATAAAGCTTTTCAGCAGATGGAAGCATGAAGTGCTCCAAAATCTCCTGATAGCTAGCTGACCCTGCCCTTGATAAAACACAGTGGACCAACACCAGCAGCTGACATGGCACCCCAGACCATCACTGACTGTGGGTACTCCAGTGCTGCTTCTCTGTAGCCCAGGTCAGGCGCTTCTGCCGCTGTTTCTGGTTCAAAAGTGGCTTGACCTGGGGAATGCGGCACCTGTAGCCCATTTCCTGCACACGCCTGTGCACGGTGGCTCTGGATGTTTCTACTTCAGACTCAGTCCACTGCTTCCGCAGGTCCCCCAAGGTCTGGAATCGGTCCTTCTCCACAATCTTCCTCAGGGTCCGGTCACCTCTTCTCGTTGTGCAGCGTTTTTTGCCACACTTTTTCCTTCCCACAGACTTCCCACTGAGGTGCCTTGATACAGCACTCTGGGAACAGCCTATTTGTTCAGAAATTTACCCTCTTGCTTGAGGGTGTCAATGATGGCCTTCTGGACAGCAGTCAGGTCGGCAGTCTTACCCATGATTGCGGTTTTGAGTAATGAAACAGGCTGGGAGTTTTTAAAAGCCTCAGGAATCTTTTGCAGGTGTTTAGAGTCAATTAGTTGATTCAGATGATTAGGTTAATAGCTCGTTTAGAGACCCTTTTCATGATATGCTAATTTTTTGAGATAGGAATTTTGGGTTTTCATGAGCTGTATGCCAAAATCATCAGTATTAAAACAAAAGACCTGAAATATTTCAGTTGGTGTGCAATGAATCTAAAATATATGAAAGTAAAATTTTTATCATTACATTATGGAAAATAATGAACTTGATCACAATATGCTAATTTTTTTAGAAGGACCTGTATATATGTGTGTGTATATATATATATATATATATGTATATGTGTGTGTATATATGGTCGCTTATTTTTTTTTATGAGGAAAAAGACCTAAAATTTCCATGTTTGCTGAGTGACCAGAAGCTTTGTGGAAACACCATATATGGAAATGGTTTGGGCGTGTTTTACACAAATTACTAACCTTGGGCGAGAGGTGGCGAATTCAGGATAATCCAAATTCATTTACATTCCAATAAGGTTAAGAACAAACGAGTGTCTGTATGCACGTGGTCTAAATTTGGACCACCATGTATAAATTTGAATAATTTACACAATTATCATTGAATGAGACCCATTCTGTTCCTCACTCATTTCTTTTCTTGTTTCACTGTCATTCTTGTCATTTAGTTTTCTCTGTTTAATCTTCTCATTTCCAGAGTTTAAAAAGTTTTTACAAATGTGTATTTTGTGATCTTTTTAAGTATTGGATTCATATTGGTTCATAATGTTGATAAGGCTCTTGAAGACAATGGACATGAGTGTGTTTTACTCTTTTTAGGTGTGGAGGGTAAGGAAATGGCAGGTTTTTTGTGTGTTTATGTGTGAGTGTGTGATTCTCTGCTAACAGTCAATGGCTTGGCCTAAACCTTTAGCTGTACATTATAGTGGTGGGCATTTTTTCAAATCTGTTTGAAGCCTTTTAAAGCTTGGCTAATTTAATCATGCTGATTACATCATGTGATTTGTTTCTGGAGAAATGGACTGATTGCAGCGCCCCCTTTTTGTAACAATTTAAGGCACTCAAGTGAGTGAGTGATCTTACGCACACTGTGACTGGAGTTTGTACTTGTTTTTACTGACATTTATGCATGTGGCCTATCTGTGATGTCTGTATATGACATTTGCAGAGAAGCCTGAATGCATCTATTGTCATTTCTCACTGTTGTACAGAATGCTACCTAAGAATTGTGTTCATTTTATCAGAGTAACATCCATCGCTGACCGACTGAACGTGGACTTTGCCCTAATCCACAAGGAGCGGAAGAAGGCCAATGAGGTGGATCGTATGGTACTGGTTGGGGACGTGAAGGACCGAGTGGCGATTTTAGTAGATGACATGGCGGACACATGTGGGACAGTATGTCACGCTGCTGACAAGTGAGGACTCGCATGATACACAATCACTTTCATGCTCAAACACATGCACATTCATGATTATCCTAGTAATCTGTCATGCCTCCATACAGGCCTGTCAGTGTTTTAACTGCATATGTGCGTCTCTGTCCTCTATCAGACTGGTGTCTGCAGGAGCCACTAAAGTCTACGCCATCTTGACTCATGGTATTTTCTCTGGGCCTGCCATTTCTCGGATCAACAATGCCAACTTTGAGGCTGTCGTGGTCACCAACACAATTCCACAGGAGGACAAAATCAAACACTGCAACAAGATTCAGGCACAGACATTTATCATATAAAAAACTGTTATGGTTTAGGGATGGGTAATAATTTCCAAATAATAACAGTCCATTTACATATCGATTTCTTCAAGATCTATTTTTTAAAAGTAATTCAAACAAATGTTTTCGGTCTCACAGTATTGTAATATACATGATTATGCAATAATTGTATAGGCTAAAATGTGTTTCAAAGTCAGAATCAAATCTCAAGCTTGTGAATCTGAATCAAATCAGTGATGATATGCAAGTCTATTATGGTCTCACAATTTTACCATAAATTTGTAATGCATGTACACTATTGTTTAAAAGTTAACTGAGGCTAGATTTTATTTGATTAAAAATACTGTAAATATAGGAATATTGTGATAAATTGTTACAATTTAAAATAAGCGTTTTCTATTGGAATGTAATTTATTCCTGTGACGAGAAGGCTGAATTTTCAGCTTTACTCCAGTCTTCAGTGACAAAATGATCCTTCAGAAATCATTCTAATATGCTGATTTGGTATTCAGGAAACATTTCTTATTAATATCAGTATTTTTGCTATAAATTAATTCTCATTACTATGAATGAATGTTGCCGCTGAATATTTTTTGTGAAAACAACTTTTTTCAGGATTTTTTTTATTTTATGAATATCAAAGAACAGCAATGTAATGCATCCTTGCTGAATAAAAGTATTAAATTCTTACCAACAACAAACAAACCTTTGAACGGTAGTGTAATCTGGTATCAACTTCTGGAATATTATATCTGATTTGATTGTTTTACAGAAAGTATTTTTTAGTAATTGTACTTTACTCTAAGCATTCTGACTGATTTATTTTTCTCTCCCTCTCCAGGTGATCGACATTTCTATGATTCTGGCTGAAGCCATCAGGCGAACTCATAATGGGGAGTCTGTTTCATACTTGTTCAGCCACGTCCCTTTGTAACACGCACATACATGCAGACATGCACACACGTCATCAGTGTACAGACTCGCATGATGGAGAACCATTGCTGGGTCTGTCACACGTAAGAGTCTCACACACGCATCATTTAACTGAAGACATATCCTGGACAGTGAATGAAAAGAATGAAAGCTTTCCTCCTTTCTGCTGCATGTGCTGACTCGCCTTTTTTCCCCAAGAACATTGTGAAATGTAATAATTTGATACTTCTATCATCTTGATTTCCAACTACTATTCACTCATTGAATTTCACCCGTCACACTGTTATATAAATGTTACTTGCATGTTTGTCTGTCTGTTATTTCCTTAGAAACCATTTAAAAGCAACAATTAGATGACAAACCCTGCTTATAATGGCAAATCTCCTGTAATACTGGATTTTTCTTTTTTGGTGTTTTAACTCCAAGTTTACTGTGTAGCTTAAAGGTACGATGGACGTTTATGAGTTTTGTATCATCTTATTTTTGTTATAGAATATAATTACTAACATGTGGCAAGATTGGAGAAGAATAGAGATGGGTTAGGGCCCTTTAGATTGCCGTTGTTATGGCAGCTGGACTTTTTATCTTCCTTTTTGTTGCTCTTCTCAGGTTTTAGTAGTTTTTTGTTTTTGTTTTTTTATTTTATTGATTTTCATCTTTTCAGGGTTTTTTGACAGGGCTAAAGCCAAGATCTGAGTGGACAAATTAGGTAATTTAAAAAAAAAGAAGTTAAGATGTTTGTTCATGGATCTGTGAAGTGCCCTTCAGATTGGAGTGAAAACACACTCTCAAGTCCTATTAAGTGGCTACTGTGGAATTGGCCTGAACAATCAGCCTATTGAACCATATTTTTGTTGTTTCTTGCTTATGTTTGTGTGGGTCAGTGTGTTTGTTCTTTGAAGTATGTTTCTTTTTTTCCCATGCTACTTAAAGGGTTAGGTCACCCAAAAATGAAATTTCTGTCGTTAATAACTCACCCTCATGTCATTCCAAACCCGTAATACCGTTCATATTCAGAACACAAATTATGTTTATTTTGATGGAATCTGAGAGCTTTCTGACCCCCCATAGACTACTAAAGTATTCTCATCACTTCATAATATTAAGGTTGAACCACTGTAGTCACATGGACTATTTTAACAATGTCTTCACTACCTTTCTAGGCCTGAAAGTGTCAATTACATTGCAGTCTATGGGCGGTCAGAAAGCTCTCTGATTTCATCAAAAATATCTTATTTTGTGTTCTGAAGATGAACGAAGGTCTTACCGGTTTGGAATGATATTAGGATGAGTAATTAACAGCAGACATTTTCAGGTGAACTAACCCTTTAAGTGAGATCAGAGACAGTACACCTAACTATCCTACAGCTTACACTGGAGAAGTATGTGAGATGGCAGAGCTTGATTTGATAGGTCTGTGCCGTTTGCCTTAATGAAGGAAAAAAGTACTGACGACTATCTTGTCTGAATACAGAACAAGTAAAGCATTTCATGTATAAACTGCACACCTGTTTGTTTTTCCAATTATTATATAGGGTTGGGAGGGTTACTTTTAAAATGTATTCTGTTGCAGTTACAAATGACTTCATATAAAAAGTATTCAGTAACGTAATCCAAGCACCACATTATGAAAGTAATGTAATTGATTACTTTTGGATTCCTTTAAGGTCACATATATAAAGTCAGGTAAAAAGCAATCATCAAAGTAATTTTATCTAATCGTGTCTTGACATGATCACCAACTAGATTACATAGCCCCGTATATATCTTTATATAAAAGGCTATAGACATCTAGTGGCTACAGGTATAGATGGTTTTATTTTTATTTCTTTAACATGTACAAGGGGGGAAAAAATACTTATAGTTTATACACCATATTAAAAAAAAAGTCTGTACCATCTACATATGAGTCTACTTTAAAATACATGTTGATTAAGGCTGTTATCTTTCTTAATTTCACTGACTGACCCTGCGCGTTAGTGGTGGGAGTTTTGGTTCATTTTCCTCTAGAAACTTAGATACAACTGCGAACAGAAATAAATTATGGAATTTTAAATCACTAACAAACACTAAATTTTAGCTAACACGATGTGCTAGTCGTAGGCTACCTTTGAATGTTTAAGTTGGATGTTGAGTCCTTTGAAGAAAGCGTTTTCATAGCTGGAAAGGCATGGTTTGCGTTACACAATGTTGTTTCCTTTTTCCTCTTTGAAAACAAATAACTGAAATGTCCAGACATAAAAACGGGTTTCCCCGCGGGGAATCGTAATTAATAACTGTATCAACCTGCGTCTGAGGAGAATGATTGTAGACAGACAGGTGTTATTTGAAAGTAAAAAAGTAAAAGACTTATATTGATTCTAACCGTAGAGACGGAACGGACTATTTTCTTTAGCGGAAGCAATACAATCGTTTTTAAATCAATAAACTCCTTTTTAAATCAATAATTTGTGTCAATTTATTGATTTATTTGGTAGGTAGTCATGTAATAAGCGGGATAATGTAGAGGCGGTTGTTATAGCGAATACAACCCCTTCAGGCTGATTCAAGACCCCTCCGCTTCGGTCAGACCTAATCAGACTGTCGGGGTTGTATTCGCTATAACAGCCGCTTCGCTCTACATTGTCCCTTACATAAGTATTTAATTGGATATTTAAGCGTCGTTTCTGTTGGCTACATGGAGCTCTAAATGCAGTATATATACGTTTATAAACAGAAGTAACGTTAGAATTATACAAAAGCGCACTAGGTGGCGCATATAGGCTATACACGACATTACCAATATCAGTAGACAATATCACTGCATATTAACTATGTTGCCTATCTGTCTACTGATATGTTTGGAAATATTTCCCGAAATGAATCATGACCTCTATGAATTTATTAAGTGGTTCGAGGTCTGGTTTAGGCTACAGATCATGTCAGGACCGGCTGACAGCCCACACAACCGAGGAGATATAAATTCACCTATCCGTCACTCTCAGAAGAAACAACAATGAAAATAATAGTCATCAGTATTGAAGTAGGTAATTGCAGGGACGTGCAGAGAGTTCATCAGGGGCAGGGGCTCAAATGTAAAAAAGGGGCATATAGTACTAGCCTATTATAAGTATAAGTATAATAGTAGCCTAAGTAGCTACCAGTCAAAAGTTTGGAAACTATAGGCCTACTATTTGTAATGTTTTTGAAAGAAGCCTTTTATGCTCATCAAGGCTGCATTTATTTGATCTAAAATACAGATAAAACAGTAATATTGTGAAATATTACTACCATTTGAAATAATTGTTTTTTATAACCTTTGATAGGCTACTTATTTCAGGATTCTTAGTTAAAAAAAGAATAGCATCTTAAAATAGAAATATATTGTACCAATATACTAGGCTACCATTCAAAAGTTTAGGGTCAGTAATTTTCTTTCTTTCTTTACAAAAAAGATAAACAAATTAACACTTTTATTCAGCAAGGATGTGCTAAATTGATTTAAAAAAGTGACAGTAAAAAACGTATAAAAAAATTCTATTTTAATTTAATGTTCTGTTTAACTTTTTATTCATCAATGAATCCTGAAAAAAGTACAGGTTCAATAAAAAAACTGTTTCCACATTGATAATATATCAGCATATTAGTATGATTTCTGAAGAATCATGACACTAAAGAGTTATGGCTGTTGAAAATCGCAGAATATATATATATATATATATATATATATATATATATATATATATATATATTTATTTATTTATTTATTTATATATATAGTAGAATATTAAAATAGAAAACAATTATTTTAAATTGTAGCCTAATATTTGTTTCTGTATTTTTTATCAAATAAATGGAGGCTTGATGCGCATAATTATCTATGCTAGCATAATTATGTTTACTGCATAGTAAACGGTGTATCAATAGGTAGGCCTAATAGGTATGCATAGACAAAATACAAGTGACTTGAATACTACTTACCATTAATGCTACTTTTGGTGCTGGTTTTGTGCAGTGCTTTAGTCAATTAACGTCCATTGTTACAACAACGCAGATTCAGATCGCTTCATAAATGTAAATTCATCTGTCCATGTGATTTTCAAACGATTTATGAATTACCGGAAAATTACCGCTCCACTTCACATTATTCAATGAAATTTGAACTTGTGCCAGGTGACGATTGGTCGGTGTATAGCCTACTACATGACAAACAGGCTTCAATGAATTATGTAATTATGTAAAAATATGTGATGTTGATTTTTAATTGAATCGAGACACTACCTTTTATTATTGAAAAAAAGGTTTAAAAATTGCCCGTCGAGCCATATAGGCCCACTCACTGAAAGAACCATAGGCTATTTGGCTCGAGAGCATCGGTTCCCGAGCAGACTGTGGAATAGGCTACCTACGTTTACACCAGTGCATTTTCATTTTATAATATATTTCATTTTTTTCATTCATAACCTTCGCTACGGTTGCGCCTGCTGTCCACACACTAACGTTATACTCCGGTGTTTTCGACCGTCGAAAACGGAGACTGACCTCTTCAGTCAAGTCCGAAGCAAGGGTCACACGCAAGTGACGCAACCCATAGCAACGCGTTATATCAACGACACGTCAGACTGACAGAAACGTAAAAATAAACGTGAATTTAGGCTACTTTAGTTCTGTAGGCTACACATTGTCATGTTAATTATAATCAAATGCATTTTTTGTTTTATTGACCACAATATTATCATTGATATTTGTTTAAGAAGGGCACTTTTGATTAATTTTGAAAAAGGGCAGGGGCTCGAGCACCCCCCGATTTGGAAAATTATCTTGTTTGTCAACGTCACATTAAACAGACCCTAATCCAAATACCGACGAGTTACAAGCTCGGCGTACAACGCGCTCTCCGTGGTGTGCCGGTGCCCTATCGTTATCTCGCCGCACGATTGCGGGATACTGTCTTATCTTCACGAGCAATGTTCCCACGGCTCGGGCTCAGTAGTGCAAGCTGTCCTGTTATCATCCACTTGTCTTATTTATGGAAGCCTGTTTAGAAATGTGCACGAGTGACAGAGAACGCACGTGCTTCATGGACACACTCATTAAACAGATCAAATAATATTTCCAAAGTTAAAATTGAGGGGAATTTTGTTTTCTATCACCAACAAACAAAAACAAGCGGATTCGCACACACACAGAGAGAGAGAGAGAGAGAGAGAGAGAGAGAGGACAGAGCGCTCGGCTTACCTCCTTTCGACCTCCTAAACTTTTAACCCCGCAGCGCGCGCAACCGTCGCGCGCAGTGATGTTGACTGACAAGCGCAGATTTTTTTACCGCACAATTTGCAACCTGAGCATAAATTCTGCACCATAAATGTGAGTATAGTGAATTTCTCGTCTTACGCTTTTAGGCTTGTTCCTTGATTTTTTTTAGTTGTAGGCTATTTGGGAAGCACAAATAGGAACAAGCAGATATATCACGGAGGAAAATATGGAGTTCGGGAAATGTGGTGTTTATTTTGTCGCCGTGTGTGAGTTTGGACATGGCGTGTCATGATCATGAGTGTGTGAATGAAAAAGGTGTGACGACATAGAAGGCATCCCGCTAATGGGAGACAGAGAAATGAGATGGAGGGAGAAAAGAGAGACACGACAGAAGAGGGTACAGAGCTTGGTAAAGAGGTGTCTGAGAAGAGAAACTCAAAAATGAAAACGTTCTTAACGCTTTTGCCAATATTCTCATTTGTTTTCAAGGAGATAAAAATGCCTATTGGATAAACTGCCTAACAAATCAGTGGGGACGAATTTGAAATCTGTTTCGGAATTAATTCACCAACGAAAAGCTCCTTATAACTATGAGGTAAGAGACGTCAAAAATCCATTTTTCTATGCGCGAGAAAAATAGAAAATAAATGTAGCTAAGTAGGCTAGTTGAATAGGAATAAATGAAGATTTTTTTCTATAAAGCAGCCTGCAAATCGAGATTTTCCAACAGTCGGTATAGCTACATAAGCTATTATTTATAGCTAACGTTAAACGTTTGACTTTTTCAGCCAAAAAATGTCGCTCTTATTCTGTCCTACAATTCTAGCCTACAGATTTATCATCGAACGCAAGCTAAAAACCCGAAACTTTTATTTTTTTTATCAAGGCTAAATCATTTGTATCTAGCCTAAAGAAATCAGCTGTTTGAACGCATTTTTTAAAGAACGTTGTGAGTTTGTGTGGATTTGTTTATTTGTTTGTTTATTTGTAATTAAGATCTGGAGATCACCTGCTGAATTTTTTTTTATGATTTTCCATTGCGCATCTTTTAGTATACCGTAGTTAACCTCAAACGGGGATATGGCGGATTTAGAGTTCGGATCTCTACAATCGTGTTCCGGCGACGATTCCCCAGCGATGGAATTCGAGAACGATAAAGATTCCGGACATCACGGTCGGAGCAAAACCGGGTCGCCGTCACTGCAAACTCAGCCTTCCCAACAGGTCAGCCATCACTGCTCATGCAGCCTCCCCGAGTATGCAAGGCAATAATTCTGCTGTCACATTTTTTGTTTGTACATTTTGTGATTATTATTATTATTGGTGGTATTGTTGTTTGTTTTAAGTGGAAATTGTTTATTGCATGTATGATATTCACTTCCCGGATAAAGCTAAAAGGGAATACATAATGTTTACAAAACAAATAGACATTTTTGTAGCATCACATTAATTACATGAGTGTATTATGCCTATTTATATTACGTGTATTTAGATCGTTTGTTGTTGGGTGTCTTCAAAAATTTCACGCGTATCTTTTTATTTGGCTGTTCTTGACTATTTTCACAATTATGGTATGGACTAATTAAAAAAAACACTATGGTCAAAATATTAAAATGAATTACCAGACCAGAAACGCTTTGTTTTAATATTAATATTATTATTATGGTTGTTATATTTGTCAACATATTCAGACATATTCAGCAGTAATTTCCATTCCAATTTTTTTTCCTGCCGATGCAGGGTATGGAGGGAATCAAAGTTTATTTGCACGAGAGAGATCTGTGGGCGAAATTTCATGATGTCTCTACAGAGATGATCATTACCAAAGCTGGCCGGTGAGTGACACTTTTCTTTCTTTCTTTCTTTCTTTCTTTCTTTCTTTCTTTCTTTCTTTCTTTCTTTCTTTCTTTCTTTCTTTCTTTCCAACATGCTGGATGGATACCAGGAAATATTTGGTTTGATTTATTTCCAAATAAATCTATTCCCTTTTTAATTAGAGTGGGCCACATTGAATAAAATTGAAATTGATAAACAAATAATGTCTTTAAATATATGTGATAGTTTCAGGGACTCTCATTAGCTACATAAATCTGCAGCTTATTAAAATTATTGCATTATTGCAAAAAAGAAAAAGCTCTTTCTTTACATGCAATGACTTCATCAGGAAAATGTTACAGTGCTCAGACAATCAAGAAAATGCTTCATTGTAATATTATTGTTGTATGTATGTGTATCCATGCATGTATTTATGTATTATTATTATTATTATTTGTTGTTAGCTCTCTATAATGCATCATTAATCTTTTACAGACGAATGTTTCCCAGCTACAAAGTGAAGGTAACAGGCCTAAATCCCAAAGCAAAATATATCTTACTGATGGACATTATTTCAGCCGACGAGCATCGGTATAAATTTGCAGATAACAAATGGTAAGAACTGCAGTGAAATTCATACATTTTAATTTATGTAAATTGTAATATTAATATTCATAAATGAATAGAAGGGTCAACATTTTTATAAAGATGATTCATTCTTTTACAACAATATTAAATGGGCATTTTATTAAAAAATTTCAGAGTGGGTGAGCATTTTAGTTATTGAGCTGTTGAGCATGACTGAATGAAAATGAGACATTTAGCTAAATCAATGCGTGGGGGGGAATGCAAAGAGAAAGGAATGCATAGTGTAAATATGAATGAATAGAAAATGAACTGTGTTGTTGTTGTTGTTGTGAAATGATGCATGACTCATATAATTATGAGCTTTGGTTAGGTTGTATTGTTCAGTGAGTGGAGGATCCACACAGAGAAACTCTGAGACAGAAGCTCATTTTGCACCCTGAACTTTTATCTTAGAGTTGTGGAGCAGACAGAAAGTCCTTATCTTCTTTAATGTTGACTAACCCATTCCTATCTCCTTTGCAGGTCCATCAGTGGTAAAGCTGAGCCGGCGATTCCAGGCCGACTGTATGTGCACCCAGACTCACCGGCTTCAGGAGCTCACTGGATGAGACAGCTCGTCTCTTTCCAGAAACTCAAACTCACCAACAACCACCTGGACCCTTTCGGACATGTAAGTAATGATGTCAATCAGATTGAATTGGTTATTTAATTTTCTAATGAATGTGATTCAACTCCCCACAGGTTTACACCTCAGTTTCTTAACCAGTGGGTTAACCAGGAAATCTCTTCCTGTTATTTGCTGCAGATCATTTTAAATTCCATGCATAAATACCAACCTCGCCTGCACATCGTGAAGGCAGACGAGAGGAACAGCTTTGGCTCCAGCAACACAAGTTTCTGCACACACTCCTTTCCTGAGACGACTTTCATCGCTGTAACTTCCTACCAGAACCACACAGTAAGCAGCAGGAGTCCTATGATCGTAAATAAATGGATAGATTTGCATAAAGCAGCAGAGTGTTCATCTTTAATCCTCTTTTATTTTCAGATCACTCAGCTGAAGATTGAGAATAATCCATTTGCTAAAGGTTTCCGTGGAAATGACGATGTCGAATTGCATCGCATGTCCCGTACACCAAGGTGGAGCGCACACATTTTAAACATATCAATACGTATGCATGTCCACACGCAAACATATTTTACTTTAGTAGATCATGTCAGCACCATCACAGTTTGTGATGTGAGTAATGATGAATCACTAATGTTCTGTATTTTTTCTTTCTTTCAGTTTTCATGCATGTATGGGCCTGCATGTCATTGTGTGTTGCATCTCGTAGACACTAATGTTGTTGTTTTAGATACACAGAGAATATGTTGTACTTTAACTATCAGGGTTTGGGAACAAAAGTCAAAGCTTTCTGTTGAATGTTGACAGTATTGAATGTGACACACAAGAGAGGGATATTTATAGTGTAACAATATTAAGAGCAGAGCGGCACAACACTGTCACACAGAAAGGTCACTGAAGGGCTAATGTGTGTGTGTCTGAATTAATGCGTTTTTGAGAGAGAGAGAGAGAGAGAGAGAGAGAAAAAACAGAGAGAAAGAGGAATGAGTCAGATTGGAAAGGGGGTATAGAGAAGATTTTTAGCTACTGTAATTGTCTCTTAGCTTAGAAATTGAATTAGAAACGATCAGTACTGTGCAAATGATATCCCTTACCCTCGCCGCCCCACCATGCCAATGCAAATCATGAGACTGCTCTCTCTCTTTTAACACCCTATCAACCCTAGTGCCAGTGTTTTGTGACTCCTCCCCTAAAAGTACCATAATTCACTTGGATATATCCTGGAAATATCCTGAATATAGCTTTGGAGTTTTTTCTCTAATCATCATATTCTCAAATACTGTCTTGGTCTCTGCTGTAGGAATCAGTGTGTCTGATGCCTTTTTTTGTGTGCCATTTTTCCACAGTAAGGAGTATCCACTTGTACCACGTAGTACTGCAAGGCACCGTGTAGCTCCACCCTCTCCTGACTGTCTCTCTCGGTCAGAATACACTGTGACACAAAAACCCAGTCCAGGCTACACCTGCTCAGACACTTCAGGTGCATAGTCCAAAACAAAGAGTTTGAATTTTTGTGTTATAATATTTTGATTAAAGGTAAGTTTTATTTACTCAAATGTAGTTTTGTAATAGTGGCTCCAAGGTTTGTGACATTTAAAAATAAATAAATAATTTTAGCAGCTTAAAAAGATGAGCAGCCCGATCTCATGAAAATGGGTATCTATACCACAAATGTTATTTCTCGTGCCATTTATTCGCCAAAAACAGTTTTTGCGTACATATGATACGCAGTTTTCACGTGCATATGATACACACTTTATGGTGTGTAATACGCACGCACTCCCCACCCCTAATCCTACCCAAGGGGTTTTCAGTGCGTAGCATATGCATGCAAAAAAAACATTTTTGGCGTATAAATGGCACGAGAAATAAAATTCGTGGTATAGATACACACTTTCATGAGATTGTGTTGCTTAAACCTCTCTAAATTACTTTAAACTTTACTAATTTAATTAGTCATAATTTGATTTTATACATTTTAATATGTATTATTTGTACTTATTATTTGTTACTTATAAATTATTATTTGTACTTATGTTATTTTGTACGTTCTTGTGTTGCTTCGAAATTATTGTGTTTTTTTTAAACAATGTTCAGGTACATAATTTTTCATAATTTACAGATTGTTTCAAAGCTGCTTTACACTGGTTAACAGGAAAAAGATTCAGTAATGCAAACAGAATAAAATTCTGCTGTAAAGCAGCTCTAAAAAGACAATAGCAAACAGTCACCATTCAGGTCAAGTAAGTTCAGTGTTGATTCAGTTCAGTTCAATAACTGTAAAGTTCATCAATTATGGAATGAGTTCAATTAATCTATAAAGCAGCTCTGTAGAAAATCCAGCTCAGTTCAGCTCTTGTCCGATAGAGTCAGTACAGTCAAGTCAATAATATTGCAGAATATTATGTGTCCCCAACTAAGCAAGCTAAAAGTAACCATTATAAAATGTTATGACTGTTATGATTTGTGAGGTGTAAATGACTGTAATGTCCTTTATACTTTGTAATTTGATGTATGTGACCTACGGAGGGCTTAGCCTTCGAAATGAGAAAGCAATTATTTTCTGCACGCAAAAAAACATGTGATGTCTGATTCAAACAGGTTCTTTTTAACGATGAGTCAGTCAAAAATGTTCACGAATCAGCCTTGATCTTGCTTGTGAGTTGAGGTTTGAGTCAGGGAATGCAATGTGCTAATTTCTGCACTAAATTGATCTATTTTTGAGCCATATTAAATTATTATAGGATCTCCTTCAAAGCTTTTAGAATCTTTGCTTTTTTTATTTCTGTGTTTATTAAATAAACATATTTTAATGACAGTATAATTTTTAACAAAAATAAATGTGTTTATTTAACAAATTAAACAGAATATAGTAAAAATGTTGTTGAAGTGATTGGTTTGAACATGTATTGTGCAAAACATATTATTTTAGATAAAAGTATTTTAGATAAAACATTTTTTTTTTTGACAAAACAACTTTTATTATTTATTTCACTTACAGTGTAATTGAGCTCCTAAATATTTTATTTTAGGAGCCAACATCGTCCTTGTCATTTTTGCGGTTTAGACTCTATTCTGTATGCAGCAGAGAGCACTCTGTAAACTTTGGATGCATCCTGGATGCATGTTATTATTAATTCAAAAGGTCAGTGGCCGTCTTCTAAGCAAGCAGCAACCAACTATATAAACCCAAAACAATGAGCTACTCTTTTAAAGCAGAAATGCACATTCTTATTTGCCATTTCTTTACGGGAATGATTAAATCAGGGTTGTTGTTTTTTTCTCTGCAGTTGATCACACCCTCACTGAAGCCCCACACATTCATGACCCCACCTACCAGCTCTTCACCTACCAGCTCTCCCCCTGCAGTATGGACACCCCACAGCACCAGCCTTGCATGTACGGAAGCTCTCAGGTGGGCATGGAGGACCTCAGGTGGGCGTCTTATACAGACAGTACAACTTACCAAAGCTTTTCTTCTGCTAAAGAAATGGGTGGGACTTTTGGTCCCACCACTGACCTCTCTCAGGAACTATATCCACAATACACCTGTGAGGTGGGTGTCCAGTCACACTGCATGATGACTGATTTATCGCTTTATGCTTGCAGTCGATCATTCAGCCAAAACCAACAACCAAACAGCTGGTGTGGGGGCAGTTGAGCAAGTGTGTGTGTGTGTGTGTGTGTGTGTGTGTGTGTGTGTGTGTGTGTGTGTGTGTGTGTAAGAGGGGAAAAAAGTATGAATAATTGTGATAAGTTGCTCATAACTTCATCCTGAAATCACAAATTTGCATCTGTTTTGCTCCACAGATTCTATTTTGTTGTGAATCAGGTCTGGCAGATTAAAACTGGGACATTCTTCAGTTCTGCTATATCATCAAAATAAATAATAACAATAAAATTTGACATCAAAATTAATATTATCTTCAGTGTAGTAGCAAGCAATTATTTAATTTATTGTTATAAATATTTGTATACCGGTATATATTATATATACTGTTTTATAATATTTCATTCTTTCTCATGATTTCTGTCATTAGCTTAAAGCTCCAGTCCGTAACTTTTTTGGGTTAAAAATTATCCAAAATAATTTTTTGAGCAAGTACATAACCAGCCAGTGTTCAAAACTATCTGCTTGTCTTAGCTGGATTCAAAACGGTAAGCTTGTAATAATGTTTTTAATTCCAGCGGTACTGGTGGATTTCCGCGGGAAATTTGAGCATGTCTTTGCATCATTACGTCACATCTGTACACATAAAGAAGGTGTCTCGGCTAGTAAGCTATATTGTGTGTGAGGATGTTGGAGCTGGAGATTTCTAGCATTTTCTCACAACACTTGATATAGTTAAACTTATTAATTTGATGGCGGATCCAGAAAGGTTGAAACGACAATCACCAGTGACAACTGTAGATTCACCCGTTGTAAAATGCAAAAGACTTTGGACTTCGGAGTGGCTACAGAAAAAAAGAGACTGCAACCGGGCCCGTGCGAAAACAAGGATACATATCGGAAGGGCATTAGTCACACAATGCTGATGTTGTTAACATTAACAATTTGAGAACAAAGTATAATTTGCGCTGATATGATAAGCGATTGTTAGATTTAATCAGCGCGATTTACTGCAATGCTTTTTTCCCCTTAGTTGGTCAGAACAAGAGTGGATGTTACTTACTTGTTCAGATGACATTTTCCGTTGAAAATTCTTATGTTGGTCATACTTCCAAAAGGTAGAATCTGTGATTCCGAATGAAAGTATCCACACCGCGCGGTGACTGACAGCCGCACACTCTCCTCAAAACATTAGATTCATCCACGCTGTGCCGTGCCGAGGCACAGCCCACATTAAGTTGATAATTCTGAGAATAACTGCAATTGCAGATTTCGAACAGAGATGGCGACAAAGAGGAAAAACTACAGACTGCAGCTTTAAGTAAAATAAAAATTAATCAATTAAAAATAAAGTTTCCAATTATAACCAAACAGGGTATTATAGCATGCATAAATATATATACAGTATATATATATATATATATATATATATATATATATATATATATTTATACTAACAATTTTTCATGTTCACATTCACTGTGGAGCAAGTGAAAACTAATGAGATTTCAGGATAAAAATTTAACATTTTCATTTAATACTGAAAAAAAATAAAAAATTTCATTTCCTCTTATCCCGATCACAGTGATGGAGGTTTGCATGTCCCTTGCATCTTCAGTGGTGTGTGTGAGATTTTGTGTACCTTTGTATCTCATCAAATATCTCTTCTGGTAAAGATGTGTGAATCTCTGTTACCATTACCGCAGAAAAAAAATCATCAAGAAACATCTACACCAGGAATTTAAAAAGAAAAAAAGTTAAGGAGGTGGGTTGTTTCACCGTGTCCAGTATTTGTTAAGATTTAGAGAGAATCCTCTCTTTTACTATTTCACTTGGGAAATGCTGATGTACAAGCCCAAATGCAAAAGACTCTTAAATATCCACTTGAACACGCTCATGTGCTAGCTTCAGATGGGGGTCCTTTATTTTGTTTATTTTAACTCTATAATGAAGAGAAAAGGGAATGCTGGGTACTGCACATGTCACAGTCCGTTAAGGGAGCAGTGATGTTACCAATTCTGTCATGGCCCAAGGCAAGAGAGACAGAGAGGAGGGGCATCAGCTGGACATTTATTTATAGACACACCATGCAATAAGAATTTCATAAGTGAAATATGGTCATTTAAAATAATTTTTAATGTTGTGAAATTCATGTTCCAATTATTTATAATGATGAACTATTTATTGATTTTGAGTTCACAATTTGTGTTTGCTGATATTTATTTGTAAAGCGTTTTTTAAATTCATTTAGAGTGGTTTACCTAGAAAAATGTAGAGTTTCTGTGTTTTGTGAAGGTGTTTTCTGAAACTTGTTTGATAATGAGGCTGAAATAAAATGGTAATCCACAACCATGTATTTTGTGTTTAATCTAGAGCCTATGTCTTGATATCATACCTCTTATATATCATATTAAGTGCTGTTTTTTCAACATGTAAAACTGCAGAAGTTTTCTGTGATGGGTACGCCTATGGAAAGTTCCCGTAAAACATGAAAACCCAACGTGTGTGTGTTTGTGTGCCTTAGAGGTGTACTTTCACACCTCATGTAAGAGTTTGAGCTCTCGCAGGGAGAGAGAGAGAGAGAGAGAGAGAGAGAGAGAGAGAGAGAGAGAGAGAGAGAGAGAGAGAGAGAGAGAGAGAGAGAGAGAGAGAGAGACTAATCAGACTAATCAGAAGTCTGTCTTCACAGGAATGACTGGAAAGTTCTTTAGGGCAAAACAGTTTATCATGTAAAGACCAGGCAATTTATTGTGCATTTCAACAACAATTTCTACTTGGAGGAAAATAATTCAGCCCTTTTCTGTCCCCTTTACCAGTTTTTATGTCATTGGATTACATGGTTGACATTTGAAATGCCTATTATTAGTATTATTTTTATGGGTTTTGTGAACAAACAACAATGCACTGTATTCAGAAAGCAATGTGTCTTTTTGCCATTTATAACTAAATCTCAGATCAAATTTGGAACATCCCAACAAATGCTTAGGGATGTAAAGCAATGTTTAAGTAGCCTACATATAATATAAGAATATGAATTGAATAATGTGCCTGCTATCATTAAATTCCCCTGTCTGTTTAGGAACTGTTTAGGGTGGCAGATGTAAAATCTGAACTCAAATCAAGTCTTTGAAAAGCCTCCGACCCTGACTGGATTTCCTGGCCCAGCTAAGCACTTATTTACTGCTAATTAAGTGATCTGAGTTCACTGAGATCTCATTTTCTCAATCCTAATGGCATCATCCAGCTCCGAAACACGCCGCTGCCCCCAGTACACTCTGGCACACACGCTCCAATAAGGGCCCTTTTACCTCCCTGACATTAGCTTGTAATGCTATTAACCCGTTCATCGTTAAGATGCCCACTTAAGCAAAATGCGAAAGATACCCATTTAACTGAATTTATTGCGGAGTGGGAAGAGATCGAAAAGCGTACATCTTAATGTTAATGCAGAGTTGTTAGGAGTGCAGCTCACAACTATTCATAATTTTACATAATAAAACAGTTTACATCCAAGATGGCGCCGCGCATGGCTGCCTTTGTGTGGGGCTCTCCAGCTATTGTGTTGTTTTTGTTTGTTTGTTCTGCGTTTAGTCATTCTTTTCCTATCAGTTTCACCAAAGACGAACTACTGGACATTAGGAAACACACACCTGATAACTTTTCTACAGTTTTTGATTATTCGGACGTCTTGCGGGACATTCTCGTCGGTGGGGCAGCGGTGTTGTTCAAACGCGCGTTCAGACGCAAACGCGGGAAGCGAGCCGGTGCTCTGGTTAAACTCCGCGAGCGCGGCCTGCGCACTGCACTCCCCAGTATTCATCTCGCGAATCTCCGATCCCTTCCTAACAAAACGGACGAACTTCTTCTCCTCACCCGCACTAACAAGGATTTTCTAAACTCTGCTGCTCTGTGCTTCACTGAAACCTGGCTGAGTGAAGCCATACCGGACAACGCAATACATCTGCCGGGCTTCCAGCTGTTCAGAGCGGATCGCATCGCGGAGCTAACGGGGAAAACAAGAGGTGGTGGAATGTGTTTCTACATTAACGAAAGTTGGTGTTCAGATGTAACAACACTGAAGAAGATGTGCTCTCCTAACTTAGAGGCACATTTCATAAACTGTAAACCCTTCTACTCGCCTCGGGAGTTTTCCTCTTTCATTCTCGTGAATGTTTACATCCCTCCAGACGCGTGCGTGAGCGCGGCGCTACAACAGCTGGCTGATCAAATAGCTGAAACAGAACAAAGGTACCCAGACTCTCTTTTAATCATTCTTGGGGATTTTAACAAAGCAAATCTTTCCCGTGAACTACCAAAATACAGACAGCACGTTACATGTCCCACCAGAGACAGTAATATACTGGACCACTGTTACACCACAATAAAAGATGCGTATCACTCCGTTTCACGAGCAGCTTTGGGGCTCTCTGATCACTGTTTGGTTCATCTCATACCGACCTACAGGCAGAAACTGAAATCAGCTAAACCTGTAATAAGGACTGTAAAAAGATGGACTAATGAAGCAGAGCAGAATCTACAGGCCTGCTTTGATTGCACTGATTGGACTGTTTTTGAAGCTGCTACCAACGATCTGGATGAGCTCACTGATACTGTAACATCATATATAAGTTTCTGTGAGGATACATGCATTCCTACCAGGACATTCTTATCATTTACTAATGATAAACCATGGTTTACTGGGAAACTCAAACACCTTCGTCATGCCAAAGAGGATGCTTACAGAAGTGGGGATAAAATCTTGTATAACCAGGCCAGAAACAGATTGACAAAGGAGATCAGAGTTGCTAAAAGGAACTACTCTGAAAAACTGAAAAACCAGTTTTCATCCAACGACCCATCATCAGTCTGGAATGGCCTGAGGAACATCACCAATTACAAGTCACCATCCCCTCGATCTGTGGACAATCAACACCTGGCTGATGATTTAAACTCATTTTATTGCAGGTTTGAAAAGCCCTCATTCACACCACACACCCGGTCTGATCTGCACTTCACACATTCACCATCACCTCCTGCACTCCCATTACTCCCCCCTCCTGCCATCCTACCTGAGCTTAAGGTCTGTGTGGAGGACGTGAGCCGAGTCTTCAAAAAACAGAAGACTAGGAAAGCCTCAGGCCCAGACGGCATCTCATCTGCTTGTTTAAAAGCCTGCGCTGACCAACTGGCCCCGGTCTTCACGCAGATCTTCAATAGATCATTGGAGCAGTGTGAAGTTCCCTGCTGCTTCAAACGCTCCACTATCATTCCTGTCCCCAAAAAAACCAAAATCACTGGACTTAATGACTACAGACCTGTCGCTCTCACGTCTGTGGTCATGAAGTCGTTTGAAAGACTGGTGTTGGCCCACCTGAAAGACATCACTGGACCCCTGCTGGATCCCTTTCAGTTTGCTTACAGAGCAAACAGGTCTGTGGATGATGCAGTCAACATGGGACTGCATTATATCCTGCAACATCTCGACAGACCAGGGACTTATGCAAGGATCCTCTTTGTGGACTTCAGTTCGGCCTTCAATACCATCATGCCTGGTCTTCTCACAGCCAAACTGACCCAGCTCTCCATACCATCCTCGATCTGTCAGTGGATCACCAGCTTCCTGACGGACCGGCAGCAGCGAGTGAGACTGGGGAAACACACATCCAGGACTCTCACCACCAGCACTGGCGCCCCCCAAGGGTGCGTTCTCTCCCCACTGCTCTTCTCCCTGTACACTAATGACTGCACTTCTAAAGACCCCTCTGTCAAGCTCCTGAAATTTGCAGACGACACCACTGTCATCGGTCTCATCCAAAACGGCGACGAGTCTGCTTACAGACTGGAGGTTGAACATCTGGCTGTCTGGTGCAGTTATAACAACCTTGAGCTGAACACGCTCAAAACAGTGGAGATGATCGTGGACTTCAGGAGGAACAGCCCAGCACTCCCCCCACTCATCATCATGAACAGCACTGTGGAAGCAGTGGAGTTATTCAGGTTCCTGGGCACTATCATCTCTCAGGACCTGAAGTGGGACAATCACATTGACTCCACTGTGAAAAAGGCCCAGCAGAGACTCTACTTCCTTCGCCAGCTGAGGAAGTTCAACTTGCCACAGGAGCTGCTGATTCAGTTCTACTCAGCCGTCATTGAGTCTGTCTTATGCACTTCCATCACTGTCTGGTTTGGTTCAGCTACCAAATCAGACATCAGGAGACTACAACGGACAGTCCGGACTGCGGAGAGGATTATTGGTGCCCCGCTGCCAACCCTCCAGGACCTGTACTCTTCCAGAGTGAGGAAGAGAGCAGGTAAAATCATCACAGACTCCACTCACCCTGGACACCTCCTGTTTGATCTGTTACCGTCAAGACGGCGACTCAGATCACTGGCCACAAGAACATCTCGGCACAGGAACAGTTTCTTCCCACAGGCCATTTCCCTCCTGAACAGTTAACATATCTCCCAATGCATACGCCTTTAAGTGCAATACTCCCACTGTTTAGTGCAATACCCTACAACTCAGGTGATACTTATATGTAGATTTATTTATTTATAATATTCAAAACACTGTAAATATGTTCATAATCTGTAAATCTGGAAATGTCTATTCTGACTAAACCCAACTGTGATACTTTTATTCTCATATATTTATATTTTTATTTTTTATTCTTATAATTTGTAGTATTATGTTTCTTGTTGTATTTGTATCTGTATATGTCCACTGGAGGCCTCAGTACCAAAAACAAATTCCTTGTGTGTGCAAGCACACTTGGCAATAAAGCTCTTTCTGATTCTGATTCTGATTCTGATTCTGATTCTGATAATTGTGTCTTCTTGCTCCTCATTTACAGCTTTGACCTGAAGAATGTAATGTTGAATGTGTTGTTAGGCCTACAAATGTTTAAGAATGGGGGTATCATAATTAATTCAGTATAGGAAAGATTTTTTTTTTTTATATAGAAATTAATAGTTTTTTCAGCAAGGATACATTAAATTGATCAAAAGTGACAGTAATAATGCTTTAAAAGATTTCTCTTTCAAATAAATGCAGTTTTTTCTCAACTTTCTAAATCATCACCATAGCAATAAATTACATTCTAAAATATATTAAAATAGAAAAGTTATTTTAAATTGTAATTCACATTTTTTCAGTAAGTTTGATTTGATGACGGAAGATAGGCACTGTGACTAAACTGAATTTAAAACAAGAATTTTCTTTAACTTCAGGATCATTGAAAATATAGAAAAAAAATCTGAAGTTTCTAAAAGTATTTTATTAAATAAAGTCTTAAATATTTATAGATGATATGTTATAGCATCAAAATATATGAACAAAATTTATTTAAACTAAAATATTCCTCCAGATTTTTTAACACTCTACTTCAATATTTATGCCAATAAACCTGTACTAAACTTGATAGAGAGGCAGAATGTAGTCAGCAGTTGTCAATAATCAGTAAATACCAGCAGCCAAGAGATTCAGACTGGGTCAGTGCATCCATGTATCTGATGCTTAGTGGACCAGAAAACACTCATATGGAAGCCCCTCCCCCAACAGTTCATCCCAAGAAGACTGTTCCCTATGGAGACCTCATAATCCTCAAAGTCAAAGCTTGTAGCCAAACACTGACAGAAAAGACCTGAGCAGACTCCTCAGAAACATTACATCGTTAATAGAGATTTTCTGTAAATCAAAAACTAACACAAAAAGCAATATGTACTCATTTTACCTGCTCAAATAATATAATTTCCGTTGTGCGTTACTGATAATGTATAGAATCATTTATATTTTTAAGAAGTCCATAATTAAAGTATATAATCCTACAAAGAATTTTCCATTTGACCAAATTTTTTTCTCATTTATTGTTTTTTATTTATTTACTGATGTGTTTGATATGCAACGATCATTATGATCGCACAAATGCTCCCCTGGCAAACAAGAGTGAGTAAAAAGAGTTGGACTGAACTAATGACGCACAACACACTGGCGATGTGGGGGTGAATACCCCCGCACCCCACCTCGAATGTTCTGGGGCAGTGTGCTTCGGCAGGAAGGAGCCACTGTCACTCTCCATTAGCAAGAAAGCCCTAATCCCTCCCATGCAAAACTGCCATAATGATATCACTAACCACGAGTGGCACCGCCGGTCATGCAGTGTCTGCGTATGTGTGTGTATGTGAGCGAGACCTAATGTCCACAGCTTGACCTTTTACAAACACTTGTTTCGCTAATCTGAACCTTTTTTAAAAGGCCTTCCTACATCTTTTGTCTACTTGAATATGGTTTGAGCAAAATGAGATGTTTGGCCTCCTACTTGACCTCAAAAAGAATATTGTTTTTGAATGTATGTATAGGCTACGATAATGTATATGTATATGGTATACAGTATGTATGAATATATCATAGCCTATATCTATATAGTATACAGTGTATGAAGATATCATAGCATTTATATATATATATATATATACTCACTCACTAGGTAAACCCTGCAGTCCTGGGAATCCAGGATGGACCCCCTTTTGTCTTTGGAACTGCTTTAATTTTTGTGGCACATATTCAACAAGGTGCTGGAAACATTCCACAGTGATTTTGGTCCATATTAACATTATAGCATCACGCATTTGCTGGAGATTTGTCGGCTGCACATCCATGATGCAAATCTCTCGTTCCACCACATCACAAAGGTGCTCTAATGGATTGAGATCTGGGGCCTCATGTATCAATCTTGCGTACGCTCAAAAACTTTGCGTACGGCAGCTTTCACGCTCACGGTCGGATGTACTAACAGTGAAATTAACGTGAGAATGTGCGTACCTCCACGCCAATTTCATGTCTGGCGTACGTACATTTCTCATAGTTTTTGTTCGTCGGCGACTCTTACAGGCAATGAAGTTAAGTTGCAAACATTACACAACGAATTGTTCTACAAGTCTATCGCACTACCACCTGTGGGATGCATTGCTATTAATTTGCAATTTATAAAATAATTTACATATATTGTCACACGAGCCTTATGGGAATATTCTATCAATTATGCAATTAAGTAAGAACATATAAAAGCATATGATATTCCCATATAATGCAGTTGACCAGCCAAACATTAAAACGCAATTTGCAGCGATAGCCGGTTTTCCTAATGTAATCGGAGCGATCGACTGCACACGCATTGCTATAAAGGCGCCATCTGAAGAAGAATTTGCATATGTGAATCGGAAACATTTCCATTCAATAAATGTGCAGATAATATTGGTTACCTTCCAGGCAGTCCTGTAGTAAATCCGAGTCTCCCACAGCAGCGGATACTACTCAAGAGAGTAAAGTGTCACCCATAATTGAGGCAATTCTCTGACCCCTTTACCACTGCTTGTTCTGCCCACACTTTGTCGGTGCGCAGCAGTTCTCCATTTAACGTCCACCTTTATATCAGACCATTTTTTTAAGGTCATTTACAGTGCGACTTTCAGATCCCACCGCATTGACGGCATCAGCCAAACACTCCCACTCATATTTTTTCCTTTTGTTATTAATTCCGGAGGACAAAGTTCCAAATATTTTTTTTCTCGTTTCTACCTTCGATAGTAGCACCTCCGATTCAAGTTTCGCTTCTTGCCGCTTGCTTTAGCCATTTTCTTACTCCTTTCTTTTGCCAAAGTGGACTCATTACCATATTTAAATGTATTTAATTAAGGGAGGAGACTGGGTGGGGCGTTGTGCTCGTGCATGTGCGCTCATTTTTACGTTAATTGGGATGTACAAAGAGAATATGCGTGGGATCCTTCGTACGCAGAGATTCATACATCTGTTTTTTTTTTGTGCGTACGCACATTTACAGCTTTGTCCGTACGCAATGTTTTAGTATGAATTCAACGCAAGTCTTTGTACATGAGGCCCCTGGTGACTGTGGAGGCCATTTGAGAATAGTGAACTCATTGTCATCTTTAAGAAACCAGTTTGAGATGATTTTAGCTTTGTCACATGGTGCGTTATCCTGCTGGAAGTAGCCATCAGAAGATGGGTAAACTGTGGTCATAAAGGGATGGACATGGTCTGCAACAATACTCATGACAACTGGCATTTAAACGATGCGTAATTGGTACTAAGAGTCTAAGAGGCCTAAAGTGCACCAAGAAAATATCCCAGAAACCATTACACCACCACCAGCAGCCTGAACCATTGATAAAAGGCAGGATGGATCCATGCTTTCATGTTATTTACGCCAAATTCTGACCCTACCATCTGAATGACACGGCAGAAATCAAGACTCATCAGACTATAGGCAACGTTTGGAGTGGCACCCGGTTTGGTCTTCTGCTGCTGCAGCCAATCAGCTTCAAGGTTGGACGTGTTGTCCGTTCAGAGATCCTCTTCTGTAGACCTCAGTTGTAACGAGTGGTTATTTGAGTTGCTGTTGCTCAAACCATTCTGGCCAGTGTCCTGATAAATGATAAATACATTTATGATAAATAAAATATATATATATTTTTAACTTACCCTTAAGTTTTTGAATAGTATTGTATCACAATATTAAGCAAAAAAAAATGTTTTCAACATTGATAATAATAAGAATTTTTTTTAGCCCCAAATCAGCATATTAGAATGATTTCTGAAGGATCATGTGACGCTGAAGACTGAAGTCATGATGCTGAAAATGTAACTTTGCCATCACAAGAATAAATTACATTTTAAAATATATTAAACCGTTTCAATTGTAATAATATTGCAAGTGTTTTACTTTATTTCTGATCAAATAAATGCAGCCTTGGTGAGCAGAAGAGACTTCTTTCAAAAAACATTAAAAAAAAAAAATTCCAAAAGGTTTGAAATAACGCATCTGTAAATGATGACAGAATTCGATTTTTTTGCTAAAATATCGCTTTAATTCAAGCACTGAATCACCTCTGTTCGGTCTTTATAAACATTAGTCTCCCCCTCTCCTCTTTCTCTCTCTCTCTCTCTCTCTCTCTCTCTCACCCCAGTTGTTCTTGTTCGATATTGTTTACTACCCATAAGCAAGTCTTTTTGCAACACTAATCGGTGCATTACAACTATCAAACAAACAAACAAATGCTCCCTGACCCCGGCTCAGCGGGACAGCTGTGGTGTCTCATCGCTTATCACAAATGCTAAGTGAGGGTTAACATCATTCTGAACATTGAGTGGCTCTCCTGCTCACACACCTCTGTTATGCTTTTGAATAATGAATTTTGTCTGCGCTTGTTCAGTGTTCGATCATGTGTGAACACAATAGAGAGACACACAGAGACCTGATGCCTCCTTAATTTACGGAGCAGCATGCTGATATGTGGGGTTGTGTGTTTTTTTCTTTCTGGGATTTGAGGTCAGGGATAGGGTCAAATAATGGGCTAAATATGGGATCCCTGGCTTCAGTCCAGATTTTGTAAAGATCATGAGGGTGATGGAGGACTGTTCAGGGGACCCCACTGTTTAACGTTTAAGAAACATAAGCCAAATAAAGTGAAATAAATAAATGCCTGTTGTGAGAAAAAAATAGTTTCCTGTCTTTTCAGCATTTGGACAGTTACATGGGTGTTAAAATAATTTCCTCTAATTCCACACTAAGACAACAGAAGCATTCGTGGCCTTAATGCATTAGAGAGAAGGTGACAGGAGACAGAAGCATGTTTATTAAAGATAAATGAAGGTCTGGACACACGCACGAAAACAAAAGGAATAAAAAAACACATAAAAACACTTAACGTATTTGAATTTATCTTATCAAGTCCATTAAGCATAGTAAAAAAAGAGGTAATTTTCATGTTCTCGCATTGTTATTCCAGTGGAATTATTCATTAAATAGCGAAAAAATATATTAAATTCTAATGATGTAGACAAAAAAGTGCATTTTGGCACACTTTGAACCAAAGAAGACATTTAACAGGATTGTGTATAAAAATTCCTCATAAATGTTATAGCTTATACATTTGATAGCGCTTCAGTGCGTAGGGGGAGACCGGGGTCAATTGTAATTCCTCCAATCAGAAACAAGATGCCAGCACATGATCAGTAGGATTTTCTCCCTGCCTGTGTAAAAGGATCACGATCATTTCAACTCAGCAGAAGTTTTCAACATAATAGCCTACACAATTTTGAGTTATGAAAGTTACTTTTAGGATGTATAACACTATTTTTTGTTATTGTATTTTTCTAAAGTTTAGATGACTTCGAATTTAAACTTACATACATTGTATGTAAAATTTTAAAAAATGAATACAAAATTTAAATATTAACAACCTATGCTAATACCCAAACATGCCAGTGCAGGCCCACTGTGGGTAAATGAAGGTTTTATGTGGGACAGTGTGGGCAAGGGCAAACCCTTTGGCAAGCCCACAGAAAACCCACTCAGGCCCCCAGTGGGTTACGGGGCCCATAGCAGTTTTGCCCGTTTCGGCCCCCATGAGGATTTACTGTGGGCAACCCTCTATATATAGGTGTGGCTAGCTAGCATATAAAATTTTATCATGGCTGCAACATTGGGGGCAAATGTAACATTGTGTTACAGCTGCCCCTGAGTCACATGGAAGCACCTTGTTTGTCTGTGTTGACATACTTTTCTGTTAGAAAAGGAACATATTTATACAGTGGGTATATAATTTGACTTATTTATCAATGCTACAATTGGCTTTATGCCCAGCTGCACTACTTCCTGAACTTCAGCCAGCTCCTTGTTTCCTGTCTGCCATTATTGGGCAAACTTGATTAATTCAGGTGTGTCTGATTATTGTTGCCATGACTACTGAGGTCAGGCACACCTGAATTAATCAATTTGTCCAATAATGGCAGACAGGAAACAAGGAGCTGGCTGAAGTTCAGGAAGTAGTGCAGCTGGGCATAAAGCCAATTGCCCCCAAAACACTGTTACAATCGCCCCCACCAAGGCGGAAACTGTAACACTCTGACTTCTTGCATTTAATTTAATATTATAGTTTTGTCCTTATTAGTGAAAATGTATAAATTGTATTGTTAATTGGTGCACCTATATTGGTTTCTTGTATCAAAAGATGATTAGTGTATTTCAAGTATTCTGAGTTATAAAGGAAAATGTAAAAAATGGTAGAATTGCCTCTGGTCTCCCCATATTGAAGATGATTAGGTACTGATCCAGATCCATACACCAAAACCGTTGTAGGAGTGTTACATGCTATATGATAATAAAATGATTCACTCAGCAACTGCAACATTATTCATAAAGACCACAATATTATTTTTCACACCAACACATCAACGAAGTATTATCAACACCAATCTTCACCAAACGCAATTTTTTTTATGCCTGTTTAAATATGATCTAATGTCTAATCACTACGTGAGATATATTTATTTCGGTAAGGAAAAACATCAGTCTGCAGTAATAACAAAATTGGAATAATAATCTGCCACTGGAGGGCAGTAGAGGAAAATGCTTTCCTTTTTGTTGCTGTGGAAACGACACGCGCAAAAAGTTTGTCTAGGAAGCTTTTTGTGGGACTTAAAAGATGAATTTGGAGGATTACTTTCAGTCGGTTTTCAAAGAACGACTCTCATTGTAAGTATATCTAATTTATTACACCACAAATATTGTTTTTGTATCCGTTAATCCGTTATGGCCACTGAGATTCAGAGTCGTTGAAGTGCAATTAACCGTAGTGTAAGCTTTGTTTGGGCGGATAAAGATGGTGAGTTGCATGTACTCAGAGATTGTTCAACCCTTTAGAAATAAGGCCGTGCAGAAGGATTTGAGGGATACGAGTACAAGCGTAATGCAACTTTTGGAGGTGCGCGAGGAGTGCGCGAGCGTGACCACAGCACTGGAAGCGCAAAAAGAGGTGATCGTATGAAAAAAATAAAATAATAAACTACTGTATTTACATTTTCGCTGTTTTATTGAGTGTATGAATTTGTAATGAGTTTGAATGAATGTAATGTTTCCGTGCTCCGTCATGTGTCTGCTTTTTTGTCAGGAGATGCAGATGAAGCGGGAGAGTTTTAGAGAGAGAGACGAAAACATGAAGAAAGAGGAGGAGAAACTGAAGAAATCCATACTGAAATATAACAAGTTTTTGCAAGTAAAACAATATTCTAAAACAACTACTTGGATATGAAGAATGAATAATATGTAAACGGACTTTTTGGAAACCTTCTTTGTGTTTTTCTTTCCCTTAAGGAAAATGATGCCAGGCGGTTGCGTGCTATAAAGAAAGCAGAGGGAGAGAGAGCTCAAATAAGACTGAAAGAACTGGAGATTCAGAAGCTAAAGACAGAGAATGACGCCCTGCAGGCACGTAAAGAGCTTCTGGAGGAACGTGTTGGAAAAGCCATATGCTACCAAGAGTTCATGGAAAGAGCTGCAAAAATGTCCGGAAAGGTAGGCATTAAATAACTAGGTAGTTTGCTGTTGTTGTGTCTGGAATGGGGAGAGGTACTGAAACAACTCAGAGAAACTGTCAAGTTGTCTGGATCCCATCTGCCTCATTTGACTGAAGAGTGAGACTTTCCACAATTTGAGAGGCTGAACTAAAGACTGTGTAGGGCAGAGACGGTCTGCTCGTATATATATGAATTGCAATACTGAATTCAATACTGTGATAAAAGTTTCCTCTAGCAGTAGCTCTGGGGAACACAACTGCAAACACAAATGCAAAGGTGCAAGTTTTGCACCATCAGAAAAACTGAAGGCTGTGGGTTCTTCACACTAGTCGGCACCTCCACCTGAAATGTTGGGCTACTGATAAAACAGGCCCCCCTTATGTTAACTCCCACTATTATGTATAAAAAGAAAGAACACTGCTCTAGTGTGGAATTATTACTTTGTTTTTGAAATGCCAGTAGCAGACATCCCAACCTTCAAGAAGTCAGTTCAGGGAGGTATATCTATTTGTTGACATAGGACGTTTGGTTCGATCGGATGATTGCTCGCAAGCTCTAGATTCCGGGAGATTTGAACTAATTTGCGGGCATCAGGGAGCCGCTATCAATATGCGGGAGACTCCCGGAACTTCCGGGAGACTTGGGATGTCTGCAGTAGGATGGTAGATGAACAGTAGAATGAAAAACATAATGATCATCTGTCATTTGATCAGTCACATTACATCCTGTTATGCATGTTAGATTTGAACTTTTATTAATCACTGTTACATGTTTTAAGATGTACATGTTATGTGTTTAGTATTTGTTTACATAATATTATGTATTTTGATAATGGGTAAGTTTGTTCTTTATAGAAGCTTGTTTCCGCCACAGAATGAAAAATAAAAAAGGTAATTGCGACTTTTTATCTCACAATTCTCACTTTATTTTTAAGAATTGCGAGATATAAAGTCAGAATTGCGTGAAATAAAGTCGCAATTGTGTGTTATAACGTCAGAATTGCGTGATATAAAGTCGCAATTGCGTGTTATAAAGTCAGAATTGCGTGTTATAAAGTCAGAATTGCGTGATATAAAGTCGCAATTGTGTGTTATAAAGTCAGAATTGTGAGATATAAACTATTCTGAGGAAAAAAGTTAGTCTCCCCCCCCCCCCATAGAATTGGACTTTATAACTCGCAATTGCGAGTTTATATCTCACAATTCTGACTTTATAACACGCAATTGCGACTTTATATCACGCAATTCTGACTTTATATCTCGCAATTCTGACTTTATAACACGCAATTGCGACTTTATATCACGCAATTCTGACTTTATATCTCGCAATTGTGAGAAATAGTCAGAATTGCGAGATGTAAACTCGTAATTGTGAGAAAAAAAGTCAGAATTGTGAGATAAAAAGTCGCAATTATTATTTATTTATTTATTTATTTAGTGGTGGAAACAAGCTTCCATAGTTCTTTATGTGCATACAGTATTAATTAAAAAATCGTACTTTTAAAAAAAAAAGAAAAAGTGCAGCACCCCTGAATGCTCAATATGGCAACTGTAAACATTGGAGGAATGATAACTCTATGTTTATTATTAAGCGCGCCCAGCAGCTTTGTCATCAGCTTGAGTTTGTTAAATGTTTTTAGCACTCATCAGCTGGAAAAAAAAAACGTTCTGAAAGTGATTCAACAATATCGTTTCTCTGTGCCTTTATTATAGTTGTGGTGTGGACTCTGCTATTCTTTTATATTTAGAACAATATTTACAACTATATCTTTATCATTATAGTTATCATCCTTGGTGTGAACAGGCCTTTATTCTGTGTGGTTGGATTTTCTGTTTTCTGAATGAGGCAGATGGGATAACAAGAAAATATCTGCATAAAGATACTGAGTTATTTTTTAATGTTTGAAGACAAAGCGGATGCATTTTTGAAAATTTTACATTATATTTAAATATCTAAAATATTGTATAGTAATGTTACACTTTTTCTTTCTCTTCCCCCCCTCCCCCAATTTTTGTTTGAGAATATTGGTCAAGTCATTGACCGTCTTCAAGCACTCCGGTCCATTCACAAGGAACTTCTAGAAAACCAGACTGCATTAGAGAAAGAGAGGGAGAGGACAAAGCGGGAACTGACACAGTACATAAATAAACAGCGAACTGTTCTCCTGCACTGTAACAACCAACTACACCAGCAACAGACGCAGCTAGACACCATTCGCTTAGAAGCATACAAATGGGTAAAAACATACACACACATTTACAGAGGGTGAGTGTGTTTATGTACATACACAAAAAGACACACAGATGTCACTGTGGCACCTCTGTCTTTTGTACCGTTCTGTCTCCCAAGATTACAGATTATTCATGTATTCTACAGGAATTAAAACTGAAGCACTTCTGTTCCACTGCAGCAAAAGAGATTCTCTATTTTGCTCAGCTAAAGACAACGATCCATAACATTTATCAAATGATCACACATTACAACAGAAGAGTCTCTGTGGACTCTGAGGACACCTTCAAGCAGTTGGAAATGGTGAATAATGTTTTGTTTGTCAAGTATTTGTTGTTGATGTTTTTTTATAATTAAAATGAGGTACAGTAAAGGTCTTAAAAGTCATCACAGCAATGTGTGATCAAGTGCAGCATGCAAGCTGATGTTTCACAACTGCTGTGGTGAATAACTCTTTTTTTTCTCCAGATTCAGAAATATTTTCAGTTTATGGGAGCTCTAGTAGATGATGATCTAAAGTTCAACATTATGACAATGCCGAATCGAACTGAAGACAATGACTGAGGAGATTAAGACCCGAGCTCTGAGGATGTACAGTATATCAACTGAAAATGACCAGATGTGCCTAAGCTACATAAAAATCATCATCTGACCACCCTTTTGACAGGATTATGCACTGGGTTGGGGAGGGGCAACAGGGAGACTGTATGGAGATTACAAGGATGATTCATTTTAAGGGTTTTCCCCTTTAATTAATCAGTGAAATATTATCAAAGCATATTGCCTTCCTATTTCTATGGAAGCTTGTTTCCGCCACTGAATAAAAAAATAAAAAATGTAATTACTACTTTTTATCTCCCATTCTGACTTTTTTCCCCCCACAATTGCGAGTTTACATCTCACAATTCTGACTTTATTCTCAGAATTGTAATATAAATTGACAATTCTGAGCAATAAAGTGGCAATTCTGAGAAATAAAGTCAAAACTGAAAGATATAAACTTGCAATTGCGAGAAAATGTAAATTGTGAGCTGACTTTTTCTCAGAATTGGACTGAATTGGACATAATTATGACAAATAAAAACAGTAGGTGTTCTGAAATCTGCTCAAAATATCAAACATATCTGAGTGGCCTACATACAAGAATCTGGGTAAAAGTATAACCAAAAGATGAATGTGAACACTTCTGAATGCTTCATGAGTCTCAGTGGGCTTTATTGATTTTATTTATCTAATAACATAAGAGTAATAACGATGATTATCTTGCGCTGTGCTTTCGTTTCTAGTTCTCTTTCATTTTTGTTTTTTACCCTTTCCTTTCTTTCCTTTCTTGGGTTTTGCGCTGGCCTTCGTGGCTTTGCGCACACAAAAGCCTCTCCAGTGGGCCTGAATGATAGTGGCAGCTTGGCTTTGCATCTCTCTTTCTTTTTCCTGCTGTTTCCTCTTGTCCTGAGCCTCCTGTCGCTCCTTCATAATCTGGGAATACTCCAGGTTCATAACTGCAAAAAGTTCCTCCAGCCCTGTCAGCTCTATCTCATCTTTCTCGTGCATACACGTAATTTCCTCCAAATCGGTCTAGACACACATATAAAATCAAATACATGTATGCATGAAGACAACATACATTTAAATATTAAAATACATTCACACGGATACATTGGATTTTTTAAAATGCAATGCATATACACTACTGTTCAAAAGTTTGGAGTCGGTAAGATTTTTGTATGTTTTTGAAACTCTTATGCTCACCAAGGCTGCATTTATTTGATCAAAATACAGTAAAAACAGTCATATTGTGATATATTATTACAATTTAAAAGAACTCTATTTTTTTTTTATTCATTTTATTCCTGTGATGGTAAAGCTGAATTTTCAGCATCATTACTCCAGTCTTCAGGGTCACATGATCCTTCAGAAATCATTCTAATATGCTGATTTGATGCTCATTTCTTATTATTATTACAGTTGAAAATGGTTGCTCTGCTTTATATTTTTTTGTGGAAACTGTAAAACTTTTTTTTGGGGGGGGGGGGGGGGTTCTTTGATGAATAAAGAACAGCATTTATTTTAAAATACATTTTGTTGTAACAATGTAAAAGTCTTTATTGTCAATCAAATGAATGCTGAATAAAATTCATTTTGAGGCATATAACCTACAATAAATCTTACTGAGCGCATACTTTTGAACGGTATCAGCAAATACATCCGAAAATGATATTGCATCAAACATCAATAAAGGCCATGTTAGATTAATTTCTACCTGTTTCTCTCCCATTTCAGCATCGTATTTCTGGATCAAGTTCTCTATCTCTGTTTCTTCCTTGTATTTTTTCTGCAAATCATAAATCAGTAACATTACAACAAAATAATCACTATACGCATACTTCCTGTTTCATTAACTGGATGAGCCCCGAGTGTGCACACCTTTCGTAGTTCCATTTCGCTCTCTCGGTTTGCTGAAATCACATTATTGAACTGAGCTCTCAGTTGATTGGCCTCCTGCTGCATACGAGCTCTCTTCCCCTCTGAAGTTTTCTTTTCTGATTGGCTCCGTTTCTTAGCGTCTTGCTGAGTTCGGACAACAGACTCTTCCAAACCCTTTTCCATCTGATGCAGTGAGCTCCTCAGCTGGTGCACTTTATTATTCAACGTGGAGATCTAATTAGAAGTGAAAGCCAGACAGAGAAAGAAAAGGGGGAAAAAATAGAGAAGGAGAGCACGTAGTTTGGAGAACTCATTAATCTGTCAAGATTTTGTCATCTAACTAATCACAACTGTCAACTTTAAAAACATTTTTTGGTCCTTATGGTGCTTCTCACCTCTGTATCCTTGGCTTTTATTGCCATTGCAACCTCATTGTCCAGTGAGTCCATCACTGCCTGGTTGGCAGAGTGACGTTGACTGACTTCCAGCATCATCTCTCTGCGTTCTCTCTCCTCCGTAGGGGTTGTGAGGAGCCTCTCCAAAACGACCTCCCTCAACTCGCACAGGCCATCTCTCAAATTCTGAGATCCCATCACTCCCCCTGTGTTAGGTTCTATCCATTTTAGCACCTCCCTTGGGGTCGGAGTTGCCCTAAATAGCCGCACAATGTTACGAAAGGAATCCTGAATTGCTTTTGCTGATTTGGCTAGTTGTTCCTTTTGTTCAAGACTCCCATCAAGCACCATAGCTTGGTACTTTTCTTCAAGTCTAAGATGCTCTTTCAGGGCCCTCACCACCTCCTCTCCCAGGCTCAGGGAAAGCGCTTCTGGACAGTTCAGCAAAGTGCGTAAAAGAGAGGCTATCTCCATCTGATTAATGCACTCATCTAGTACCCCTAAAATGAGCTTTGCTTCCCGAGATAATAGAGTCTTCCTGGAGGGGTTGATGGTCTTTAAGAGGTCTGCCTTAGTTTTGTTTGGAATGCTGGCTGCATCTGATAGTCTCTCTTCAAGAGGGAGATCATCTAATTTTGAGCTCATCATTAAAGGTCTCTTTGATTGAGTAAGGGAGAGAAAACTATTCACACACCAAAAAAACAGACATTAGATAATCTTTGGTGAAACATTACTAACAATATAGACTTTAAAAACATTTAAAACAAGATTTTGAAAGACATTTAAATACAGAAGGTGTAAGTCTCCACAAAGGTATTTAAAATGCAATTCATACAAATGTTTTCATTTAAATGATAAAAATAGTTCTGAAATGAAAAATTAATTTTAATATGTAATACGTCACCGTGCTATTCTTTTTGGTCGAAATCCGTATTCACTTGATTAGAGTCAAACTCAAACTCTGTTGTTGTTTATACCAGTTGCCGTGACAACCGGCGTTGGCATGACATTCTTATCTTTAATCCCTCCACTCCATTCAGTGACTTCCCACTCGACTCCAGCAGAGAACAAAATTAGAAATCTCAGTGATCGTTTAATTATATACGTGTATGAAATAAAAGTCTAAAACCTCATATTATCAATGAATGAATTAATTGAACATTTTGGCACAAAGAACAATTTTCAAATCGTGACTTTTATTGTGACATTTCAGCTGTTTTATCTCTGCAATCAAAAAAAGACACTGTCGTAAAAAGACGTAAGGTCAGATCCTCCTGCTTGACGGCGTCGGTTATTTTATTTACAATGTCAAAAACGCGATTAAATCGCATTTTTCTGCGTTATAAAGTTAAATGAATTTATTACTAATTTAGAAAGCAGCTATATACCTTGCGCTTGCGATGGTATTGTAATAACAGCCGACGATAATGACGTAAACAGACAGGCTCTGTTAGTTTTTAATTCTGGTTTGTTTAACTTAGACGTCTGTTAAAGTTAAATTAAAACACATTTTAGCATTAACGCGCTCAGTTTGGTGTTTGGGGACAATAAAGCGGTTTCTGTAACTCGTGTCGTGTAGCCCAAGTTTCTCTGCAGCAGTGAAAGGTTAGTTTATTGAACATAGAGACTCCGTGTCCCCTAAAACCTGCGGTCCTTTCGCCGTTCTGCGGGATGGCGGACGGGGACGACGATGTGCCGCTGATTCTGACCTGGGACGATGCGACCAGCGGGCTGCTGGAGGAAGACGAGAGTGAGTGTATATCTGTCCTTCCTTACTACACCTCATTCAGCTAACGCTTCTTGTGCAGTATTGTTCGGTCACCTGTATTTATTACCTGAGCTTCCCTGGTGTCAGAGCAGGACTGCGTACAGATCTTTAGCCGGCTTTCAGCCCTCTTGTAAAGACCTTTCACCGTTTCGGTGTGCAGCATCCTTCATGAATTCTGTCAATGGCCTCTCTCTCCTTGGCTTAGTCTGAGTTGTCAGATACCATAGCGCAGGGAGTTTGAAACTTTTTCATTCCAAGGTCCAAGGGCCGCAAATATAATGTAAATATAAATCCTGACGAAGTAGCTGCATATTTTCTAGTACGCTGTAAAGAGAGGCATTTTAAGCGTGATATTATAAGGACAACATAAATTGCTTTGATATCTCACTGTTAACAACTAGTGAAGTCAATAGAACAATAGCCCTATAAACACCATTTATAAAATTCTCTGAATTGTCTAAAGACTCCCTATAGCCTAGTTCCCTGGTGTCCCAGCCATTTGAACACTTCTGCTGTTGGGTGTCAGTTAATTATCAGTGATTAACAGTGATAGTCTTACAGAAATGTTGATTATTAGACTTCGCTGAGATTTGGCCCAACTACAGGCCCAGCTGTTCTACATGAAACCTGCTGATCGTTAACCCCCAGACTTCAATCATGTGATAGTGGATAGCAAAGATGGCCATTTATATAGTGTGAGTTCCAAACATTGACTCTAGAGGGCTCGGCAGTCAAAGCTTTTCGTCATTGTTGACTGCATTATTGTCATTGCTAATGCGGGAGATGATTTGTTGGCCTTCTGAATAGGCACAATTTACGGTTTTAGTAGAGATGAAGCATGGCTGTTTTCCCCCCACACCGCTTTATAAAAGCTTTTCTAATGTTGAATTTAATTTCATCAGTGTGTGCCAGCTGTCATCAATTGTGGATCTTGTTATAGAGGGGCTTGAGAGTGCTAGACTTAATCATGATGTCATCACACAAAATATCTTTGATGTTCATGTGAAAATAATAATTGCACCCGCAACTTGTTTTTTGCAAAAAATAAAAATTATTTTCATAAATTGTTGACAATCCAGTTTTTACTTGGAAGTGAACAAATTATCTGCTACATTCAGATACAGATATCAGTAGTATTTATTCATCAAAACACACACAAAAATATGTTTATGAAGTAAATCAAGTTGGCTTGACGGCCATACATCGGAAGCCAGTTTTGTTAGATATAACATAACTGTGTTATGTGTGGCATTTTTAACTCTAAAAAACAGATTCACCATTGGATACAGATTGCTTATAGCACTATTTGGCATGTTGTTTTTGGCTTATGTTGCGTCTTTACACAGCTGAGTTAAGGCTACTATGTGCCTGCTCAAAATTCAGTCCAAAGAAGCAATTTGGCACAAAAGCCAGACTAAATTATGCCTGCTCTCACCCACCTCAGCCCCTAGAATCAAAGTTGTAATTTTGATGTAAAGGCATTTATAACACCTCTGAGCAGCATTAAACCTTAGACTTAGGCCATTTTGAAAGTGTTTCTGTGACACATTTGCACTTTGCACTGTAAATTTAAGGAAAACAATCTAATTAAAAGGCTACTTTAAACAGCAGAGATAAATATGCTCCGTGCCTGCTCAATTCTGTGTAAAGACCAGACATAATGCTGCATAAGTACAGTTGAAATTGCTTTTTAAATGCATTTATGCCACTTCTGAGTAGGGATGCTAACCGATGACCGTTTGACCGATGGTTGACCGTCTCAACGTTAACCGATCAAAGTTGTCGGTAGTCGGTTAAAAAAAAGAAGTGATCTCTAAATTAGGCTATTATAGACAGTGGACTAAACGCTACTACAGTTAGATATTTTTGTGTGAAGTGAACAAATCCCTCACACTCAATTTTTCATAACTCGCCTGTTTGTACTTAATAAACCAATAAAAACATTTGGCGCGAGGTCACAGCGTTTGGGTCCGCGCGCTCGCAAGGTTTGCGAAAAGTAAAGGCTACTATGGCAAGCCGTTTTAGCTTAAATTGTACCCAGCCTTACTCGTCGTGATTGCATTTTTACTAGTAAGAATTCAATTGGAGAGCTCTACAATTCAATTCTTACTAGTAACAATTACAATTAGAGAGCTCTCTAATTCAATTCTTACTAGTAAAAATACAATTGGAGAGCTCTCTAATTCAATTATTACTAGTAAGAATTACAATTGCAGAGCTCTCTAATTCAATTCTTACTAGTAAAAATTCCAATTAGAGAGCTCTACAAATGAATTTTTACTAGTCATATGTCTCCATTGACTTCCATTCATTTTTCATTACAGAGCTCTCTAACTGAATTGTTACTAGTAAGAATTACAATTAGAGAGCTCTACAATTGAATTCTCACTAGTAAGAATTACAATTAGAGAGCTCTCTAATTGCATTCTTACTAGTAAGAATTCAATTAGAGAGCTCTCTAATCCAATTCTTACTAGTAACAATTACAATTAGAGAGCTCTCTAATTCAATTCTTACTAGTAAGAATGCAATTACAGAGCTCTCTAATTCAATTCTTACTAGTAAAAAAACAAATTAAAGATATGTATAATTGCAGAGCTCTGTAATTGAATTAGAGAGCTCTGCAATTGCATTCTTACTAGTAACAATTGAATTAGAGAGCTCTGTAATTTAATTAAAGAGCTCTGCAATTGAGTTGTTACTAGTAAGAATTGGATTAGAGAGCTCTCTAATTGTAATTCTTACTCGTAACAATTGCATTAGAGAGCTCTCTAATTCATTTCTTACTAGTAAGAATGCGATTGCAGAGCTCTTTAATTTAATTACAGAGCTCTACAATTGAATTGTTACTAGTAAGAATTACAATTAGAGAGCTCTCTAATTGCATTCTTACTAGTAACAATTCAATTGTAGAGCTCTCTAATTGTAATTCTTACTAGTAATAATTGGAAAAGAGAGCTCACTTTTCAGTGCCATCTCATTATGATAATCGTGCCTCATGTTTATTCATCAGGCATTCATATTGATCTTGCGTATTTTGATATATTTATTAGGCTAATGTTACCGAAGATGTGTTGTGAATGTTACGTTTTGCTTATTTGTGAATGTGACATGCATGTGTGTAGGCCTACATCAAAGTGAAAATTAAGTGTATTTCCAACTCTGAACTCAGTCCAAGTAAATTCGGTTATTAAATAAACAAATAGCAAAACGATTTGTGCGGTGTCCCCACCACTTTTCAAAGCAAAGTTACGCCACTGCTTATCCCATATAATTTGCGGGATAATTAGGGCCGGACTGGGCAACAGCATAGATTTCGGGTTTGTCCCGAATTTTTCGTGATGTCTGGTCACCCTAGTTACAGTCTTCATAATGTAACAGTAGCCGAATGCAAATATATATATATGAATGCAAATGCCTATATGTACGTATAAAATGTCTAACCACGCCTAATATGACTTTTATTTTGAAAAGTAGGAAATGGGTGTAATCCGTTTTGCATCTAATGAATATGAGTTTTTACTAGTAATAATTGCATTAGAGAGCTCTCTAATTGTAATTGTTACTAGTAAGAATTGAATTAGAGAGCTCTGCAATTATAATTCTTACTAGTAATAATTGAATTAGAGAGCTCTCTAATTGCATTTTTACTAGTAAGAATTGAATTAGAGAGCTCTCTAATTGTAATTGTTACTAGTAAGAATTGAATTGTAGAGCTCTCTAATTGCAATCCTACTAGTAAGAATTGCATTAAAGAGCTCTCTAATTCAAATAGAGAGCTCTGCAATTGCATTCTTACTAGTAAGAATTCAATTAGAGAGCTCTCTAATTCAGTTTTTACTAGTAAGAATTGGATTAGAGAGCTCTCTAATTGTAATTCTTACTAGTAACAATTGCATTAGAGAGCTCTCTAATTGAATTCTTACTAGTAAGAATGCAATTGCAGAGCTCTGTAATTGAATTAAAGAGCTCTGCAATTACATTCTTACTAGTAAAAATCGAATTAGAGAGCTCTCTAATCGTAATTGTTACTAGTAAGAATTCAATTAGAGAGCTCTCTAATTGTAATTATTACTAGTAAGAATTGAATTGTAGAGCTCTCTAATTGAATTCTTACTAGTAAAAACGTAATTACGACGAGTAAGGCTGGGTACAATTTAAGCTAAAACGGCTTGCCATAGGCTACAGGCTAAAACACTGGAGGTTAGAGCCAGGGCAGACGACAGGATGAAGCGTGCGTGTGTGGGACCATTTCACCAAAAAGAATGACACAGTAAGTTGCAACTTGTGTGATACAGTGCTTAAATACAGTAGTAATACTGTAGAAATACATTACATCTACATTTCAGTGGTAACAGATAAGGTGATGATGATCATCATCTTTCTTTATTATTGTTAGCACTAACGTTACCTCAAACTAAAGCGGCGTCTCTTCGGAGCTGTCATTTTCTTAAATGAGCCGCGGCAATGTTTCAAATGAGCTTCTAACGCTAGACTAACGCCTTTATTTTCAACGCGATCACCTTGTACCCAAACCATTTCAAAACTAATGAGCCATTTGTCCTCCTTTTACATACAAGCTCCTCATGTTTCGCACTTTATGGGATTTAAAAAAAGTGACGTGAGTGGAAGCGCGGCGCCAGGGCAGTGTGTGTGTGTGAGCGGGAGGCAGAGAGAGATGCGACAGAGTTGCGAAATTGCAGGTGCGGCTCGAAATGGCTGTTATTTCAAATAGCGTGGCATATTTTAAACTAATCGGTTAACCGGTTTCAACCGGCTAATGAGGCTCGGTGGTCGGTCAAGAAAATGTTTAGTTTTCGCCATCCCTACTTCTGAGCAGCATTAAAAAGTCTATGTAAAGACACCTAAATGCCACATCGGAAGTGCATCTGTGACACATTCGCAGTGTAAATTTGGCATAAGTGCTGTGTTCAGAACTGTTCAGACTTTTGGTGTAAGTGGTTTAAAAATCACTGGTGAGATGCTGCGCTCTAGTGCAATTGTGTGGTATTGCATTTTGGTGAAAACATTAATAAACATTATGTGAATCAATTACCAATAGACATATTCATTTTTTTGGGGGAAGGACACTGTGAAGTACTTTCACTTTAAGAGTGAAGTATTCCCAACCCCAACGATCATGTGTTCAAGTGTCCAATGCAGCAGCATACCAGCTTTTGTACCTCACACACACAGACAGAGGAGTTAAAATGCTGTGTCAGCCTATGGCAAATGCAACGGTGTTTGTGGCCCCCTCTCCACTCCCATCCACCACACACACAGTCCATGGCCTTGTGTCAAAACTGTGTGGTAGTGATGAGAGCTGGACGCGTGAATATTTTGAGGACCTGAATGGAAATTGTAGCTTTATTTTGGGGATTTGACATGTTCCTTTAGTTAGCCAAGAAAATTCTTCATTAAGAAAAAACAACGTAAGGACACAGTCTGTCTTTTTGGTTCCTGCACAGCTGTCTCTTAATTTATGAGGAAAGAAGCTGACGTGAATATCAGGTGCCTTCACTTCCTCATTCTGCCTCAAGCTGCTATCTCAAAATGTTTGTCATTGTCATGGTGAAGATTGTTTGGATATTTCAAATCACTGATCATTAGTTCCGCTTTGTTTCTTTGTGTTTGAAGGAAATCTGGAACTGGACTGAAAAGAAAACTGCTATTAGTGCTGTCTCTCTTGTTCGCTCTTGCTCTGCCAGGAACTTATTGATCAGACAGACACAGAGCAAAACCCACACTGTTGTTGTCATGTGCGTACTCAATAAGAGCTGTTTACAATGAACTGATCGGCAATTGAGAAACTCATTCAATCAGCTTGTTTGGTCAAACTAAAAGCTTTAACTGTTTGTGATTTAATCGGTAAGGCATTCATTTACCAGGCTGTGGCCTGACAGATCGTTTAAAAGGGTGTTAGTGGATTAATGTTATATGCATTGCTTACAGAGAAGTATAAATCGAAAAAATGAATTGAAACTTTTTACTTCCCTCTGAGTCAAATGAGGCTCTCAGCTTGGTTGATTTGCTCTGCAGTACCCTCAATCTCAAAGGACAGCTGCGTTTTTGAGCACTATAGCACTGGAAACAGAAGATGACACAGAAGAGAGGAGGCTATGACAGAGAGACTGAAACCGAGCTGATGGGGATGGCTGGAAAAGAGACTAGTGTCAGACAAAGCAACTCCAAGATTCCGAAGGACATTCTCACTGTGTTGGGGACTGATGCTTAAGAAAATCCACTGGACTATCTATTCAACTGCTGGGTTACACTGTGATCTCTGAACCATCAACAGCGTTTCCTTCCCACGTATCCTCTGAAAGAGAGGGGAAAAGTGCAGAGGGGAATCCTTTTGGAATATCGAGCTATTTGGGATTCGACAGTCCAGTCAGTGTTTTGGGAAGCAACTCTGAAGTGCATTTGTTCGCATTTTATTCACATTTGAATTTTTTCAGGATTTGATTGTCTTTGAATGTCTAAATCTTGTTGATGTTATTGAAAGCAGCCCTAATCTAATTCTTCGCTTTTCTTCACTTTTATAAGCAAAAATTTGGGATCCTCATTTTTGGATATTTCTTATGTTTTTGCCAGCGAAAGAGACATTTTTGTGTAATTTATTTGTTATTTTTAGCATAGAAACACATTATTAGCAATTGTTTTTTGTCTTTCTTAACAAACGTTACAATCAAATGAATGTATGAAGGTGCAGAGAGAGATGTTTAGAGTTTTAAAGTAGCATTTGGCCTGATTTGACTTGAGTTTTCCCTGGAAACCGTCTCGTCTTTGGAGGAATCGTGAGCATAACCACAGGATTCTGTTCTGCTTTCGGACCGTTGGCCACAGCAGCTGGCACAATGAAACTTGCATGTTCTAGTCCATTGTTTTTAATTAACCCTTGCAGTGCTGAAACTGCTTGACCAGTGACACGCTCTCTGTCTGACTATTGGGACGTGGGGCCGATCACAGGGGCTGCTATGGAAATCAGTAGTACGGTTAACAACATGACTGGACTAACACATGATAGGCCAGTCCAAACATCTTCCTTCTGCCAGCAGTTTCCGTCTGTCGGTATGCTATTGAAATGTGTTGATCAACTGGCTCAAAACCTCCTCTACCTACCTATAAGTTAATGCTTATTTTATATTGAAAAAATCATTTTTACTATATATTTTTTTCTTTCTCTACACAGATGCGGCAGGAAATTATGATGTTGTGAATAATGTTGTCATACCGACCCTAGGAGCACCAGACCCCAGAGCCCAGAATTCTTTGCGGCAGAGTTGGGAAATGAACTACCAGGAAGCAGCAATATACCTTCAGGTCATCTTTTGAAACTCCCAATGAAGCACCTAAATAGACGCAGTTGATCACAAACACACATTCAGGCTAATAATAATTCTTCCTGTCCCATTTGTCTGTGTTTGTCCTCAGGAGGGAGAGAATAATGACAAGTTTTTCACTCATCCGCGAAGTGCCCACGCGCTCAGCGCCTACCTGTTTGCTCACAATCACCTATTCTATGTGATGGAGCTGCTGACTGCGGTGTTACTCATGCTACTGTCCCTCTCAGAGGCCCCTGCCGTCCCCTTCCTCCGCTTGGACGTCTATGTATGTGACTTCTACTTGCACTGTGTGCATACACTACCATTTAAAAGTTTGGGGTCGGTAAGACTTGAGAAGAGAAATGAATTCGTTATTCAGCAAGGATGCATTAAATTGATTAGAAGGGACAGTAAAGACTTCTACATTGTTACAAAATGATTCTATTTCAAATAAATGCTTTTATTTAGAAATTTATATTAATTGAAGAATCCTGAATTGTTTTTCGTTTTCTACTAAAATATTGAACAGTTTTCAAAACTGATACTAATAATAAATGTTTCTTGACCACCAAATCAGCAGACTGGAGTAATAACTACTAAAAAATCAGTTTTGCCCTCACAGGAATACAGAAATTACATTTTGAAATGTATTAAAGCAGGAAACAGTTATTTTAAGTTATAATAATAATAAATTGTAATAATATTTCACAATATTATGCTTTTTACTGTATTTTTATTTCAAATAAATGCAGCTTTTGTGAGCGTAAGACACTTCTTTGGAAAACAGTTCCAACCCCAATGATAAAATGGTGATTTCTTTTTTTTTCTATTCTATGAACCAACGGGCTGCTCACATGGTCGTATGATTGACTGCTGTAAATAAAATGTCATATGCTTAGAATAAGAATAAATTCATATTTATTTTAATAATAGTAATATCCTATTTATTATTTGATTATTGAAATATGTTTAAAAATAGGAAAATAGACACGCTATAGTTGGATTGCTTTTCTGTAATGCATTTTATCTCTCAAAATGATGAATGTCATTTTAAAAAAACAGCAGTTAATTCGGCCGAGGATTTTTACGTGGAAAAACAGACATTCTGGATTCGGACGGCAATAAAATCACCGACTAGTCCCTGTAAATGTTGCACATGCCTTACGTCCCCATCAGAAACAATTACCGTCCAGATAGGGTTTATGCCTTTGTAATTTTTTTTTGTATGCTTGTGGATTTCGATTATATGAATAAGACTTCATACTTGTACACAAACACTTAAAAGTGTGTATTTTTGTTCCTGTCAGATTCATGCAACACTGGAGTTATTGGCATTGTCGTTGGTGGCATTTGAGTTGGGTATGAAGCTCCGATGGCTTGGCTTTCGCACCTTTATACAGCATAAAAGGACCATGGTGAAGGTGTGTGGATTTTTAATAGACTATGTTCATTTAAAATGGTTTATGTTTTCCTCTTTGTATCATAGATTCATATTCACAGAAGTTAAGCTCAAGAATCCTGTTATCCTCTCTTGATTTGTGTGCTTCTCAGACGTCTGTCCTGTTTCTTCAAGTCATCGAGGCGATTGTGGTCTTAGTCCGGCAGACATCTCACCTGCGTGTGACAAGAGCCCTGCGACCGATCTTTTTGGTGGACTGCCGTTACTGTGGAGCTGTTCGCAGGCATATTATTATTATTATTATGTTTTATAATTATTTCTAAATTATTATTATTATTATTAAATTAAAAGTTTACTACAAGTAATAGTAAAACATTGTTTGTTAAACATTGGTGTTTTTTTATTCTGTTGCTGTTTCTGAGATCTTATAAAAGCAATTAGCTGCTTGAGGTCGTGCGTTACACCGATTTTGCCTAAAATCCACTTAACCATGGGAAAATTACTGTATAGCATGTCCTTGACTGGATACATTGTAGTAATATTCTGACGCTCTATCTCTGTTTCTGTCCTCCCTCAGAAACCTGAGGCAGATATTTCAGTCTCTTCCTCCTTTCATTGATATTCTTCTGCTGTTGCTTTTCTTCATGGTCATCTTTGCTATCCTGGGATTTTGCTTGTTCTCAGCCAACAAAGCTGACCCGGTTAGTGCATCACAGTCACAAACTCACCTTTATGTTCCACATGTTTCTCTATCTCTCACACACATACAAACTCAGGGAGACTTCTCTTTCTCTCTACAGTATTTTAGCACACTTGAGAACAGCATTGTGAATCTGTTCGTTCTTCTGACCACTGCAAAGTAAGTATGTATCCTCACTGTGGGGCAGACATCCTGGCTAAGATAACATGACTCTGAGTCTCAGTGGGGTTGTTTCATGTCTTCCCTTAACTGAGCTAGTAACACAAATGTTATCAGTTCAAACCCCTGGAGTTTTTTTTTAACTAGAGAATTTCTCATTATCTGTTCTCATTTCTCTGTTATCATTATGCCCTTGAGCAATGTACTTAACTTCAGGTTGCTACAGTCAGACTGTCAATGTTAAAAATGTTGTAATAGTAAATTTCAATAAGAGGGCGTTTGCTAAATGATTCATAGTAAACTATCAATCTATGAAGACCTCAGAGTCTTTAGTAGATTTACAAGTTTTTCCATCTTTTTTCTTCACTAGTTTTCCAGATGTGATGATGCCAGCATATTCAAAGAATCGTTGGTCATGCATTTTCTTCATTGTGTATCTGTCCATCGAGCTCTACTTTGTCATGAATCTGGTCAGTAATGAACAACATCAGATCTTTTTGTTATAATGTATACATTTTTGGAAATGGTCTTTTGGGGCAGTGTGAACTAGCCTTTACCTTGAGTTTGCTATTCTTTTTTGCCTCTCAGCTCCTGGCAGTAGTTTTCGACACCTTTAATGGAGTCGAGAAGATGAAATTCAAATCTTTGCTTTTACACAAGCGATCTGCCATCGAGCACGCCTTCCAGCTTCTGCTTAGTCGGCAGGTGAGATTTATACAGATAACATTCTTTCCCATCTCTTGGTATTTTATGACTGTTTTTTAGCCTTGTGTACTTTGTGAATGAATGTGAATGTGATAAATCTGCATGTGTGTCTTTTATTTAGAGGCCAGATGGAGTGTCTTTGAAGCAGTTTGATGGACTGATGCGATTCTATCGTCCACGGATGACTGCACGGGATCGTTTTCTCACCTTCAAAGCCCTCAACTATACAGACGCAACCATGCTGAGGTTTACACACACCCTCACAAGTGCATACACATTCTTTTGATTATTTTAACAGATGATGAGTTTTTAAGGTGTATTTGTGCTTATGTTTTAGTCTCCAGGACTTTTATAAGTTTTATGAAGTGATTGGGCTCAAATGGAAGGTCAGATTTCACACACCGTCACATGATGATTATACTCCCAGTATGTATGTTAAACCCTCTTGAGCCAGAACATCTGGTGTGTGTGTGTGTGTGTGTGTGTGTGTGTGTGTTGCAGGCTCGACGGAGTGGGGAGTACTGGTTTGATGATCTTCCTCGCACAGCATTCCTCATTTTCAAAGGTTTTTAAGGCTTCCTTGTCATTTTAATTCAGTTTGTATTAGTTACGGTATTTTACACTTTAATGATCTGCTCAGAATGACCAGGTACATTTATGATTAGTTGGCACCAAATATTTATCTTTCATAATACTTTTTATGATCGTTATTCTTTTTTTTGACAGGAATGAATTTAGTTGTGAAATCCAAAGCTTTTCAATATGCAATGTGTAAGTTATATTTTTTTAAATACCTTGTTGTATGCTCTACCCCTTTAGATATTAACATGCAATACCTTATCAGAATATATACTCCTTGAAACCCATTAACTTCTGGGTTAATAGAAAAATTTGTATTTTAAAAATTAAAGTTTGTCTGATATTCTCCTAGTACCTCGTATATTATTATATACTGTACCTTTCAAACGTTTGGGGTCTCTTATGCTCACCAAGGCTGCATTTATTTGACCAAAGATACAGTAAAACAGTATTGTGAAATATTTATATATTGTGAAATTTAAAATAGCTATTTTCTTTTTTAAATGTAATTTATTCCTTTGATGGCAATGCTGTATTTTTATTCTAATATGATGATTTGTTGCTCAAGTTGAAAGGAACAGCATTTATTTGAAATAGATTTTTTTTGTAACAATGTAAATGTCTTTACTCTAACTTTTGATCAATTGAATGCATCCTTGCTTAATAAAAGTATTAATTTAGTTTAAAAATAAAATCTTACAGACCCCAAACTTTTAAAATTGTATTAGTGTCTTGCGCTTGCACTATATTCATTCCAATATTTCTAATAATACTGTCTGTTTTTCATTATTGACCTGTAACAGATCTGGTAGTAGCAATTAATGGCATCTGGATCCTAGTGGAGACAAACATGGTAAATGGTAAGATCTGCTTGAGTAATGTAATGTAACAGTAGGACATGCAGTGCAGCTGTGTTGCAGTTCTAGATAATTCTATGAATTCACCATTCAGAAACGCTTGTAAACATAGGAAACCGTGTTCTCTGTGTGAACCCAATTGAATTTGGCTCTCAGGGAGCTCTTCTCTCCTCACAGATGGTGTCTCATGGACTCACGTTGTCCCCTTGAGTTACATTATTTTCCTCACAAGTAAGTGGAAATTGTTTAAAATGAAATCATTAGCAAATCCAAATGTAAATGTCTTAATGAATATGCGTACCATTTACAAATATTTTTTATCCCCTGCTGATGTGTCTGTGGAATGAAGTTTATGGAATTGAGGTCTTGTTGAAGATCACAGGTCTTGGTCCAATGACATATTTCAGCTCAGGATGGAACCTGTATGTACACACATGTACATTCATATAAGCACTAACACACAAACACACACATGCAAACTGCCTCATTGCTGGGTGTGTGTTTCTATTTCCAGCTTTGATTTCTCAGTAACAGTATTTGCCTTTCTGGGATTGATTGCTCTGGCCTTTGACATGGAGCCGTTCTACTTCATTGTGGTGTTGAGACCTTTTCAGCTCCTCCGGTGTGTGTACTTATTTTTGTATTTCGACATTACTTTTGGTTTGCATATACAGGTCCCTTCTAAAAAAATTAGCATATTGTGATAAAGTTCATTATTTTCCATAATGTAATGATAAAAATTAAACTTTCATATATTTTAGATTCATTGCACACCAACTGAAATATTTCAGGTCTTTTATTGTTTTAATACGGATGATTTTGGCATACAGCTCATGAAAACCCAAAATTCTAAAAAAAAATCTAAAAAATTAGCATATCATGAAAAGGTTCTCTAAACGAGCTATTAACCTAATCACCTGAATCAACTAATTAACTCTAAACACCTGCAAAAGATTCCTGAGGCTTTTAAAAACTCCCAGCCTGTTTCATTACTCAAAACCGCAATCATGGGTAAGACTGCCGACCTGACTGCTGTCCAGAAGGCCATCATTGACACCCTCAAGCAAGAGGGTAAGACAGAGAAAGAAATTTCTGAACAAATAGGCTGTTCCCTGAGTGCTGTATCAAGGCACCTCAGTGGGAAGTCTGTGGGAAGGAAAAAGTGTGGCAAAAAACGCTGCACAACGAGAAGAGGTGACCGGACCCTGAGGAAGATTGTGGAGAAGGACCGATTCCAGACCTTGGGGGACCTGCGGAAGCAGTGGACTGAGTCTGGAGTAGAAACATCCAGAGCCACCGTGCACAGGCGTGTGCAGGAAATGGGCTACAGGTGCCACATTCCCCTGGTCAAGCCACTTTTGAACCAGAAACAGCGGCAGAAGCGCCTGACCTGGGCTACAGATAAGCAGCACTGGAGTACCCACAGTCAGTGATGGTCTGGGGTGCCATGTCAGCTGCTGGTGTTGGTCCACTGTGTTTTATCAAGGGCAGGGTCAATGCAGCTAGCTATCAGGAGATTTTGGAGCACTTCATGCTTCCATCTGCTGAAAAGCTTTATGGAGATGAAGATTTCATTTTTCAGCACGACCTGGCACCTGCTCACAGTGCCAAAACCACTGGTAAATGGTTTACTGACCATGGTATTACTGTGCTCAATTGGCCTGCCAACTCTCCTGACCTGAACCCCATAGAGAATCTGTGGGATATTGTGAAGAGAAAGTTGAGAGACGCAAGACCCAACACTCTGGATGAGCTTAAGGCCGCTATCTAAGCATCCTGGGCCTCCATAACACCTCAGCAGTGCCACAGGCTGATTGCCTCCATGCCACGCCGCAATTTTTATTTCTGTGTCTTCCCCTCTTGCTTGAGGGTGTCAATGATGGCCTTCTGGACAGCAGTCAGGTCGGCAGTCTTACCCATGATTGCGGTTTTGAGTAATGAAACAGGCTGGGAGTTTTTAAAAGCCTCAGGAATCTTTTGCAGGTGTTTAGAGTTAATTAGTTGATTCAGATGATTAGGTTAATAGCTCGTTCAGAGAACCTTTTCATGATATGCTAATTTTTTGAGATAGGAATTTTGGGTTTTCATGAGCTGTATGCCAAAATCATCAGTATTAAAACAATAAAAGACCTGAAATATTTCAGTTGGTGTGCAATGAATCTAAAATATATGAAAGTTTAATTTTTATCATTACATTATGGAAAATAATTAACTTTATCACAATATGCTAATTTTTTGAGAAGGACCTGTAGTTGTAGTTATTCATTTGATTTTTGTTCTCCCAGAAGTGTGAGACTGAATTGAAAACCTGAAATTCAAAATCAAAAACCTAATTCAAACCTCTCAGTAAACAAAAAGGTTTTAGGCTTGACATTTTTTATTTATTTAACTTTCACTCAAATTCTTATCCTGGTAATGTAATTTGTGCATGATATTAAAAACCACTCAGTTTAGAAAAATGACAAATTTTTACCCCACTGTAAATAACATCTGCAGTGTAATAAAATTTTGTCTTTAACTCTGTCATTTTGTGTGAATCATTAAATATCTTTTCTATAATTTATATTTTCATCAGTCATAGTTGATATAGGTAGAAACAGATATTTTCCTTTTTAACAGAGTTTTATAGTTTTTTTTTCTTATTTCTTGTCAAGGTTGTTTAAAATTAAACAGCGCTATCGGAATGTTCTGGACACAATGTTTGAACTGTTCCCGCGTATGGCCAGGTACAGAAATAATGATCCATTTCAGCTCATTAATCACAGATGAAGGATCTTCTCTCATAACACTGTCTCTGTCTCTGTAGTCTAGGTCTGACTCTGATTATCTTCTATTATTCTTTTGCCATCGTTGGAATGGAGTTTTTTGCTGGGGCTGTTTATCCGAACTGCTGCAAGTAAGTCGCTTTAATCATCATAAATGTATTTCTTTAGCAAAAATCAAAACCGACTGAACATCACCTTGAACTTATGCAGTTTATAAATTTAAGATGATCTACTACTGCTGTCCTGTTACATAATGAAAGAATAGTTAATCTCGAAATGAAATCATTTACTCACCCTCGTGTTATTTCAAGTGCGGTGTTTGCAACACAAAAGAAGACATTTTAAAGAATGTTTATGAAAGTGCAACGTGATCAGTAGAATAGTGGTGTGTTTAATTGTATGTTCTCTGTCTCTCCAAGGAATAGCACAGTTGCTGACTCGTATCGCCAGATAAATGTGACCATTGACAACCGAACCGTGCTGGAAGAGGGATATTACTATCTCAATAACTTCAATAACATCCTAAGCAGCTTTGGTATGTGCAACACTCACAAATACACACTCCTCTCACTTCAGTATATAGCTTTTTGTAATTTGAAACTGAGTTGTTTTCTCTGCCATGTTTCAGTCACTCTTTTTGAGCTAACAGTGGTGAACAACTGGTACATCACAATGGTGAGTCTAAATGCACAAAAACACCTGCTGTTTATTGGAATTAAATGTCAGTCAGCAGATTGTTGTGTATCTACCCATGTCATTGTAAACAATGAACATTACATTGTTTAAAAGTGTTGTTTTAAATGTGAAGTAATGCTAACATCTCTAAGTGTTTCTGCAGTGTGTGTGTGTTTGTAGCAGAAAGCCTATGGATCCTATGAACCAGTCAGTAAATGAGCATCTGTCTGTCATTTGTAGTTATTGAACCCTTTGATCCCTGTTTTCACAGGAAGGTTTGACATCAGAAACTACTCACTGGACTCGCATTTATTTCATGACATTTTACATTGTCACCATGGTAAGGGAATGTGTATGTCGGTAAATCAGGGTTATTATTCCGAACTAAAACTAACAAATTTCAAATAAACTTTCAAATAACAAAAATTCTTTTCATATTTTTAGTTAAAATAAAATGAAATAAATAGAAGAAAAACTAAACGAAAATTAGAATAATTGCCTTGGAAGTTTACGTTAAAAATATAGAATTTCTACCTTTTTTTTTTTTTTTTTTCAAACTAAAGCTGAACTAAAAATAAAATGGTTAAAAATAAATAAACCAAAATAGTAATCTTACAAAAAAAAAAATTTTCACAAAAGCTAATAAAAACATTAAAATAAAATAAAAATTGATATAAAGAATAAAATTTATATTAATAAAAACTGTAATAGTATATACATAATAACACTGCTGGAAATAATGTGGATATGATTTGTTTTTCACATGAAGATTTTAGATTGAAATGTATAAGGAACAGTGTACATTTTAAGGGGGAGTAACTGGTTTCTTTTCATTATTTTTTATCTTTTTTTTATATTTCATGTAGTTGCTGAATTAATATTAGACAAAAGGTGCATTTAATACTCGTACAATTACAGAATGATGTTGTTTAAAATGGTTTTAGAATGTTATTAAACTATAGAATGTCACACTACTGTTATCAGCTACCCATTTATGTATGTGTTATAACCTGATTTAGTGATCTTGATATTTTTTTTTCACAGCTCTTTGTTGTTTTGAGTGTAAATGCCTGTGTGATTTATGTGATGCAGGTAGTCATGACGATAATCGTGGCCTTCATACTGGATGCATTTGTCTTCAGGATGAACTACAGTCGGAAGAACAGAGAGCCGCTGGACGACCCAGAAGGTTCTGAATGAGTACTGTTCATCCAATGACAATGAGTGTGACTGGGACCTATTTCACTGAGATCTAATACTAAGAATGTGTGTGTGTGTGTGTGTGTGTGTGTGTGCGCGTGTAATAGATGAAAAGGGGATTGTATTTGAGACAGAGGTGTCTCAGGCTGAAGCTCTACAGACTCTGGACATGTATAAACACACACTGGGCGTCACCAACCTAAGCTCACTGCAGGACATGTGTTTGGCTCTGGAGCGAAGCGGGGTGAGTACATGCACACTTGTACACTCAGTCTATGTTCAGAGCATCGAATTGAGATTTTTCATTAGATTAATTGAACTCTAATGGATCTTTTTTGTCTTTGCTCACAGCACTCCTCATTAGTATATCAGGGTCGAAGGTCACGTACCAAGAGTGACCTCAGCATGAAGATGTACGAGGAGGAGATTCAGGTACTTAAACCACACATATAGAAACGCATGGAATAACCACACTTTTGAATTTGCATAAATGTAGCGTTGTGGTCATAAAAAGTGATGTGTTAACCAGATTTCTTAGATTAATTTTAACCTGTTATTGGATGTTTTAAGTAAAGCGCTCCCAAACGGTTCTCTTATCGGATCAGAAAATTAAATCACGAAAGTCTGAAATTGTAATATATCAGACAGCTATTTATAGAAGGATATGCCCAAGTGGAAACTTGGAAAGTTTTGCAAAAGAAAAATAAATGCTACCTAAATTTATTTAAATGAAATCATGTTCTGTTGTGCTAAGCTATACTGTGATATATTTGGCTCAGAATGACCCCCCCTTTTTTAAAATAAAAATTTCCAGATAGGCAATGGTATGTTTGTGTAAAGTGGTTGTTTCTTTTTGTCTGCAGGAATGGTACGAGGAATATTCCAGAACAAACCTTCAGCCTGATGAGACATTCCACAGAGAACTGGATAGCCCTGAAGCCAATGCCTCAAACAGCATTAACTAACACACACTCTGAACACTGCATCAGCATTACCTAACACACTCACTCGTACCTCTGAGGGATCGTAAGACCGTCTTCCTCCCATCGATGGAAAGCACAGGTGTTCCCCATGACCACTACATTATCCCTCCTTCCACATGGAGACCCACAGAACTCCTTTACTTAAAGCCTTATTCCCCAAAAAACCTTAAGGTTCCATGGCCAATCAGGGAAGCTTGCAGGCCAATCATGTGACATGCACTAGGTCCAGGAACCTTCTTTTTTTCTTCCATAAAAATGCACCTCATGACATTTGCCTTTTGGTGGGTGGATCCTGAATGATTCAGACTCTCTCATGGATTTGACAAATGGAGCACAGTAATTGAATGTTTCTGTGGGAGTTGAATCAGAACTGAATGTGAGGATTTTAACACTAAGTGTCTTTCTTCACAGTCTGAGACATTGCTTAACCAACAGATAAAAGATTATAGTAATAAACTAATGCTTTTTTTAAACTAAAGCTGCTTTTTGCTGGAACCTTTGGACCTATAGAGAGGCTTATTTTGTAATTATATATAAATATATACAAGCAGATTAAACGTATGTCAGATGCAGTTAAAGGTTAGTTCACCCCAAAATGAAAATGTCATTAATTATTCAAATCTGAGAGCTTTCTTGTCCCTCCATTGACAGCTACACAACTAACACTTTGACACTTCAAAAAGTTCATAAAGGGGTTGTAAAACTTTGAGTGATTTAGTCCTAATTTTCTGAAGAGACTCGATGTCTTTATATTTTGACTAAACCGCTCAGTTCATATGGATTAGTTTTACGATATCTTCATGAACTTTTTGAAGCGTCAAGGTGGTAGCTGCGTAGCTGTCTATTGAGGGACAGAAATCGCTCAGATTTCATCAAAAAGATATTTTGTGTTCAGAAGATGAACGAAGGTCTTACGGGTTTGGAACGACATGAGGGTGAGTAATTAATGACAGAATTTTCAATTTCGGATGAACTAACCCTTTAAGAGTCAAGTATTTAAGATGTTTTTTTTTTTAATACATTCATTTATTCACACAATATAGGCTGGTTTCCCAGAAGTGTTAATTTTGGACTGATAAATGTTAGAAAACCAGCCCTGGACCTTTCAGTACATTCAAACTACCGTCTTGTCACATATAAAAATATTTGATTTCCTTTGTTTGGAGTCAGTATTGTTTTAGGCATGAATGAGAGTAATTTTACAGACCAGTTCAGATAAAAGTCAAAATCACACATTTTATTCCACCTACAGTCTGATTCTTTCGGCTTTCCAGAGTAAATTCAAATGTTTAGAAATCCAAATTTTCTTTGGTGTAAAACCATAGGTGACAAAGGGAAACCATTTAGCCTTGGTTATGGTTTTTTGCACGGTACTTCAAAACTGTTATTTATTTATTTACATTGACTTAAACACATTTTCATGTGCATCTCTCTTGTTTGCTGTACTATTTGATATTTTATTAGTTGTTTTCTTGATGCTTTTAACAGGGTGAATGCATGCAAATCCTCATATATCATTGTTTACTATAATGTCTAGAGCATCTGACCTGGAGTAAATCATAAATGTGTTAATAGGGTCAGTGATTTCATCCCAGTTGGTTGTTTATTATGCACTGTAGGATGTGCAGCCTTGACGTCAAACCACACCAGCTCTTCTAATACTGTATGATTTACCTGTTTCAGTTCTCTGTTCTTGTACCTTTGTAAATGTATAATAGCCTAATGACAGGTCTAGTAAATGATACATTTTAATGAAACTTTTTTTTTTTTTTTTTGCAATTTGTTTGTTAATATTTGCTTAATTTTACATATGTATTATGTGAGGGTTTTTTTGTGTGTTTTTTTGCAAAATTGAACATTTTCATGGGCAATAATAGTCTATTCCCCCACGGAGATTTCGCAACTAACGTTAGTTCGAGTTATGTTAAGTGACTTGAATGAGCTTCATACACTATTGAGTTCGCTAATGTGACCACCTTAACAGACATAAAAATGCGATTATAGCATATTTAGCAAAAGATAATTGCCCTGGGTGTTTTGCATACACAATATATGCTCCGATTTTTCTGTATAGTAGCCTACTATATTTCGACAGACATGTATACAGCTCGACCATGCAAAACTGCATTATTATTTTGCGCTTGTAAACGTAGGCTACTTAAGTCTCTCTCTCTCTGCTTCTTCCCTGAGAGTGTAACAACAGCAGGTACAGCAGCTTTCTATGAATACAGTTGGCCTACACGCAATTAAAAGTGTATCATGATTGTCTCAGAGTACTGATACTGAGGCAACTGACAGTTATTCATTTAATCCACAAATTTGACATTGATAGTTGCAGTCTTCCACAATGACTTGCTTTTCTATAGTTTTGTTCGTACGCATTTTCTCTACCCGACAGAATGATTTATGAATGTTTGTTTGTTATAGGACAGCAGGAGGCAGTACAGAGTCCGGGCCAACATCATTCAGCAGGGAACTTGAGTCGTCCTGTTTAATTACAGGTCTCTGTCTCTGTGTGATGTGTGTAAGATAATTATCTTATTTTTCATTTTCCTTCGGTTGTCATCACCGTTGAACCATTTACTCCCCCTTCCCTATTGTTGCAGTGATAGTAAGGGGATACCTGTTTTGTGGAAGTTCTGTGATGATGTCAGACATTCAGTTGAGGGTATCAAATGTTGGAATTGACTTCCACCGTAGTTATTGTTCTACATTTCAATTACTTTACGCTTACGTACCCCATAAAGCAATACAAAATCAATATATTAGTTCAAATTCATCCGTAAAAGAATGTCCTTGTTTTAATGTTGCTGCAGTTATTTTTCCCGTATTTTTCAGCCGGGGGTCTCTGCGTGGCCTTCATGAAGGTACAGCAGGGGGGTCTGTGGATTCAATTGTTTTTCTTTTGCTTAGTATTAGAAAATATATATTTATTTTGTTCAATATTTTATTATAAAATGTGTGGATAAAAGAAACAACTTCTTTTGAAAAATCTTTTGTTGACCATAGTTTTATAAAACCATCATAAAGCAACAATTTCTCTTTCTGCTATAGAACATTAGGCTACTGTGGAGGGATGAATTCAAGATATGGGAAAGGATTAACAGGTAGGCAAATTAATTGAAGTCGTCAAGTCACATTTATTTATATAAGCACTTTTTACAATACAGATTGTTTCAAAGCAGCTTTACAGATATAACAGGAAAATAATGCAAAAAAGTTTGTTTCCAGAAGAAAACAGCGTCACAGTTCAGCTTAATTAAGTTCAGTGATGTTTCATTTTTGTTTTAAAAAAGTTATTAATTTAGTTAATTTATATGAACTACTCCGCTCTGGAGTAAACCGTGATGTCATCGTCCAGCTCAGTTCTTGTATAACCCCAGGAGGGGTTCAATCTTCAGCTGGCTGGCAGGAGCCACCACTGGCATGTCACGTGACCCGTCAGTGGCTGGCTGGCAGCTGGCAGTCTGATTCTGGCATGTCACGTGACCCGTCAGTGGCTGGCAGTCTGCATTGGCAAGATTCAGAAACCATTTTATTTTTTCAAGTTTTTGTATTTTGTGTTCCTCCCTCTCTAGCTCATTTAATATGCATCTGTTGATATGATTATGTTCTTTTGTATGATTGATGTTTTGGGGCCGGTTATCCCAATTAAAGCAGTCAAATGGCCGTGATCACGACTGGTTGCCTACTGACGCTTTGCTGTAGGCCTACGCTCAATCCAGCCAGCCGCGGTTAAACTGCGAGTAGCCTATAACGTGTTGCCTGTCACTCTCGCTGCAAGGAAATAAATTGTTTTCTTCTTATGTATGGATACTGCCGCTAGTTGTGACAATTTTAATCGTTGTGTAAAAAGTTGTGTAATAATGTAGATGCAGAGTAGCCTATTAAAACGTGAATTAATCCCAATAACATGAATCTTTGTCATTGCTTTGAGCATTTTCTGCGACAACAGGACAAAATACAGCTATGCTTTTTCAATAAAAGAAAGCCAACTTAAATTGTAAAATCACGGAGTTATACTCGCAGTTTAACCACGGCTGGCTGGATTGAGCGTCCAGCAAAGCGTCAGTAAGCAACCAGTCGTGATCACGGCCATTTGACTGCTTAAATTGGGATAACTGTCCCCAAAACATTAATAATAATAATAATAATACATTTTATTTGTAATGCCTTTCTCAGACTCACAGCGCTGCATGTACAGAACAAAATAATCAAACATGGAAGTAAAAAAAAAATTTAGAAGTATCAAAAAAATACACAAAAATAATACAATTATAAATTAAAAGCTTGACTAAAAAGATGTGTCTTAAGAAGTTTCTTAAAACAATCCACAGAAGCAGCATCCCTAATAGATGCGGGTATTGTGTTCCATAACTTAGGCGCGTTATAGAAAAAGGCTCTTCCCCCATGGTTTTCAATTTACAACGAGGCTGATACAGAGAGAGAGGGCCAGCAGAATGGAGAGAGCGAGCGGGAATGGATGGAGTAACCAAATCACAGATGTAATCTGGAGCCAACCCATGTACTGCTTTATAGGTTAAAATCAGAATTTTAAAATCAATACGTGGCTGAACTGGAAGCCAATGCAATCAATCATATAAAAGAACATAATCATATCAACAGATGCATATTAAATAAGCTAGAGAGGGAGGAACACAAAACACAAAAACTTTCAAAAATAAATGGTTTCTGAAACTTGCCAAGGCAGACTGCCATCCAGCCAATGACGGGTCACGTGACATGCCAGAATCAGACTGCCAGCTGCCAGCCAGCCACTGACGGGACACATGACACATGCCAGAATCAGATTGCCAGCTGCCAGCCAGGCACTGACGGGTCACGTGACATGCCAGAATCAGACTGCCAGCTACCAGCCAGGCACTGACGGGACACGTGACACATGCCAGAATCAGACTGCCAGCTGCCAGCCAGCCACTGACGAGTCACGTGACATGCCAGAATCAGACTGCCAGCTGCCAGCCAGGCACTGACGGGACACGTGACACATGCCAGAATCAGACTGCCAGCTGCCAGCCAGGCACTGACGGGTCACGTGACACATGCCAGAATCAGGCTGCCAGCTGCCAGCCAGCCACTGACGGGACACGTGACACATGCCAGAATCAGACTGCCAGCTGCCAGCCAGGCACTGACGGGACACGTGACACATGCCAGAATCAGACTGCCAGCTGCCAGCCAGGCACTGACGGGACACGTGACATGCCAGAATCAGGCTGCCAGCTGCCAGCCAGCCACTGACGGGACACGTGACACATGCCAGAATCAGACTGCCAGCTGCCAGCCAGGCACTGACGGGTCACGTGACATGCCAGAATCAGACTGCCAGCTGCCAGCCAGCCACTGACGGGACACATGACACATGCCAGAATCAGACTGCCAGCTGACAGCCAGGCACTGACGGGACACGTGACATGCCAGAATCAGGCTGCCAGCTGCCAGCCAGCCACTGACGGGACACGTGACACATGCCAGAATCAGACTGCCAGCTGCCAGCCAGCCACTGACGGGACACATGACACATGCCAGAATCAGACTGCCAGCTGCCAGCCAGGCACTGACGGGTCATGTGACATGCCAGAATCAGGCTGCCAGCTGCCAGCCAGCCACTGACGGGACACGTGACACATGCCAGAATCAGACTGCCAGCTGCCAGCCAGGCACTGACGGGTCATGTGACATGCCAGAATCAGGCTGCCAGCTGCCAGCCAGCCACTGACGGGACACGTGACACATGCCAGAATCAGACTGCCAGCTGCCAGCCAGGCACTGACGGGTCACGTGACATGCCAGAATCAGGCTGCCAGCTGCCAGCCAGGCACTGACGGGTCACGTGACATGCCAGAATCAGGCTGCCAGCTGCCAGCCAGGCACTGACGGGACAGTGACACATGCCAGAATCAGACTGCCAGCTGCCAGCCAGGCACTGACGGGTCACGTGACATGCCAGAATCAGGCTGCCAGCTGCCAGCCAGCCACTGACGGGACACGTGACACATGCCAGAATCAGACTGCCAGCTGCTAGCCAGGCACTGACGGGTCACGTGACATGCCAGAATCAGGCTGCCAGCTGCCAGCCAGCCACTGACGGGACACGTGACACATGCCAGAATCAGACTGCCAGCTGCCGGCCAGGCACTGACGGGACACGTGACACATGCCAGAATCAGGCTGCCAGCTGCCAGCCAGCCACTGACAGGACACATGACACATGCCAGAATCAGAATGCCAGCTGCCAGCCAGCCACTGACGGGACACATGACACATGCCAGAATCAGACTGCCAGCTGCCAGCCAGCCACTGACGGGACACGTGACACATGCCAGAATCAGACTGCCAGCTGCCGGCCAGGCACTGACGGGACACGTGACACATGCCAGAATCAGGCTGCCAGCTGCCAGCCAGCCACTGACAGGACACATGACACATGCCAGAATCAGAATGCCAGCTGCCAGCCAGCCACTGACGGGACACATGACACATGCCAGAATCAGACTGCCAGCTGCCAGCCAGGCACTGACGGGTCACGTGACATGCCAGAATCAGACTGCCAGCTGCCAGCCAGGCACTGACGGGTCACGTGACATGCCAGTGGCGGCTCCTGTCAGCCAGCTGAAGATTGAACCCCCACTCTATAATACTGCCAATGCAGGCAGATCAAAATTATTGTTGAATATTAAATTAAATGTTAAATTTAATGTCCCTGATTTAAATTGAAAAACCTGGTCAGCACTTGTTTAGTAATTCAACAGATTTAAACTGTTACCAAGGAAATCACACATTTTTGTGTTGGGGTTCCTGACAACACCTTTATTTATAGTGTTCAAATAACTTTTTTTTGTGAACATCTCTGTTGTTCATTTTTTGATTGCAATTAAAATCAGTGTTATGCCACGAAAAACTTTTAAATAATCTCTCTTTTATAGGCTAGTATTTAAAACAATAGACACAGAAATACAGAGAACCCTCCAGTCTGTAGCCTTACCTGGCCATTCTAAGATGATAAATGATAAAAAAAAATGAACACTGAGAAAGGCTAATTCAGCTATGAATGTTTATTTGTTGTGGTTTTGTCAGTTTAAATAAAATCAGGTGTTTGTCAAATTAGTTTAATGAGAAGTGAGGATCGTGGTTGTTTGCTCCGTAACAATGTGCTTTTTGCTTTTTGTTTTTTGTTTTTTGCTTAGAACACAATCACATGCCACCGCACACATTCTCACACAGTGAAGTCTATTATTACTGTTTAGGGTGAGCCCTGAGCCTGCGATGGTTTGTTACTCATTCTCTGTACATTGAGGCTGGCTCCCAATTTAGCCCATAAAACTCCCCCAAACCAGCATCCTGTCTCCTCTGTGACCCTTCCTCTTCCTCCCTCTCTCTCTCTCTCTCTCTCTCTCTCTCTCTCTCTCTCTCTCTCTCTCTCTCTCTCTCTCTCTCTCTCTCTCTCTCTCTCTCTCTCTCTCTCTCTCTCGAGTTCTTCTGTCAGTCACTGGGGAGAGCTGCTGATGCTCTTTGAAAGGGAACAGAATGTGTTCAGGACTTTATGTCTGTTCTTTTTTTTTTTAGTATAGGCACATTGGACAAGCTACATATTATGATCTGGTTATGCTGAATCATGACATTGCCAGAAAATTTGCCAGAGCACTTTTACAGGTTTCATATAGTGCTGTTCTCACACCCATTTCATTGTCCATCAGGGAGAAGAAACACAGCCTGGGATTTTGAGTGTTTTGTTCCGAACGTAAATATCCTGTATATTCTCAGCCACCCAACCCCCATTTTTTTCTTTTTATTTCTTACTTCTTCTGTTAAGAATTGAAGTAGCATAACAGACATTTATTTGTAAGATTTAATTTGATTTTGAATGTTTCATAGCATTGTTTTAATCATTTCTTCAGATATATTTTTAGTACTGTGAATGCAGTCATTTGACTTTTTATGTCGGAAGTGTAAACATATTCAAATAATGTATGTTGAATTTAGTATTATATTTCAATATGTGAGAAAAGTCCTAATCTTTTATGTATGCCTAAAACTTTATGTACTATAATAGTTGTTGTTTTTTTTATTATTATTTTGAATTTTAAAAAGTGTACTTTTATTACAAAAAAATTCAAACTTTCTCACTTAGTACTTTTACAGCCAGAGTGAAACCCATTGCTCATTTAAGTAAGTCACATTATTCATGTTTTTAGCAGGGATTCTCATGGTTACTGTGAGCCTGAGAACACTGCTCTTTCTCAGCCCAATATAATTTGTGCATGTGTAATTCTCTAGAAGAGTTATTCTGCATATACATATGCAGTCACAAGTGCTGTCTCTCACATTTAGATAGAACAACGTCACACTGCAATGTATACAATTCTTATCGAAAACTATAAAACTCTTTTTTAACCATAAACATTGTAAGTGGCTTCACTGGTTCTCATTAATTACAATCATATGTTAAATTGAGGAGTTTTGTTTTTTGAACATTTTTAGATGGACAAGCCACTGCAATTGTAGAATGATGCAGAGACAAATGAACCAGTGCTCCGGAACTATCCGGATTGATCACAAATTTTGGAGCTTCATTTAGTCAAAATCAACACAACAAGACTCAGTGTCAGGTCAGTGTCTGTCAGGTCCAGATTACTATATGTGCCATACAGCTTATTCAATAAGCCATTATACAAAATCATAAAGCTCCCTATAAAACAAGTTTTACGAGTGTCAGGCGTTTACATAAACACAAAGGCAGTTTACAACAAAATATATAACGGCAGAGCTGCATTTCCTGTCAGAATGAATACATTTCAATGGAATCCTTTTGAAGGATTCTTCAAATAAATAAAAAGGACATCTGACGATATTGACAATTTGCCACATCGAAAGAACTGCAGCTCAGTAATTGTATTTGTTTTTTTGTATTGTGCGAGTCGTGCATGTAATCCTTTCACCTGAAAATCTGTCCTTCAGACAGAGTGAAGTGAATACATTTTATTCTGTTAAAATAATCTATGTATAACATTTGTGCCATTTGTGATCATTTACAATGATGTTCCCTTTCCCAATGGTCACATAAAACCATTTCTTTCATGTTTCTCAGTTAGAACAAAGTAATTTACATCTGTTGCTCTGAAATAATCATTGCTGACATATGTGGCTAACTGCACTGCATATGACCAAGGAAAAACAAGGAATTTAGTACAACCCCAAATCATGAAAACTTTTACATTTTGTAAAATGGAATGAAATTGAATTTATTTAACTGACAAAAGTTCAAAGAAAAGATTGTTTTCACTGAACAACTTCAGGCAAAATAAACGTGAAGAGCTTATAGAATATCAGAGTTAAACTCTTTTGAAACAGCCCACAATAGGTAAATTGGTAAGCTGAGGGTATCGTGATTGAGAGTAAAAGGAGCTCATGGGTCATGGCTCACCACTTTGTGCCGAGATAATTGTCAAAATATTCAAAAATCACATTTCTCAATGCAAGATTGCAAAGATTTTTGGTCTTTCTACCATACATAATAATGCGAAAAGATTCAGGGAATTCATCACTGACGTGGAGACATATATTGGGATTGTACTTTCTTCCTTCCTCCCTTCCTTCCTTCCTTCCATCATTCCTCCCTTCCTTTCTTCCTCCCTCCCTTTCTTCCTTCCATCCTTCTTCCCTTCCTTCCTTCCATCCTTCTTCCCCTTCTTCCATCCTTCTTCCCTTCCTTCCTTCCATCCTTCTTCCCTTCCTTCCTTCCATCCTTCTTCCCTTCCTTCCTTCCATCCTTCCTCCCTCCCTTTCTTCCTTCCTCCCTTCCTTCCTTCCTTCCATCATTCCTCCCTCCCTTTCTTCCTTCCTCCCTCCCTTTCTTCCTTCCATCCTTCTTCCCTTTCTTCCATCCTTCTTCCCTTCCTTCCTTTCATCCTTCTTTCCTTCCTTCCATCCTTCTTCCCTTCCTTCCCTCCATCCTTCCTCCCTCCCTTTCTTCCTTCCTCCCTCCCTTTCTTCCTTCCTCCCTTCCTTCCATCATTCCTCCCTCCCTCCCTCCCTTTCTTCCTTCCTCCCTCCCTTTCTTCCTTCCTCCCTCCCTTTCTTCCTTCCTTCCTTCCATCCTTCTTCCCTTCCTTCCTTCCATCCTTCTTCCCTTCCTTCCCTCCATCCTTCCTCCCTCCCTTTCTTCCTTCCTCCCTTCCTCCCTTCCTTCCTTCCTTCCATCATTCCTCCCTCCCTTTCTTCCTTCCATCCTTCTTCCCTTCCTTCCTTCCATCCTTCTTCCCTTCCTTCCTTCCATCCGTCTTCCCTTCCTTCCATCCTTCTTCCCTTCCTTCCCTCCATCCTTCCTCCCTCCCTTTCTTCCTTCCTCCCTCCCTTTCTTCCTTCCATCCTTCTTCCCTTCCTTCCTTCCTTCCTTCTTTCCTTTCTTCCATCCTTCTTCCCTTCCTTCCTTCCATCCTTCTTCCCTTCCTTCCATCCTTCTTCCCTTCCTTCCCTCCATCCTTCCTCTCTCCCTTTCTTCCTTCCTCCCTCCCTTTCTTCCTTCCTCCCTTCCTTCCTTCCATCATTCCTCCCTCCCTTTCTTCCTTCCTCCCTCCCTTTCTTCCTTCCACCCTTCTTCCCTTCCTTCCTTCCATCCTTCTTCCCTTCCTTCCCTCCATCCTTCCTCCCTCCCTTTCTTCCTTCCTCCCTTCCTTCCTTCCTTCCTTCCATCATTCCTCCCTCCCTTTCTTCCTTCCTCCATCCCTTTCTTCCTTCCATCCTTCTTCCCTTCCTTCCTTCTATCCTTCTTCCCTTCATTCCTTCCTTCTGCCCTCCCTCCCTCCCTTCCTTCCATCCATCCTCCCTCCCTCCCTCCCTCACTTCCTTCCTTCCTTCCCTCAGTTCTGAGTGATCAAACTTGATCAAAATTTATCATGTTCCTTACTTTTTCTTAAGATGAATTTATGACTTAATAATAAAGATTTGTTAACTCACTCAAGGAAGTGTTTGAGAAGAGGGACATTTTTCAGTGACAGAGGATGGATATGGATTTAAGTAAGTGCCCTCACTGAGGTCAGACGCACTGGATGTCATGCTCACTCTCACAATAACAGCATTTCTAAAATAATGTATTTACCAACAAACAAACCATGACACATAGAACTTTGTTTAATTATGCTTTAATATTAATCCTCCTGCTGATCAATATAATTTTTCAGACCATGGATGAGTGAAGAAAATTGAACAAAAGCTACTGTGTGCCCAATAATGAATGTCAGGAAGGGATGTTTATGCAGCTTTAGACTTACATCAAAGTGTAAGTGTTTTTTTTTTAAATGTTGTTATTTTAAGTAGCCACAGCTGTACATTGTTCCACCCTTCAGGCTGCAATTATGTTAAGTTAAAGATGTAGCAATGCTCAGTATGTCCAGACCAAATGAATCAACTCAGCTGGAATTCTAGAGTTTACTGGTAACAGCAGAATTCCAGAGTCCCTTTCGAATCAATCGCTGCCTCGTTCTAGCGTTTCTCTGAAACAGAGGCTGAATTTGAGCCAGTAGGTTCAGGAGACACTCTGATTTCAAAAGCAGCTCTGAACATGCAACCCCCCCAAAAAACCGCTTTGTTGCAACATTGTTTCCTTCTGATCAAAGTTTTATTAAAGAAAGTGTTTTCAGACACTGGGTTTGACAGCCACTGAGAAACTCAAAATCGTGTTCGGCAGTATGAGAAACGTCTCGGTTACGTATGTAACCCTCGTTCCCTGAGTAGGGAACGGAGACGTTACGTCGGATGACGGAGAATGGGGGTTTCGCCTAGAAAGCCTATCGACTTTGAGTATTACAAAACGAGCCTATGGCAATGAAATGCCATGGGTCTGCGGAATTTGCATAGCGTATCTCCGCCCCACCGCGTGGGTATAAAAGGAGAGATCATGTCTTCGCTGGCAAAGGCAGATCATGTCTTCGCTGAGGAGCCGAGACTGAACTCAGGCGTCTGCCCAGCGGTACAGCGGAAGTGGCCGGGAGACGTAACGTCTCCGTTCCCTACTCAGGGAACGAGGATTACATACGTAACCGAGACGTTCCCTTTCGTAGTCACTGGGGGTTCCCATATAATCACGCCACCTTCACAGCTGTCTTCCAGTGCCCTGCGAAAGTCTGATCTCCCTGTCGTGATACTGGCACGGACGAAGGAGTCCTACTTAACACAGGAATACCAAGGTACACTGGGGAGCATATCTCAGAGGAAATATGCCGCAGAATGCCTACCCGTAGGGAGGACTTAGGAACACACATATGGCCGGAGGGCTGCATATGGAGGAACACCGGAGTGACCAGCCCGTGGGGTGGCGACTTTCAACTCCAGGGGTGGCAAGGTGGCTTGCTGAGGGAAAGACACACGCTCAGGGAGGCTTACAGTGGAAATACACACGTGGGGGTTACTCAAGGGAGGAACCATGCACACGGAGGCACCTAGCCGACGCACAGGCAATAGACACTGGCGGCAGCGTCAACAGTGCTGGAGGAACTCAGGGCTTCAGAGAGGAAGGCTCACCTGAGGAGAATATCGCACGTATCCAGTCTGTGGAGTGGAATGGCGAGCAAGCGAAGACACCTGAGCGGGTCCGGTACTAGCTGGTTGAAGCGAGTACGTGAGAGGACACAGGCTCCACTCGGAGATTGTAGAATCTGGCGAATGTGTTAGGTGTCGCCCAGCCTGCAGCTCTCCAGATGTCTGCCAGCAAGGCGCCATGCGCAAGAGCCCAAGAGGAAGCCACACTCCGGGTGGAGTGGGCTGTCACACCAATGGGGGCACGGTCGGCCTTGCTGTTGGTAAGCCAAAGCGATGGTGTCCACTATCCAGTGAGACAACCTCTGCTTTGAGAGAGCCTTTCCCTTCAGTCTCCCACCATAACAGACAAAGAGCTGGTCTGAGGTCCTGAAACACTGCGTCCTGTTTATGTAAGCGCGGAGAGCGCGTACTGGACAGAGCAGTGCCAAGGCTGGGTCTGCCTCCTCCAGGGGCAGCGCTTGCGGGTTCACCACCTGGTCCCGGAAGGGAGTGGCGGGAACCTTGGGCACATATCTAGGCCGGGGTCTCAGGATCACGTGAGAGTAAGCCGGCCCGAATTCCAGGCACGCTTCGTCAATGGAGAATGCGTGCAGGTCCCCTACCCTCTTGATGGAGGCCAGTGCAACCAGGAGCGCTGTCTTCATTGACAGGAACTTAAGCTCCACTGATTGCAGAGGCTCAAAGGGAGCCCTCTGCAGGGCATTTAACACCACTGAGAGGTCCCAAGAGGGAACGAGAGGAGGGCGAGGAGGATTCAGTCTCCTCGCCCCTCTCAGGAACCTGACGATCAGGTCGTGCTTTCCTAGAGACTTACCTTCAACTGCTTCGTGATATGCGGCGATAGCGGCCACATACACCTTCAGGGTGGAGGGAGACAGCCTTCGCTCCAGCCCATCTTGCAGGAAGGAAAGCACGACACTGATCGAGCATCTCCTGGGGTCTTCTCAGCGAGAAGAGCACCAGTTGACGAAGAGGTTCCACTTCAACGCATAGAGATGTCTCGTGGACGAAGCTCTAGCGGAAGTGATGGTAGCCGCCACCGCAGGTGGCAGGGTACTCAAACCTGCCTCGTCCCGTCCAGGAGCCACACGTGGAGCCTCCAAAGATCGGGACGAGGGTACCAAAGGGTGCCCCGTCTCTGAGAGAGGAGGTCCTCTCTCAGAGGAATTGGCCAAGGAGGTGCTGTCGCGAGGAGTACTAGTTCGGAGAACCAGGTCCTGGTGGGCCAGTACGGCGCAACCAAAGTGACCTGCTCCTCGTCCTCCTTGATCTTGCACAGAGTCCGTGCGAGAAGGCTCACTGGGGGAAACGCATATTTGCGTAGGCCCCGTGGCCAGCTGTGCGCCAGTGCATCCGTGCCGAGCGTGCCCTCGGACAGGGAGTAATACAGGGCGCAATGGGAGTCGTGGGAGGCAAACAGGTCTATCTGTGCGTCCCCGAACTGGTCCCAAATCAGCTGGACCGACTGGGGATGGAGTCGCCATTCGCCGGGGATGGGACGGAACCATGACAGCTCGTCGGCTGCAAGGTTCCGGTCCCCCGGAATGTAGATAGCACGAAGGGACCTCAGGTGTTTCTGACTCCATAGGAGGAGGTGGCGAGCGAGTTGCGACATACGGCGGGAGCGTAGACCACCTTGTCGGTTGATGTAAGCTACTGTTGCGGTATTGTCTGAACGGACTAGTACGTGTTGACCCTTGAGCAGCGTGCGGAAACGGTGCAGGGCAAGGCGTACTGCCAGCAACTCAAGGCAATTGACATGCAGAAGGCGCTGGGGTCCTGTCCAGGAGCCCGCGGCAGCATGTCCGTTGCACATGGCGCCCCAGCCCGTGGAAGAGGCATCTGTGGAGACAACAACATGCCTGGAAACTCGTTCTAGGGGAACTCCGGCCCATAGAAAACTGAGGTTCCTCCACGGGGTGAAGAACTGACGGCAGGTCGGAGTCACTGGGACTCGGAGCGTGCCGTGATGCCATGCCCACCTCGGGACTCGATCGCGAAGCCACAGCTGAAGCGGTCTCATATGAAGCAATCCGAGCGGCGTTGCCGCGGCTGCAGATGCCATATGCCCCAGGAGCCTCTGAAATAATTTCAGTGGGACCGCACTCTTGCCCTCGAACTGACGAAGACAAGTCAGCAGTGAGTGTGCGCGCTCGCTCGTAGGCTGCGCGGACATGGCGACCGAGTCGATCTCCATACCGAGAAAAGAGATCCTCTGCACGGGGCTGAGTTTTCTCTTCTCCCAGTTGACCCGAAGGCCCAGACGGGCTAGGTGCCGGAGCACAAGGTCTCTGTGTTCGCAAACCTGAGCTCGAGAGTGGGCTAGAATCAGCCAGTCGTCGAGATAATTCAGGATGCGAACCCCGTGTTCGCGTAGGGGAACAAGGGCTGCCTCGACGACCTTCGTAAAGACGCGAGGAGACAGAGCCAACCCGAATGGGAGAACCGCGTACTGATATGCCTGCCCCTCGAAAGCAAACCGGAGAAACGGTCTATGTCGAGGTAAAATGGAGACATGAAAGTAGGCGTCCTTCAGGTCTATCGCTGCAAACGAATCCTGCGGCCGCACACACTCAAAAATGCGTTTGGCCAAGAGCATCCTGAACGGCAGCCTGTGAAGGGAGCGGTTCAGGACGCGCAGGTCCAGGATCGGCCGTAACCCACCGGTTTTCTTGGGGACGATGAAGTACGGGCTGTAAAACCCCGACCTCATCTCGGCTGGAGGGACAGTCTCGATTGCACCCTTCGCCAGCAGGGTAGCAACCTCCGCTCACATGATGGGGGCATTGCCACCGACCATAGTGAAGCGGACTCCCCTGAAGCGGGGAGGAGACCGAGCTAACTGAATCGCATAGCCGCGCCTGATCGTTCGGGCGACCCAGCGGGACAGGCTGGGGAGCTCTAACCAAGCTGCCAGAAACTGAACCAGCGGGGTCATACGAACCACAGACGTCCCCCCGGAGGGGCAGCGAAGCGGAGTGACCAGCCCAGACGAGGGTGGCATAGCGGCCCGGTGCGGGGGCATGGCCAAGCTCCACGCCCTGACAGAGGAGACCAGGGAAGGACCAGCGTTCCACGGCGGTCTGCTCTGCCAGAGGTCTGGCGACAGAGGGGTACGAGAGTGGTGAGGTCCGGAGACGGCACACACTGTCATCCGCGCCCTCTGGGACAGAGGGGGACGGGAGTGGCGAGGCCCAGGGGCGCCGCACACTGCGGTCCGAGAACTCTGTGACAGAGAGGGATGAGAGCGGCGAGGCCCGGGGCCGTTCGCGCACTGTCATCCGGCTCTGTGTGCTCAGTGATGGGAGTATCGGTTCTTTCTAGGGAGAACAAAAGATTCTCCCCCGGCCCTCCACCGGGGAAAGGAGTGGTCCTGCTACCCACTCCTGGAAAGAACTGAGTCCCATCTCTGAGGAGCCCGTCTCCAGAGCGCCGCTTAACCTGGCATGTAGCGGGGGGCGGGGCTGGAGAGGGTTGTGGCGTCCGGCGGTGGGCAGACCGAGGGATCTGAGCGGACGGCGGGGCCGTCGGGACAGAATCAACGTCAGTCTGCACATGGGCGGTTGAGAGCTGTTGGGCAAAGTCCTCAACCGCACCGCCGAAGAGGCCGACCTGAGATATGGGAATGTCGGACAGACGGGGCCGCATGACATCCAGCACATCAGACAGGTTCAGCCACAGAATGGTGAGCATTACCTGACCCAGGGAGCGTACGGCCACTTTCGTCGCTCGGAGAGCGAGGTCAGTGGCGGCACGCAGCTCAGTGAAGAGCCCTGGGTCAGTCCCGCCCTCGTGCAGGACCATGAGCATCTGGGTCCGGTAGACCAGCAGAATGACCATGGCAGCAGGGAGGCGGCTGCCAGTGGCGCTATAGGATCTCGCCACAAGTGTAGACGAAAAACTACAGGCCACGGACGGGTGCTTAGGATTGCGCCGAGAAGAAGCACTCTGAGGACACATAGCATCGCAACAGAGCGTTCAGCCGGGGGAACCCCAGTGTACCCATGGCAGCGGCCCCATCGAGGGGAGGAAAGGCGGATGAGATCAGCGAGTGGTCCCGAGAAGACCAGGGGGTCTTCTAGGACTTCGAGATCTCATCATGCACGTCCGGGAGGGAAGGTATTGAGGTTTGCCATGGACGAGGGTCGGTGGCCTTACCCAAAACCAATCGTCCCAGGAAAGCATGGCCGTCATCTCTGGATCGGACTCAGGCACAGCCGTATGCACACCAGAAGGTGGCAGCTGTGACGAGTGGTCATTTCCAGAGAATCAAACCCACCTAGTGAAGCTGCTACAAACATAGTATCATCCTCTGTAGCTTCAAATGAAACACACGGGCCACCAGAAGGTAGACCCGTGGGAATCACCTGTTCACTAGCGGGCACCGTCATTGAGGAGGGGGGGCTGGGGCGTGGACACGAAGTCGGCGCCTTGTTCCAGACCAACAACCTCAGGTCACCCTGGCAACCACCTTTTTTTTTTTTTTTTTTAATGCACGGGCGAGCCGTCTTTAAAAAGACGTGCCGCATGCAAGCTCTTTTTGTGAGAGGAGAGAAAACTCGAGAGAAAAAAGCGATGTTGAAGCGAGCAGGGAGAAACACATTCACTGGCAGATCACTGCACAGACCAGCAGGCAATGTGAATTCGCTGCAGATCGCCGCCACACCAACACCGGAGAGTGGCTCGTCTCGTAGAGCGAAGTCAGAAATAGCTGTGGAGTGAAGAGATACTCTTGGCTCCGAAGCGAAAACATGATCTGCCTTTGCCGGCGTCTCTCCTTTTATACCCACGCGGTGGGGCGGAGATACGCTATGCAAATTCCGCAGACCCATGGCATTTCATTGCCATAGGCTCGTTTTGTAATACTCGAAGTCGATAGGCTTTCTAGGCGAAACCCCCATTCTCCGTCATCCGACGTAACTCGGAGTGACTACGAAAGGGAACAGTATGTTCTGTTCCTTCAGTTGTTTGGACATACTTATTTGTAAACACACGCACGCTTCTGTGTAATGTCATCTGTAATTGGCCATTTCGGTTATCTCAGCTCTCCTCGTTTGAGACATCATTATCTGCCTTGTTATGAGATTGTTAGAACACATCTGACCGTGACCTCTGAGGGGTCTCTCTGTGGGTCATCGCCACGGTAACTAGAGTCCAGAGTGAATGGAGAAGCTCTGACGTCTCTCAATTTCCTGTGTTTTAAGAAGCTTATCTGCTTTCACACTCTGGGTAAAAGTGTTTGATAGAGGACACGATTTTACTCAACAGTTAAGAGGCAGAGCCTCAAAACTCTCGTGAGACCAGTGACCAGCACTTTCATTAGCAGGAATGCAGAAAATGTACATTAGAAAGAACAGATGTACAGACATTTGCAAGTTTTTTTCACGGTGAAAGATGATGAAACATTACTGCAGCACATATAAACACTACTGTGGCACATCTGTCTTTAATTTTTCAGGTCATTATATTTGTGTGTGTAATGCTGGAGTGTTTCTTCCTGGTTAAGTTTGCAGTCTTCCTTCTCTCTCTCTTTCTGCATTTACCAAAAAGAAGAAAAAAACACTTCTTCGTCTTCATCTTCTTCTTGTTCTTATCCTCTCTCTCTCTCTCTCTCTCTCTCTCTCTCTCTCTCTCTCTCTCCCTCTCCCTCTCTCCCCCTACAACATCCTTCTCCACCCTCCTTTTCCCAGTGGGCAAATGTGGACGTAAAAACTATTTGAACAAATCCTACATCTGGTTGGCTGTTTTCTCCCTCATATACTTACACACGCAGAGAATCAACTCCACTTCCAAAATGGAAAAGTCTGCTGGGGGCTAAGCTTTCTTTGGCTCGTTTTTCAGCGTGAAGCGTGTGCCAGGAGTTTATCGACACCTCGGAGGGACTGAAGACTTCTCTAACTTTGCACCGGAAACTGAAAGGTATGTTAAGCTGCAGAGTGCTGTGGTCATTTTTTAACCTTGAAATAAAGTCATCTTGCAAGAAAAATGACTAAGTTAGCTTAAGTTAACTTCTTAAGATCCTGAATGTAAAATTAGAAGTATATATGGAAAATATGTAAGGAGATGCATTAGTCAGTGGGATGAATTTCTTAGGTGCTATTGCTATTATGATCATGTCAGATTATTTTCAAACTATTAATCTCAGTATCTCTTTCATAATTCCAATTCCAGCCTACAATCTATCAAATCAGTTAATGAAAACGATATGATTTTAGCGCAGTCTAAGGTATTTATCTTTGTACATGTTTTGCACTGTGGCGTCACTTTATTTCCTGTTCATACTGTAATGTATTAGAAATTAGGAAGTCTCATTTTACTTATAAATTGTGAGTTTGAATGTCATTTTTTTCAAGGGAGCAGAATCACTCTAGGCAAATTTGGACTTTGCAGTTCGTCTAAAGCTATATGACGTGTAATATGAACCAAATATGAGGGAAATACTTTTGATCGTTTGAGTGGTTAATCTATTACTGCATCATTCTGAAAGAACTTACATTTTTCATTTATTATATTAGATAACTAAGCTTTCCAATGACTTAAACAGAATTAGTGTGTGAACTTGACAGGCGTAGCATTCTGATTAAGAACATGTGCACCATTTGAAATATGACTGGAATTATTTTCAACAGCTGTGAACATTATTTAGGGCTCAGAGTGTGTAATGTTAATCTTCATAAATGAATTATCATGACAGTGGTGAGCGGATATAAATTATGAGAAACTTGTTCACTTAGTATATCATATAACACAGGCAGATTCCTGATATATTCAACATATTAAAACTTAAAGATATTTTCAATATAAGGAATCATTTATTTACATTTTTTAAATCTAATCATAGTTAAAATAACTCGCATTACTTTAAAAAAAAAAACTTCAGTCTGCAAAATATGTCAGCAGTTACTAGAGGATTTGATCTTATGTTACTTGATTGTGATTGCGATTTTTTTTCATACAATTGGGGAGCAGGACTGAATCTTGTTCGTACAACCCCCAAACTCCACAACTGATTTCCTAGCCAATCAAATATCTTCATGTGCCCCCGCCTATGTTAACAGTAACCAGATGTATTGTGAGCAGCCTACTGAGAGCTATAAAACACATCTGCGCTGGACCCAAACTCACCAGAGCTATGGTTACACACATTCACACACTCGCTTTCTCACGTATCTTTCTCTCACTCACAGATTCTCTTTCTCACACTGACAAGATGTAAAGGAGAGGATGCAACATCAGTCCCAGTGGACTGTCGATGGTCAGATATGGTGGGATTTTTTCCCTCTGGTTTATAGCTCTAATCACGTAACAGACAGACAATGAGGCAGTCCACAACCGTGGGACAAGTGCTTTAAATAGGACTTAAAGTGTTTTCTGTGTCCGTGAAGGGTTTGAATGTTTTCATGCATAGTCACTCACAAGAGACATTTTTCTCACTTTTATTTAGTCCGTTTTTATTTATTCTGGCAACCTGTGAAATTCAGCCTGTGACTTATAGCTGTTTTATGTCTTTTTCTTTGCTTTTGGGCGAAACGTTCAGGAGTTTCACAATCTTGTATTTTCTACTTGAGGGGATCAAGAAGTTTTAGTGAAGGAGTATGATAGATGATTTTGCATTTTATCACAAGGCTACAATAACATGTTTCATAATTTCTGCTTCACATGAGAATTTTTTTTTCATTACAGAACTTCAGAATCATCTGCATAATCAGCAGTGACGCCATGGAGACAGACTCCGCCCATAACCTGACTTCACCTGATGTGTCATTCCTGCAGGATAATATGACGAATTCATGTGACTACATGTCTTCCTCAACTTCGCAGTACCAGAAGAAAGTGATCCCCGCCTTCTACAGCCTCATCTTCTTACTGGGTTTTCTTGGTAACATGCTGGTGTTGTGCGTGCTGTATCACAGTTCAGGCCGAAGAACTGTAGCCAACACGTATCTGATGAATCTAGCCATGTCGGACTTGCTATTTCTGAGCTCTTTGCCATTCTGGGCTGTGTATTATTCGCTGGATTACAACTGGGTTTTTGGGAAGGTTATGTGTAAGCTGTGTGGGGGTTTGGTCACTATAAACGTCTATGCTAGTATCTTTTTCATCACCTGTATGAGTGTGGATCGATATCACGCCATTGTCTACCCCCTGCACTCTCAGAGCAGTAGGAGCATAAACCAGGCCAGATGTGTCAGCGCCATCATTTGGGTCGTTGCGGCTCTGACCACGCTGCCAACAGTTGTGTTCCGTGACATACACACTCTTCCCAGTTACAACGTCACAGCTTGTGTCATTTATTACCCCAGCTCGATCTGGCAAACTGGGTTAACTCTTGCAAAGAACATCCTTGGATTCTTCTTGCCGTTTGTTGTCATAGCTACTTGCTACAGCCTAATAGCTGTGCACCTTTTGGCCACCCCGAACCACCTGGAGCAAGACTCTGACCGATTGGTCCACGTGTTGCGTTTGGTGGCCGCCGTGGTATTGGCGTTTTTCTTCTGCTGGTTCCCATTCCACGTGCTGGCGTTTCTCGGAGCTCTGGTAGAGCTGGGGGTGGAGTGGGATTGTTGGATGCTCCAAGTAATGCATAAACTCCTGCCATTCTTCCTCTGCCTCGGCTTTTCCAACTCTGCCATAAACCCTTTCCTGTACTGTTTTGTGGGAAATCACTTCCGGGAGAAGCTGTGGCAGCTTTACGGGGGTATGCTGACACAGAAAAGAGATTCTATCAGCACAAGACTTTCTTCCTTCTCCAGGAAACTGAGTGACTTCAAAGAAACCGTGCCTATGGAGATTCTTGAGCAGCAGAGCAGCCCGTAGTGAAATCTTGTGAACCTTTACATGCTATCATTACAATCTCCTGAGGACCATGGGCCTGTCCCAAATGCCCTCGATGAGCACTTTTGCCAAGCCCACACTGAAGCGGGCTCCGCAGCAAACTTCTTCCCAACAGTCAAAGCGGCGTTACATCACGAAAGTTTTTAGGGTGCCATTTGGGACAGGGCCTATGTCAACAGTCAGCATCAGTCACGTGCATTTCCATGGCCTGCCACTTGTTCAGGATCATCAGTTCAGATGATGTTATTGGTTGATTTTCTTATTTCTAATTATGCAGGGGTTGTGATTAGCCCCACCATCTACAAAATACATTTGGTTACATAATAAAATGTAGAAATATAGCCCAAATATTATTCTTGTGTTGTTCAGACTCTATCCAGGATGAGGAACTTCCTGATATTCCTGCACAAAAGATGATAAATTTTTTTTTTGAATACAGCTGTACAGTCTTAATATTTTGCTAACTGGTAATATCAGAGTTCTAAATAACACTCAAATGTTAGACAGTGTTAGAATTGTCTTTCATTATATGGGCAATATCTGCCAGAAAGACCCAACTTCTAATTTTAAGCTGTAATATAAAAATTCACTGTAATGTAACATGCTGTGTAAATTATAAATCATTGTAAATTGAATTATAATTCTATTATAATGGAGCATCGTTAATAAATAACTGTTTTGTTCTGTGATTTAGTTATATCTATTAGTTATATTATCTATTATCTATCTGTCTCTCTATCTATCTATCTATCTTTCTATCTATCTGTCTATCTATCTATCTCTATCTATCATACCGATTTGGTTAGGCCTACTGTCTCAATGGCTTGTGTGTCACTTATCTTAAGAGTAGAGTTAACAGAGAACTGATGTAGATCGACACACCTTTCAAGTCATGTTGGGTCATCTGAAAACCCAGCTGGAGTAAGGAACATACTTAACAGCAGTTCTTCAGGAAGGAATCTGGAAGGACCCGATTAGCATTTAGTGAGAATTTCTTTCTGTCTCTGAGAGTTTTAGTTTTAGTTTTAGTTTTAGTTTTAGCAGTAGGGATTTGCAGCATACATATTTATCATATTTTACTTAATTAATTCAGTTTTCTAAAGTCTGTCATTTCCTGTAGACACCCACCTTGCTGCACACATTTCCTTTAATGTCTCACATTTCATGAATCCTGTTGTCTTGGTTATTTGAATACTTGTCATTCGTTGTTTTCTAAACCTCCCGTCAATTAAATATTCAGACATCAGTTTCTCCTCTGTCAGTACTTATTTCAATTTCAGTTTCTTTAAGACAAAATCAAGATTGAACTTTGGATGATGGAACTTTTTAGTTGAAGTTAAATGGATGAAAAATGTTGTATATCAAGCTCCTTCTTACCAAACAGATGCACTTCTGAGATGTAATGAGATGTCTTATGTCTGAAAGCAGTGAAACAGGCTTGAAACTGATTCATCATTCATAAGAAATTTAATGCAGTATGAGCACGAGGAGGATGTTTTAGACAGATAAAAATGTTGATAGATAAGAGAAACCAGGGTGTTGCATAATAGTTAAGAATCTGTACCGTTTGGTGCAAAGGTTTCGGGTACAGATTTTAATAAAGATTTACAGAGATAACTGTTCCATCACCACTGTGTCCTGCAGCACTAAACTGGTGATCTGACTGTGCCATTGAATATGTGACTGTTAATCAAATATATACTTTTGAAAATCTGAGAATAAAAACCAGAATCTACCAGAATCTTAATTTTTCTTTCTGTGAGGTTGAATTTAGGCTTATAAGCCACAAAATACAGATACTTTCAAGCTACACTGTAAAAAATTATCGTGATTTTAACGGTAAAAGACTGTGAAAATGCTACAGTGCAAAACCGTTAATTGGTTAACAGAAAGTTTCCTTACTATATACGGTAAATAACTGTGATAGATCTAATGGTACATTTAATGTAATTTTACAGTAAAATACCATTAAATTTACAGTTTTTGAAAGTGAAAAAGAAAACTCATTGTATAATTTACAGTGAAAAACAGTAAATTGACATTCCCACAATTCCCTGCGTGACACTTCACATTTGAAGTATTTTTGTTGAAATAACTGTTTCTTCATAGTTTTCTTAGTTTTTTTCTAATCAGTTATGTACATCAGGGTTTTATGTTACATTTAATGTTGTTAAATTAATGTTTATTGCATTTTTTAAATTTCATGTGTGTTACCATGATGGTGTTTAATGTTTGTGCGAATGACACTGTGCAGCTTCTATAGAGTAGTATTAACTCTCTTGTGGAAGAGGTGCTTGTGTTGAGCTTTGATTTATCATGTGACTCTCATCACTGCTATGATGAATGTTGGTTGTCAGTGTACTACAATGTTACAAAACAGAAATTAATACTTCAATAGGCCCGTAAATTAACATTATATCAGATAATAAAACACGGTTTATTACTGTAAATTTTAAGTTAAGTCTGTAAAACCAATAACGTTGCTACCGTATTTTTGACGGTAATGTTCTGGCAACCACAGCTGCTGGTTTAATACCGTAAAAATTACGGTTTTATTTTTTACAGTGTAGTGATTGTAAGTTTGTTGTGTTGATGAAAATAATTTAATACATTTATTCCTGCAGGTATACTGTTCCAGCCAACATACATGTTGCACACTGTACATCTGTGCAAATAGATGACTGTAAACGGGTTAGATGGTCTTTGGTGCACCCTATTTGTCTCACTTTGTCAATGTTTCATAACACAGTGTCTTGGAACAATCAAACTAACTGGACTGCAGACAAATCCCACGCACGCACACAAATATGAACACAGACATCACTATGTTACATCAAGTAAATAAATTCAAAGGTGTATGAATGTGAGTTCCCAGCAAGCAGTTTTGCGTTTAAAAGACGTGTAATAACCGTCAAAACACAGCCCTGATGTCTAGGCCTGAACAAGGCAAAATTTGGGCTGTCAGTGAAAATTTAATAGACATCTAACCATAGCCCAAGAATAGACGCACAGGCTACGCATAGAACATGTCAAAGAAATGAAACCAAACACCTTGTAATCACTAGTGACTTTGCTTACATGATGGAACATCATATATCTCGCAAGTTATTTTGGCAAAACCGACGTGTTATCAAATTCAAGGTTATTTTGGCTAGAAGTGGGTTACTTACTGTATAGCCATCGGGTCTATAGTTAACCTAGATGGTGAAATGACGGCTATTGCTTGCTGAGGTATATCTAGTTTTTTGTATTATTATTATTTGGTTTGCTTTTTTGGAGGTGTGTGCAGGTGCATGGGAGGTGTGTGTTGTGTGTGTGGCTGCATGCATATGAAGTGGTTGCAGTCTGGCAAGTTTTAAATCACTTTTTTTACCGACTAAACTGCACAGATTTCCACACAAAGGTAAGACACCATATCAGAGAAATGCACTGTCTTGTATATGTCTACCCTTACGAAAAAGAAGTTTATTCAAGTGTGCTATTAGTATACTTCTTTTAAACTAAAAATAAGAAAGTATACTTTCAGTCTACTTTTTATGTACTTCTCAGAAATATACTTCAAATTGCACTAAAGTATACTTGACTTATACTGACAGAAAAGTCTAAGTATATTTGGCCTATTTTTGTTGATCAAAATATACTTAAAGTATTAAGTATTGTATTGTAATTAAGTATTCTTGGCTTGTACTTGTTTACTATTTTGATATAGCTTATTAAATACTTTTTTTAAAAACATAATATTACACACTGTCTTACAAACTAACATGTTCAGGTTTATATAGTAACAAGCTTTCAGGTGGAATAGCTTATAGAGTAAATAAAATAAGCATGAAACTGAACCCGATCTTGTGCACAGCGATAATAAGAAAAAATAAGATTATTCAAGTGTTCTATTAGTATACTTCTTTTCAACTAAAAATAAGAAAGCATACTTTCATTCTACATTTTATATATTTCTCAGAAATATACTTCAAATTGCACTTAAGTATACTTGACTTATACTGACAGAAAAGTCCAAGTATATTTGGCCTATTCTTGTACTCAATCTTTTGATTAAGATATACTTAAAATTATAATTAAGTATTCAAAGTACACTTGGCTTGTAGTTGTGTTAACTCTTTTGATCGAGTAGCCTATTAAATATACTTTTTTTTACATAGTTTTTCATATACAGTCTTATGAAACTTAAATTGTTTGAAAATATTGATTTAAATATTGATATAAAACAGATATGTTTCTATTCTGCGTATCTGAATTTTTGTGTAGGCTAGTCCACTGGTAGTGTACATAGGAATTTACTTTAATTCTACTCTACTGTTTCCCCACCAAGTATTAAAATAGTAAACTACTACCATAAGTTCACTTGCAGTACTACATAATTATACTTAAAAATATACTTGAACATTACTGAAGTATACTTCATAAAATGAACTTGAAGTATACTTCTTTTTCGTAAGGGTAAACACATTTAGGGTGTGTGTACTGTTTTGGCTGTAAGCTATCTGAGGGCCATTTTGTAATGTCCTCTAAGTAAGATATAGTGAAGCATGTCTGAAACCATGCTACTTTAAGTGCTTCTTGTGAAAATGATTGCGTATGGGAGCTCCTTATATAGGCCTAGCTCTTAATGTCTTGGTGTAAGGGTGTAAAAACTTTTCTGTGTGTGTTCTGAAGTTTTTGTTTGAGAGGGTTTGCATGTCATAGGGGTTGTTCTTCCTCTGGCTGTGATCAATGGAATTTCTACAAAACAATCATTGAAGATGATTTCACTGTTCTGGGAAGTGAGGTGGACATCCTGCCATTCTGTTTGAGACTTATCCAATTGTTTGTGTGTGTGTGTGTGTGTGTGTGTGTGTGTGTGTGTGTGTGTGTGTGTGTGTGTGTGTGTGTGTGTGTGTGTGTGTGTGTGTGTGTGTGTGTGTGTGTGTGTGTGTGTGTGTGTGTGTGTGTGTGTGTGTTGTACTTTTTGATCCTCCAAATTAGTGAAAAAAGTTTGAAATTTGAAGTGCAGTGAAATAGTTGTGTATGAGTACAAAACTATTGTACTATAACAGTACAACAGTTCCCTTTCGTTGTCACTCCGAGTTATGTCGGATGACGACGAAATGGGGTTTCGCTTAGAAAGCCTATCAACTTCGAGTATTACAAAACGAGCCAATGGCAAAGAAATGCCATAGGTCTGCGGAATTTGCATGACGTAACTCCGCCCCACCTCGTGGGTATAAAAGGAGGAAGTCTGCAACAGCAGTTTATGTTTTCGCTTCGGAGCCAAGAGTATCTCTTCACTCCACAGCTATTTCTGACTTCGCTCTACGAGACGAGCCACTCTCCGGTGTTGGTGTGACGGCGATCTGCAGCGAATTCACATTGCCTGCTGGTCTGTGCAGTGATCTGCAAGTGAGTGTGTTTCTCCCTGCTCGCTTCAACATCGCGGAGTTTCTCTCCTTTCACAAAAAGAGCTTGCACGCGGCACGTCTTTTTAAAGACGGCTCGCCCGTGCATTAAAAAAAAAAAAAAAAAAACGAATGGTTGCGGCAGCTTGGTATCGGACTCTGATGGGCACGAGCGTTGTCTGGTATGTTTGGGCTTGATCATGCTAGAGCAGCGCTCGTGGATGACTCATTTTCTCTCTGTGGGAACATGATCATCGCGTCATATAGGTCGAGACTCGGTGAACTCGCAAGAGTGAGAGTCCCCTCATCCACCCCCCGATCTTCGGCTGGTGGCCAGGGTGACCTGAGGGTGTTGGTCTGGAACAAGGCGCCGACTCCGTGTCCGTGACCCCAGCCTCCCCTCAACGGCGGTGCCCGCTAGTGAATTGGTGATTCCCACGAGTCTACCCTCTGGTGGCCCGTGTGTTTCATTTAAAGCTACAGAGGATGATACTATGTATGTAGCAGCTTCACAAGGTGGGTTTGATTCTCTGGGAAGTGACGATTCGTCACAGCTGCCACCTTTTGGTGTGCATACGGCTGTGCCTGAGTCTGATCCAGAGATGACGGCCATGCTTTCCTGGGACGATTGGTTTTTGGATAAGGCCGCCGACCCTCGTCCACGGTAAACCCCAATAATTTCCCTCCCGGACGTGCATGATGAGATCTCGAAGTCCCAGAAGACCCCCTGGTTTTCTCGGGACCGCTCGCTGATGTCATCCGCCTTTCCCCCCTCGATGGGGCCGCTGCCATGGGTACACTGGGGTTCCCCGGCTGAACGCTCTGTTGCGATGCTATGTGTCCTCAGAGTGCTTCTTCTCGGCGCAATCCTAAGCACCCGCCCATGGTCTATAGTTTTCGTCTACACTTGTGGCGAGATCCTATAGTACCACGGGACTGGCAGCCGCCTCTCTGCAGGCCATGGCCATTCTGCTGGTCCCCGACCCAGATGCTCATGGACTTGCACGAGGGCGGGACTGACCCAGGGCTCTTCACTGAGTCGCGCCACCACTGACCTTGCTCTCCGAGCGACGAAAGTGGCCGTACGCTCCCTGGGTCAGGTGATGCCCACCATTCTGTGGCTGAACCTGTCTGATGTGCTGAATGTCACGCGGCCCCGTCTGTCCGACGTTCCCATATCCCAGGTCGGCCTCTTCGGCGGTGCGGTTGAGAACTTCGCCCAACAGTTCTCAACCGCTCATGTGCAGACTGACGTTGATTCTGTCCCGATGGCCCCGCCGTCCGCTCAGATCCCTCGGTCTGCCCACCGCCGAAGGCGCCCTCCCGCAGCTCCCTGCCCTGCCCGTTCACCCGGGCCGGCTCTGGGGGCCCGCGGGCGGACGCCTCAGCCCTCTCTAGCCCCGCCCCCGCTACACGCCGGGTTAAGCGGCGCTCCTGAGATGGGCTCCTCGGCCCAGAGATGGGACTCAGTTCTTTCCAGGAGTTGGTAGCAGGACCACTCCTTTCCCCGGTGGAGGGCCGGGGAAGAATCCCTATTCTCCAGAACTGACTCTCCCGTCTCTGAGCACACAGAGTTCGGGACGACACAGAGCGCCGCCCACAAGCCGTGCTCTCCTCGTCCCCCTCTGTCCCAGAGGTGGTTGACACGGCGTGCCGTCCACGGACCGTTTCGCCCCTGTCCCCCTCTGTCGCCAGACCCCTGGCAGAGCAGGCCCCCACGGGACGACCAGCCTGGTCCTCCCCGGGCCGCTATGCCGTCCACGTCTGGGCCAGTTACTCCGCTTCGTTGCCCCTCCGGGGGGACGCCTGTCGCCCGCATGATCCCGCTGGTTCAGTTCCTGGGAGCCTGGTTAGAGCTTCCCCGCCTGTCCCGCTGGATCGCGCGTACCGTCAGGCTCGGCTATGCGATTCAGTTCGCACGGTCTCCTCCCCGCTTCAGGGGAGTCCGTTCCACTTGGTCGGTGGCAATGCCCCCATCATGAGAGCAGAGATTGCCACCCTGCTGGCGAAGGGTGCAATCGAGACTGTCCCTCCAGCCGAGATGAGGTCCGGCTTCTACAGCCCTTACTTCATTGTCCCCAAGAAAACCGCTGGGTTACGGCCAATCCTGGACTTGCGCGTGCGGAACCGCTCCCTTCACAGGCTGCCGTTCAAGATGCTCACCGCCAAACGCGTTTTCGAATGCGTGCGGCCCCAGGATTGGTTTGCAGCGATCGACCTGAAGGACGCCTACTTCCATGTCTCCATTCTTCCTCGACACAGGCCGTTTCTACGGTTTGCTTTCGAGGGGCAGGCATATCAGTACGCGGTTCTCCCATTCGGGTTAGCCCTGTCTCCTCGCGTCTTCACGAAGGTCGTCGAGGCAGCCCTTGTTCCTCTTCGGGAACACGGGGTTCGCATCCTGAACTATCTCGACGACTGGCTGATTCTAGCTCACTCTCGGGATCAGGTTTGCGAACACAGGGACCTAGTGCTCCGGCACCTAGCCCGTCTGGGCCTTCGGGTCAACTGGGAGAAGAGCAAACTTTGCCCCGTGCAGAGGATCTCTTTTCTCGGTATGGAAATCGACTCGGTCGCGGACATGTCCGCGCAGCTTACGAGCGAGCGCGCGCAGTCACTGCTGACTTGCCTGAGACAGTTCAAGGGCAAGAGTGCGGTTCCTCTGAAACTTTTTCAGAGGCTCTTGGGGCATATGGCATCTGCAGCCGCGGCAACGCCGCTCGGATTGCTTCATATGAGACCGCTTCAGCTTTGGCTTCACGACCGAGTCCCGAGGTGGGCATGGCAACACGGCACCCTCCGAGTACCAGTTACTCCGACCTGCCGTCAGACCTTCACCCCGTGGGCGAACCTCAGCTTTCTACGGGCCGGAGTGCCCCTGGAACGAGCTCGCGGCATGTTGTTGTATCGACAGATGCCTCTTCCACGGGCTGGGGCGCCATGTGCAATGGACGTGCTGCCGCGGGCTCCTGGATGGGACCCCAGCGCCTATGGCACATCAATTGCCTCGAGTGCTGGCTGTACGTCTTGCTCTGCGCCGCTTCCGGGCCGTGCTCAAGGGCCAACACGTACTAGTCCGATCAGACAATACCGCCACTGTAGCGTACATCAACCGTCAAGGTGGTCTACGCTCCCGCCGTATGTCACAACTCGCCCGCCACCTCCTCTTATGGAGCCAGAAGCATCTGAGGTCGCTTCGTGCCATTTATATCCCCGGAGCTCTGAACTGTGTAGCCGACGAGCTCTCACGGTTTCAGCTCCTCCCGGGAGAATGGCGGCTCCATCCCCGGTCGGTTCAGCTGATTTGGGACCAGTTCGGGGACGCACAGATAGATCTGTTTGCCTCCCACGACTCGACCCATTGCGCCCAGTATTATTCCCTGACCGAGGGCACGCTCGGCACGGATTCTCTGGCGCACAGCTGGCCGCAGGGCCGCAAGTATGCGTTTCCCCCAGTGAGCCTTCTTGCGCAGACCTTGCGCAAGGTCAGGGAGGACGAGGAGCAGGTCATGCTGGTTGCGCCGTACTGGCCCACCAGGACCTGGTTCTCCGAACTAGTTCTCCTCGCGACAGCACCTCCCTGGCCCATACCTCTGAGGAAGGACCTCCTTTCTCAGGGACGGGGCACCCTATGGCACCCTCGTCCCGATCTTTGGAACCTCCACGTGTGGCTCCTGGACGGGACGAGGCAGGTTTGAGTACCCTACCACCACCGGTGGTGGCTACCATCACTTCCGCTAGAGCAGCGTCCACGAGACATCTCTATGCGTTGAAGTGGAACCTCTTCGTCAGCTGGTGCTCTTCTCACCGAGAAGACCCCCGGAGATGTTCGATTAGTGTCGTGCTTTCCTTCCTACAAGATGGGTTGGAGCGAAGGCTGTCTCCCTCCACCCTAAAGGTCTATGTCGCCGCCATTGCCGCACAGCATGACCTTGTTGAAGGTAAGTCCTTGGGGAAGCACGACCTGATCGTCAGGTTCCTGAGAGGAGCGAGGAGACTGAATCCTCCTCGCCCTCCTCTCGTTCCCTCTTGAAACCTCGCAGTGGTGCTAACTGCCCTGCGGAGTGCTGCCTTTGAGCCTCTGCAGTCAGTGGAGCTTAAGTTCCTGTCAATGAAGACAGCGCTCCTGGTTGCACTGGCCTCCATCAAGAGGGTAGGGGACCTGCACGCATTCTCCGTTGACGAAGCGTGCCTGGAATTCGGGCCGGCTTACTCTCACGTGATCCTGAGACCCCGGCCTGGATATGTGCCCAAGGTTCCTACCACTCCCTTCCGGGACCAGGTGGTGAACCTGCAAGCGCTGCCCCTGGAGGAGGCAGACCCAGCCTTGGCACTGCTCTGTCCAGTACGTGCTCTCCGCACCTATGTGGACAGAACCCAGTGTTTCAGGACCTCAGACCAGCTCTTTGTCTGTTATGGTGGGAAGCTGAAGGGAAAGGCTCTCTCCAAGCAAAGGTTGTCTCACTGGATAGTGGACGCCATTGCTTTGGCTTACCAGCAGCAAGGCATGGCGCCTCGCTAACAGACATCTGCAGAGCTGCAGGCTGGGCGACACCGAACACATTCGCCAGATTTTACAATCTCCGAGTGGAGCCTGTGTCCTCTCATGTACTCGCTTCAACTAGCTAGTACTGGACCCGCTCAGGTGTCTTCGCTTGCTCGCCATTCCACTCCACGGACTGGATATGTGCGATATTCCCCTCAGGTGAGCTTCTCCGAAAGCCCTGAGTTCCTCCAGCACTTCTGACGTCGCCGCCAGTGTCTATTGCCTGTGCGCCGGCTAGGTGCCTCCCGTGTGCATGGTCCCTCCCCTGAGCGACCCCCACATGTGTATTTCCATTGTAAGCCTCTCTCGAGCATGTGTCTTTCCCTTGCCAAGCCACCTTTCCACCCTGGGGTTGAAATATTCCACCTGCGGCTGGACACCCCAGTGTTCTCCATATGCATCCTTCGGGTCATATGTGTATTCTCTAAGTCCCCCCCTCTGGGTTGGCAATAATTGCATATTTCCTCTAAAATTGTGGGATATGCTCCCCAGTGTACCTTGGTATTCCTGTGCTAAATAGGAGTCCTTCGTCCGTGCTAGTCTCACGACAGGGATCTCAGATTTACGCAGGGCACTGGAAGACAGCTGAGAAGGTGGCGTGATTAGACTGGTAACCCCATTTCGTCGTCATCCGACGTAACTCGGAGTGACAACGAAAGGGAACGTCTCGGTTACGTATGTAACCCTCGTTCCCTGAGTAGGGAACGGAGACGTTACGTCTTCCTGCCACTTTCCGCTGTACCGCGGGGATCGCCTGAGCTCAGTCTTGGCTCCTCAGCGAAGAAACATAAACTGCTGTTGCAGACTTCCTCCTTTTATACCCACGAGGTGGGGCGGAGTTACGTCATGCAAATTCCGCAGACCCATGGCATTTCTTTGCCATTGGCTCGTTTTGTAATACTCGAAATTGATAGGCTTTCTAAGCGAAACCCCATTTCGTCGTCATCCGACGTAACGTCTTCGTTCCCTACTCAGGGAACGAGGGTTACATACGTAACCGAGACGTTTTGTATGAGGGTTAGGATTAGCGATAAAGGTAATTATCTTACCTCTACACACGCAGTTATAATTGAGCAACAGCTTTCATCTGTCTGTACAAATATTATAGCTATGAGACAATTGCTCGTTCATCGCGCTTCACCGCTGTCTTTCGAAGCATACGCACAACGTCGAGGCCAAATTACATTGACATCGCAAAAGTTGGAGGGCTACGATTTCAGCCGAGATAAAGCGTTGGATAAGACGACATGTTGTTTTAATCCGACTTTCATCAAACCTTTAAAGTGCATGCAAGCACATTATTCAAACAGCAAATGTGTAAGCAGAACTGATCCTGTAAGTAAACTAGGGTGGCCATACATCCGGATTTTGGCCGGACAGTCCGGATTTTAAGCCCCCTGTCCGGCGTCCGGCACAGCCTCAAGCCGGACACTCATTTGTCCTCCTTTATGAAGTTGCGCTGAATTGTTTAAAAAAATTAACCTATAAAAATCCCGCATGTTGATAGCGGCTCCCTGATGCCCGTAAATTAGTTAAAATCTCCCGGAATCTAGAGCTCGCGAGCTCCAAACCGTATAGCGCGCACACGACAGAGAGGGAGAGAGCGAGAGACCTTGAGTGTGTGTGCAAATGTGCATGTGTGCCTCACGAAGCGCATGTAAAATTACATTTTCGTCAAGTTAGATAATGATAATTAATCACTCAAACCCCTTTATCAACCTCTACATAACCGCCGGACTCGCGCGTCCTCCATATCTGTAGGTTTTTTTTTTATTTTTTTTTTACACTTTTCACTCGTGTTTGTAGTTCTAACCGAATCCTCATCCAACGCGCGATGGGTTGTGGGCAATATTAAGCCCCGTTCACACTACAAGCGACTATGTCGCTGCATGTCGCCAATGGCTGGCGATGAGGTAGCTAGTGGGCGTTCCCACTACTGGTTGCCTTTATGAATGACATCCAATGACAGCGAATCAGTTTTCTTGCCGCTCCACTCCTATTGGTTGTCGCTCCCGATAGTCGCTCTTCATTTGCATAAAGTTAAACAGATCTCAACTTTGTCGAGTCGCCAGACACGCCCCATCCCGTCACCAACGGTCGCTGTCGCGCGTGTCGCCGGAAATCGGCTGCTCCCCATTTGAAATGGATTTTATCGTGTCGCTTTGTCACTTGTAGTGTGAACGGGGCTTTAGAGTGTGCAACGATCTGCACTTTGGATTCTGACCGGAAATAGTAGACCATCCGTGTATCTTTGGAACACTCATTTCAACATACTACGATTTGGGACGTACTAATTCTATTTTTGAATACTATTTAGGACGGATAGTGTGCGAATTGGGACTGGGCCGATGTCTTTTACTCACAAGACCATTTACTCCTCACTTGTGTATTTGTTGCTGTGTGTTTTATGACCTGCTCTTCTCTCTTTGCAATTATCCTTGACGTCTTCTAGCTCATTTATTGTTGGCTATGTATGTCTTTACTACTTAAGTGCTAAAGGACTAATACATCACAACACAATGCAATTACTATGTCAAGTGCAATTCCAAACAGTACATGAAGACAAAAAATATTCACAACACATTTTACTGCCAGCACCAGAGTTTCTGTAATAGATGGTATGCGAGATACTGCACATACCGAAGACAAAAAAAAAGTGGTTGTGCTGCATTTTTGTTGTTTGTATGTGTATGCGTTTCTACAGAAATTGGCACCAAAAATAAAAAGAGCACATCAAACATTACACCTAGTATGGATTATACTAAAATGGGATATAGAGAAACTGAGGCTGTAAAATATCAGTTCTCTTTTTCTAATATAGGCCTGACTGAGGAAGAGGATCTCACCATGTCCAGTGGTAAAACATGCACAACAAACACAAACAATAAAACTTGTACTTGTGAACAAAACACACTCTAACAGAGGTTTTCTGTGATTGTAGATGTTAACAGGCAGGCTGTGTTCCAGACGACAAAAGTTCGAACCCATTTGAAAAAAGATGGAAGTTGGATTCACAGATCTCAAGAGGTTCTGGAGACTGAGTCAGATGTAAAATGGTAAATGCACACTTACACTGTCACCTGCTGGCTGAGAGTGGTAGTATCAACCAGTCAAAGGTCTTTCCTGTGATTCCATGAACATTGAAAAATGGATCAATGTTAACATCATTGTCTCTATCCCTCTCACTCTCAGTTCATCTCACTCTTTTTTCTGTTCACTCTCTAACAGTAAACCAGCAAAGCTTGTAAAGCCTAAGAATGAATCATCACCTGAGAGCAGTCAGGTCACTTCCTCCATCATACCATGTTCACAGAGTGGCGCCACCGCCTCCTCGAGTCTGGACACGTCCACAACCCCTCAAAGCTCTTATGTCATGTCAGCCTTAAGGAAGTTTGAGTGAGAGCTGTTCTTATTTTTCTTGTATGTTATTTATGTATTCAATGTTTCTGCATTCTATACATGTTTCAAACCAAATAACTCCCATCTATCTGCACTCCCTTAGGCCTGTGAGGTCAACAGAAAACACACCAGTCAAGAGAGGGTCCCATCTGGCCAAAAGGTCTGATGGCGCTCTCCGACTAGATAGAGCCTTTTATCCTTTCATTTCCTCAATTGCAAGTTAGAAAAACTGAAGCAGAAATTTTTAGATGTTTACACTTATTAATTCATAACAGACTATATTTAATATTTCATGAGGTGTAGAAGAACAATCAGATGCTTCATAATTATTCTGAATGTGTTCCAGTCCATATGCTGTCCTTGAGGACTCCAAGAGAGCACATGCACAGGACGTAACAGATAACCCTGTAGAAGAACCATTGAAAACACCTGCAGATGCTCCTGTAAAGGATGTGGGGCAGAAACCTATAGTCAAACTTGTAGAGGAACCGCTGAAGACACTTGCAGATGCTCTTAAAAATTATGTAGTGGAGAAACCTGTAGTCAAACCTGTAGAGGAACCCCTGAAGACACCTGTGGATGCTATTAAAAAGGCCTTAGTGGAGAAACCTATAGTTAAACCTGTAGAGCAACCGCTGAAGACACCGGTGGATGCTATTAAAAAGGACAAAGTGGAGAAACCTATAGTCAAACCTGTAGAGCAACCGTTGAAGACACCTCCAGATGCTCTTAAAAAGGACGTAGTGGAGAAACCTATAGTCAAACCTGAAGAGGAACCATTGAAGACACCTGCAGATGCTCTTAAAAAGGACGAAGTGGAGAAACCTGTAATCAAACCTGTAGAGGAACCGCTGAAGACACCTGTGGATGCTCTTAAAAAGGACGTTGTGGAGAAACCTGTAGTCAAACCTGTAGAGGAACCGTTGAAGACACCTGTGGAGGCTATTAAAAAGGACGTTGTGGAGAAACCTATAGTCAAACCTGTAGAGGAACCGTTGAAGACACCTGCAGATGCTCTCAAAAAGGACGTAGTGGAGAAACCTATAGTCAAACCTGAAGAGGAACCATTGAAGACACCTGCAGATGCTCTTAAAAAGGACGAAGTGGAGAAACCTGTAATCAAACCTGTAGAGGAACCGCTGAAGACACCTGTGGATGCTCTTAAAAAGGACGTTGTGGAGAAACCTGTAGTCAAACCTGTAGAGGAACCGTTAAAGACACCTGTGGAGGCTATTAAAAAGGACGTTGTGGAGAAACCTGTAGTCAAACCTGTAGAGGAACCGTTGAAGACACCTGTGGAGGCTATTAATAAGGACGTTGTGGAGAAACCTATAGTCAAACCTGTAGAGGAACCATTTAAGACACCAGCAGACGCTCTTAAAAAGGACGTAGTGGAGAAACCTATAGTCAAGCCTGTAGAGGAACCATTGAAGACACCTGCAGACGGTCTTAAAAATGAAGTAGTGGAGAAACCTATAGTCAAACCTGTAGAGAACCCATTGAAGACACCTGCAGATGCTCTTAAAAAGGATGTTGTGGAGAAACCTATAGTCAAAACTGTAGAGGAACTGTTGAAGACACCTGCAGATGCTATTAAAAAGCACGAAGTGGAGAAACCTGTAGTAAAACCTGTAGAGGAACCCCTGAAGACACCTGCAGATGCTCTTAAAAAGGACGTAGTGGAGAAACCTATAGTCAAACCTGTAGAGGAACCATTGAAGACACCTGCAGACGCTCTTAAAAAGGACGTAGTGGAGAAACCTATAGTCAAGCCTGTAGAGGAACTATTGAAGACACCTGCAGACGCTCTTAAAAATGACGTAGTGGAGAAACCTATAGTCCAACCTGTAGAGAACCCATTGAAGACACCTGCAGATGCTCTTAAAAAGGACGTTGTGGAGAAACCTATAGTCAAACCTGTAGAGGAACCGTTGAAGACACCTGTGGAGGCTATTAAAAAGGACGAAGTGGAGAAACCTATAGTCAAACCTGTAGAGGAACCGTTGAAGACACCTGCAGATGCTATTAAAAAGGACGAAGTGGAGAAACCTGTAGTAAAACCTGTAGAGGAACCGTTGAAGACACCTGCAGATGCTCTTAAAAAGGACGTAGTGGAGAAACCTATAGTCAAACCTGTAGAGGAACCGTTGAAAACACCTGCAGATGCTCTTAAAAAGGACGTAGTGGAGAAATCTATAGTCAAGCCTGTAGAGGAACCATTGAAGTCACCTGCAGACGCTCTTAAAAATGACGTAGTGGAGAAACCTGTAGTCCAGCCTGTAGAGGAACCGTTGAAGACACCTGCAGATGCTATTAAAAAGGACGAAGTGGAGAAACCTGTAGTAAAACCTGTAGAGGAACCGTTGAAGACACCTGCAGATGCTCTTAAAAAGGACGTTGTGGAGAAACCTATAGTCAAACCTGTAGAGGAACCGTTGAAGACACCTGTGGAGGCTATTAAAAAGGACGAAGTGGAGAAACCTATAGTCAAACCTGTAGAGGAACCGTTGAAGACACCTGCAGATGCTATTAAAAAGGACGTTGTGGAGAAACCTGTAGTAAAACCTGTAGAGGAACCGTTGAAGACACCTGCAGATGCTCTTAAAAAGGACGTAGTGGAGAAACCTATAGTCAAACCTGTAGAGGAACCGTTGAAAACACCTGCATATGCTCTTAAAAAGGACGTAGTGGAGAAATCTATAGTCAAGCCTGTAGAGGAACCATTGAAGACACCTGCAGACGCTCTTAAAAATGACGTAGTGGAGAAACCTGTAGTCAAGCCTGTAGAGGAACCGTTGAAGACACCTGCAGATGCTATTAAAAAGGACGAAGTGGAGAAACCTGTAGTAAAACCTGTAGAGGAACCGTTGAAGACACCTGCAGATGCTCTTAAAAAGGACGTAGTGGAGAAACCTATAGTCAAACCTGTAGAGGAACCATTGAAGACACCTGTGGATGCTCTTAAAAAGGATGTAGTGGAGAAACCTATAGTCAAACCTGTAGAGGAACCGTTGAAAACACCTGCAGATGCTCTTAAAAAGGACGTAGTGGAGAAACCTATAGTCAAACCTGTAGAGGAACTGTTGAAGACACCTGCAGACGGTCTTAAAAAGGACGTAGTGGAGAAACCTATAGTCAATCCTGTAGAGGAACCATTGAAGACACCTGCAGATGCTCTTAAAAATGATGTAGTGGAGAAACCTATAGTCAAACCTGTAGAGGAACCATTGAAGACACCTGCAGATGCTCTTAAAAAGGACGTAGTGGAGAAACCTATAGTCAAACCTGTAGAGGAACTGTTGAAGACACCTGTGGAGGCTATTAAAAAGGACGAAGTGGAGAAACCTATAGTCAAACCTGTAGAGGGACCGTTGAAGGCACCTGTGGAGGCTATTAAAAAGGACGTTTTGGAGAAACCTATAGTCAAGCCTGTAGAGGAAACATTGAAGACACCTGCAGACGCTCTTAAAAAGGACGTAGTGGAGAAACCTATAGTCAAACCTGTAGAGGAACCGTTGAAGACACCTGCAGATACTCTTAAAAAGGACGTAGTGGAGAAACCTATAGTCAAACCTGTAGAGGAACCGTTGAAGACACCTGCAGACGCTCTTAAAAATGACGTAGTGGAGAAATCTATAGTCAAACCTGTAGAGAACCCATTGAAGACACCTGCAGATGCTCTTAAAAAGGACGTTCTGGAGAAACCTATAGTCAAACCTATAGAGGAACCGTTGAAGACACCTGCGGATGCTCTTAAAAAGGACGTAGTGGAGAAACCTATAGTCAAACCTGTAGAGGAACCGTTGAAGACACCTGTAGATGCTCTTAAAAAGGACGTAGTGGAGAAACCTATAGTCAAACCTGTAGAGGAACCGTTGAAGACACCTGCAGACGCTCTTAAAAAGGACGTAGTGGAGAAACCTATAGTCAAGCCTGTAGAGGAACCGTTGAAAACACCTGCAGATGCTCTTAAAAAGGACGTAGTGGAGAAATCTATAGTCAAGCCTGTAGAGGAACCATTGAAGACACATGCAGACGCTCTTAAAAATGACGTAGTGGAGAAACCTGTAGTCAAGCCTGTAGAGGAACCGTTGAAGACACCTGCAGATGCTATTAAAAAGGACGAAGTGGAGAAACCTGTAGTAAAACCTGTAGAGGAACCGTTGAAGACACCTGCAGATGCTCTTAAAAAGGACGTAGTGGAGAAACCTATAGTCAAACCTGTAGAGGAACCATTGAAGACACCTGTGGATGCTCTTAAAAAGGATGTAGTGGAGAAACCTATAGTCAAACCTGTAGAGGAACTGTTGAAGACACCTGCAGACGCTCTTAAAAAGGACGTAGTGGAGAAACCTATAGTCAATCCTCTAGAGGAACCATTGAAGACACCTGCAGATGCTCTTAAAAATGATGTAGTGGAGAAACCTATAGTCAAACCTGTAGAGGAACCATTGAAGACACCTGCAGATGCTCTTAAAAAGGACGTAGTGGAGAAACCTATAGTCAAACCTGTAGAGGAACCGTTGAAGACACCTGTGGAGGCTATTAAAAAGGACGTTGTGGAGAAACCTATAGTCAAGCCTGTAGAGGAACCATTGAAGACACCTGCAGACGCTCTTAAAAAGGACGTAGTGGAGAAACCTATAGTCAAACCTGTAGAGGAACCGTTGAAGACACCTGCAGATACTCTTAAAAAGGACGTAGTGGAGAAACCTATAGTCAAACCTGTAGAGGAACCGTTGAAGACACCTGCAGACGCTCTTAAAAATGACGTAGTGGAGAAACCTATAGTCAAACCTGTAGAGAACCCATTGAAGACACCTGCAGATGCTCTTAAAAAGGACGTTGTGGAGAAACCTATAGTCAAACCTGTAGAGGAACCGTTGAAGACACCTGCGGATGCTCTTAAAAAGGACGTAGTGGAGAAACCTATAGTCAAACCTGTAGAGGAACCGTTGAAGACACCTGTAGATGCTCTTAAAAAGGACGTAGTGGAGAAACCTATAGTCAAACCTGTAGAGGAACCGTTGAAGACACCTGCAGACGCTCTTAAAAAGGACGTAGTGGAGAAACCTATAGTCAAACCTGTAGAGGAACTGTTGAAGACACCTGCAGACACTGCTGTAGAGGTAACAGGGAAGAAAACAGTAGAAGAAGTTTCAATAGATCAAAAGCAATCCAGTGGAGCACTGCATGAGAAAACAGCCAAAACTCTAAATGAGAATCCATCAAAACCCTCAGGTGCGCTGACCACAGAGAAAAAAGAAGACAATCCAGTGGAACAACTCATAACAGCACATGCACCTGTAGTAGAGACTCTCAAGACACTCAAACCCAGACAAGCAGAAAACCAGCCTCCAAGTAATCATGGGGAATTTTCACTAGCATCTGCTCTGAAAACTCCAACTACAGAACCAACAGAAGAGCCTCTTTTGGAAGCCCCTGCAGAACACCAGAGACTGAACAGTGAAGCTGGATTGAAGTAAGTCAGTCGTTTATGCAACACCATTTTCATTTTGATATGACATGTGTTGACCTATATTGACTCATAGGCAGTGCCAAGAAAATTGTACGATAAATTTATTTAAAAAAAACTTCATTTTTATTTGAATGTATGCTTAAGTAAGTCAATTAAATCAGTGTCCATTAAATTAAATCAGTGGCTCTAGTGAATCAGAAAGAGGAATCACAAATGAAAATTAGAAAAAGTTCTTGGCAACTTTATGCTAGAGTATGTGTTATATTACATTTTTATTTAATTGATTTCTATAGCAGTAATATTAAATTATATAATTAGACATTAGTTACTGTAAGTATATAGTTTATCAGTATAAAGCAGTACTTATGTAAACACATCAACACTGTCAAATTAAGTGTGACCTGTCTCAGTAAATAATTGCATTTATTTTTACAATAAAGTTTAATATATTAGTATTAGTATTCAACACAGTTTTATTCTTAATAAGACGTCTGTGTATCTGTGTATGTCTCCCTTTGCAGTGTGAAAGGTAAAACCATGTGTTCCTTCTGCAAGCTGCCCTTAAATGGAAGTGTGAAAATTATCGTCAACATTCCTGACATTTGCTGCCATCCGGATTGTTTCAAGGTGTACTTTTTAAATCTCTTTTTCCTCTGAACTGAACCAGGTTTAGAAGTCAATGTCTCAACCTTCCTCAAAGTTGTTTTCATCTGAGCGTTGTCTATATATTTCCACCTGGTATTAAAGGTGCAGTAAGCGATTTCTGAGAAACTCTGTTGAAAGTGGATTGTAACGAGCTCCAAAACACACTTGTAGCCAATCAGCAGTAGAGGGCGTGAACACTCATGATGGGGGAGTAGAGAGAGTGAGCAAGAGGGAGATTTGAAGAAAGACTGTAGAAAAAGAGATGGCTGAGGGACATTACAAAAGAGAAAAGGTCACTGAAAATAAGAAGGGTTATGATTAGGCAAGAGCTTTAGAACCCACGTTCCTAAGCACTAGAGACCTAAGCGAGGAGGCCCGAAAACGGACGCTGAGATTGAGTTGTTTCTGCACCACGAAATAAGAGAGGATTCTCTGCAAAATCCAAACACAAGTGGTCACAGGAGACACGTTAAAGGGTTAGTTCACCCAAAAATAAAAATTCTGTTATTAATTACTCACCTTCATGTCATTCCAAACCCATAAGACCTTCGTTCATCTTCAGAACACAAATGAAGATATTTTGATGAAATTCGAGAGCTTTCTGACCCCCATAGACTGCAACATTATAACAATTTTCAAGGCTCAGAAAGGTAGTGATGACTATACTATATATATATATATATATATATATATATATATATATATATATATATATATATATATATATAAATAAACGCATTTACTCAACTTCATGCTGTCCCAGACTTTCTTCAGATGAACAAACAAATATTTTTAGAAAAATAATCCATCTCTATGAGTCAATTTAATGAAAGTGTATGGGACCTCCAAAGTTGACGCTTCAAAAAACACACAAAGTGAACATGATGGTAATCTACACAACCACAATGGATTAATAAATGTATTCTAAAGCAGAACGAGATTTGCTATAAACTCTTGCTTCCAGCCATAAGTCATATTCTGGTTCGAGTTCACGCTTTGCATAAATGGCCGAAAACAGTTAGGCCTACCATCGTGTTCATCATGATTTTTAAAGAGTCAACCTGTACACTAGCTTTATATGGACGCAGAGATGGAATTTTTATTTTGATTTGTTTGTGTTTTTTTGAAGAAAAAAGTCATATACATCTGACACAGCATGACGGTGATTAAATGATGAGAATTTTCATAAAGTATCCAATTAATTAATTTTTCCTATGACCATCCACAGCAATAAGATGTGCTGCAGTGTGATCAGTAATGCTTTGTCTGTGTGTTTTAGTGTAATGGCTGCCGCAGTCCTCTGGGTGATCTCTCCTCATCTATGTACCACTACGCTGGGAAAGTCCTCTGCGAGAGATGCTTTGATCAAATCTTCTATCTCTGATGATTCATCCCCACAGCCACCTACTGGACTACAACTTACAACAAAGCTCAACTCAGAGTCTGCCACTAAGTTTGCTTTAATTCAGCACTTATTTAAAATAAACTTCATCAGCGATGGAAATGCTGTTGTAGGTTTAGTGCATATGAATACAACATTTTCTGTAAATGATCACTTGCTGTGTGTGCATGTCTTCATATATATATAAATATATATATATATATATATACACACAGTATATAAAAATTACCCTTGGGGGTTAATGAAGTCTCTCTCTCTCTCTCTCTCTCTCTCTCTCTCTCTGATCAACATGTTCCTCATCTTCTTCTAACAATTCAGTTTCAATTGTATTTTATCCTCTCTAGATGTGATCTGTAACTGTAAGAAGAATTGACAAATCGATCGTCAACTTTCATTAAAGTTTATTGCATGAGTTTCTTTGAATTCAACAAACAATTTTACATAAATTCATTTTAGTTTACATTATTATTATTAATCATTTAGTTATCAATCTGACTGTAGAAATATTTGTAGTTTTCTAAAATGAGTTAGAACAATAAAAAAACATTAGTTCCTTTGATCGAGCACCATCATTGAACAGGTTCAGCATATTGCCACAGTTAGTCAAAAATATACAACAAATACACACTGACTGACACTAAGAGTGTCTGTAAATACTGAATTCAAATTGACGGAAAGAAATTTGCTCACTTCAGTGCTGTTTCTCTGTGTGTCTCAGAATATAAACCAACAACTGACTGAGGAAACAAGTCAAACTCTCTCAAAAAGATGAAACGTGTGTGAGAGAGAAGCTAAAATCCTAGCAAACTGCAAGACATTAACATGACCATGAAGCTCAATGAATACAATTATTAAAATGAATAAATGGCCGTGAGAGAAAGGAGAGAGCGGTATGATAATGTGTGTGTGACAAAGACAGAGAGAAGAGAAAAATGAAGAAATAGAGAAGCTATTTTTCCACTCCTCCAGAGATCTACAGTACAGTAGTTTGTGCTTTTATGTATAGAGCTTCAATATATATTTTTTCATTAATCAGTGTTCTTTAGTGAGGTTTGTACTTATTCGTCTCATGAAACTAGTGTGTGTTGTGCTCTGTATGATAGACCTCTGCAGGGGCTTCATGGCACTCTCTTGTGTTTCCTCACGGGCCACAGTGATGACACCACTGCAACAGGCAACAGGAAAGCGGGCCTAGCAACACCAAACTTAGCAACGGATTCCCTTCCTTCCAAGAAATCTTAGAATAGCGTAGTTGTAGGTGGTGGCAACCGCGTAAATGAACTAGAAAAAAGAAGAAAAGTAAAGAACAACCCATATGTCTGATCAGAAGGTTTCACTGACTTGTTCCTCTGCAAAAGAGGAAATCTGAAGTTTTGTGACATTAGTGTTTATATCCCTTTGACACTCACTGTACTAGAAACATCAGGAAAGGCATGTGATTCTAATATCACATCATACCACAGCATTTATTTACAATCTCGTCCGTAGCAGCGTACAGTACTAATATTTTAGAGGAACAATCACTTGAAGCAACTGGGATTTAAGTCCCTTGCTCAAGATAAATTCAGGACTTGATTCTTTGAAAAGGTAGTGAAAGTTTGTTAATGCAGTTATTATTGTTTACCATCTGGCATAGCTAATAATTAAATCTTATATATCATAAAGGCACATATTCAAGCAAAACATTTCACAAAAGAAATGTGCATTTGTTTGCAGATGGCACATACAGTATCTAATGGAGAATTTAAGTGTAGCTTAAGTGTCTAAATACTTTTGGGGGGCCATTGAAACTGTAATTTTCTACTTATTACATGTTTGCATCAATCTCACTGTGATCCTCAGCAGGACGGAGGGCTGTCCCGATAGTTAGTGCTCAATGATTCTCATTAGATAAAGCCTGAGAAATAACTGCTGCCAAATACACAGGAAAGGGAGTAGAGACGCTGGGGATCTGTCAGTAACAGAGAGGTCAGTTAATGATTGTAAACTAAACATTCCCTTGCTGTACTTCTGTAATGAACTTCATGCTGTTTGACAGCTCTGCACTCTGACCTCAAAGATTACAGTCCAAATTCAATGGCAATGGAAGTTTGTCAATAGACATAAATAAATGTGTAAATATAATAATCAAAATGTGTGTAAATTACCCGTTTCTGTTCTCAGTAATTCCCAAAATTGACCAATCATTGTCATTTGTGATTCTTAATATCATTTCATAAAGATTTCTGAGGTGTATTTACCAATTAATAATGAATGCAAAGCAAGGAGGCCCTTGAAGAAGGAACCAGTTAACCACTATGACCTTGCACAAAACATCTTCCAAAGTAAATATAAATGACTTTAAATTTCACATGTGTAGAATATGAGATCACTAACCAGGGCAAGAAGGGTGATTACTGCTCCAGCAAATGCACAGATGTAAAGGTCATAGGTCATGTGGAACTGGAAACATGAAAAGGGATATAAGTGATATGATCTCTTGAAACTCTGAGTATGTGTGTTTTTCCAGGACTATAATCATCTAACCTCTGGTGTTTTGCAGATGTTGGCCAGTGTATTTCCACAAACAATCCCGGGCACAGCATTCCAGGGAAGAAACCCTACATAGAAAAAACAGACATCATGATCATGAACACACACAGATTCACACACGCATGGGTGCAGACGTACCATACATCCGTGCGTCCATGCAGACTCTTGATTGCTGGTTGAACAAGGTGGTTTCCGCCAGAATGTTGACTTTGTGACAGGAGCTTTTCATATTAATGAAGAAGAGCACGGGAACGGCAGTGAAGCCAAAGACAACCAGCCAGATCACCGCGAGAATGTATGTCAGGATTATCAGCTGCTCGAGAAAGACAGATAATAAGATCATTGCAACATAACAAGCATGAACAAAAGCAAGTAAATCTTGATTTATATAGCACCTAAACTGTTTAAACAGTCCAGATACAAACAAAATAAAAAGACTAAATCAGACTAAATCAACTGCTCATAGGTTATCAGGGAGTTTAGATACAACCATCAAGCTGCAGTTGGATGAAATAGTGATCTAGCTGGTGTGTATTTTACTGTTTCCACACTTTCTGACCTAAGATTCTCCATGTTTTTTCCATGACTTCTCCATTCATTTGTGATAGTAGGATTTATTATCAATACAAAAGTAGTTTTGCAAATCATTTTATAGATATCACATTTTCAAAATGTCATTTTAAGCTGAAAGAAATACTTACTGAAGGACTGAGCATAACTTAACAAAGCACACTAAATACAGAAATTCCTATGGGTTAAATAATAATAATTAATATACAAAAAATATATATAACATATTATTAATAGTTTTTGTTATATAAAATGTTATATATATTCATTCTTTTTTATTTCTTTTCCATACCCTAATATTTCATTATCAAGAAAGATGCAAAGGGACCAGTGACCACAAAATTCAAAAACAATCTCACACACACACACGCACGCACACACACACTCACAGTCAGGCTGAGGCCACGCCCGAACTGGGTGCTCCTGAATTCTCCGAACGTCTGCTTTACTGCACTGGTGGTGTAAAAACCTTCAGCCAACAGCAACAATCCATAGAGGAAAAAGAAGGAGGCCAGACCGTAGATCACATACTGGAAATATTTTATACTGAAACACAAAATATGGAACAATGACACAAACAATCAAAAACAGACCCACAATCACAAAAAGAAAGGGAAAGACAATCACTCACAAGTCTGCCAGCACAATGAAATCCTGGACGTCCCTTGCGAAGTAGAGCTCTATGAATGTGTGTGTGTGAGTGAGCGCCTCATGCCCTCCCCCACAGAAGAGTGCCACACCGGTGTAGCAGAGCAGGGTGGCCAGCAGGCTGGTGTAGGGCACGGCGCCCAGGCAGCGGATGCAGCAGTCATAGCAACCTGTAGGTGAGTGATATATCAACACACACACTGCACATGCAGCACACACAATACACACACACATTTATACACACACTCTATTCTAACAGTACACAAGCGCACTCATGATCATCTCGAAAAGCTCACCGCTGACCTATAAATGAGCATACACACTTAATACAAACTCTTTTAAGAGTTAGTTGGCCTACAGTAAGTCAAGGACACACAAAAACATGCACACACATACACGATGCGCTCTATCTGACTGACACATGCACACACTTTTAAACAGTCAGTGTATCATGGAATCAAAAATGAACAAGCTTAAATGCAGGCAATCAAAAAGCCCTGCTCGAAATCTCGAACCACAAAAAGAAACCCAAATTACAAAAACCTGAAAGAAAGAAAGCAAACTTCGAGAAAAAAAGAAGAAGATGAATATGCGCGATATGCACCAAAACATTTAACAGGCAAAACAACTATATCTAATAATGAAGCAACTTAACCAAAAGAAGCCAAACAATAAGCGGCAGAAGGCTCAGCTATGAAGTTCTGCAGTCCCCAGCGTGTGAGAGAAGATGATGCGCCCCGGGTCACCTAGCGCTTTACACAACCACGGCTGTTTCACTGGAAACATGGACACTGCTGAGCCGAACCCACACCAGGAGAGAGCCGTGAAGACGCTTGTCCACTCCACAGAGATTTCTGTCCTCTTTTGCTCTAATTTCTCTTTCTTTCTTCAGATACACTCCACTGTCCACCTCAAGGAAGAAAAAAACGCATCGCTTAAGCTGCTCCTCTCCCTCCCTCACTTCTTTCTCTCCTTCTTTCCCTCCCTCTCTCTTTCTCTCTTGCCTGAGTAGCCTGGTGTCAGGGTGAGATTGGGGAGGGGGTGCGTTTTCATGTGTGTTTGAGGTTTTGTGGTCAGAAAAAGAAGCACTTGTGACAGTCATAATGGCTTTTGTTTTAACAACAAAACGTATCATTGTGAACAAACACACACACTTACAGGCCTCAGCAGTGGAGTGCGTCATTGCATTTCCACATAGCGGCACAGACAGACACATACTGACACCACTGGGGTTACAATTGGGATCATGGCAGGTCATCCAGCCTTTTACACTCTTTTTAGACTGTTTTTCTATCTTATCTTCTCAACAAACGTCAAAAATGCCTGACACTCACAATAATCTGATTACTATACGAAATACACATATTCATCACACACTCTGTTTGAGAATGTTGAAATGCTTTTGGGTCTTAAATGAACTTAAATGGGATAGTTTACCTAAAAATTAACATTCTGTCATAATTTTCTCATAATTTTCTGTCATATCGCCCTCATGTCGTTCCAAACTTGTATACCTTATTTCTTCTGTGTAACACAAAAGAACATACTTTGAAATTCAGTTTATTTACTTTTTGTCCATACAAAGAAAAGTCGTTGGGGTCCAATGTTGTTTGGACACCAGTGTTCCTTTGTGTTTTGGAGAAGAAAGAACAACAAGTTTGGAAGACCTATCCCTAGGTTTGAGCAGAAAATGACACATTTGCTGTAACAGTTCAAACTGAAAATGTGCTTCTGCAGAAGGCTGATAAGCTCTTGTCCATCTAATCTACTGCCAGCCACTGCAAAAAAAAAAAAGTACAAAATAATACAATGCATGTAAATCCTTCATGCCTATTTTTAAACTGGCACTGAGCCGTACAGGAGTCACCCACAGAGAAGAGAATATTTGACCTAAAGACCTGATGTGACCTCTGGCTGGAGTCTCCTGAGGTTACTGGTCGTCTCATAGTAACTGTCTAAGCCAATCAAAAGCGGAGCCAGCTGGTTAATCAATTAGCTAACCTTTTTAATTAAATAGGATCCATTAAATACCATATATCCCCTTCATAAGTACAGGAGTGATGCTTCTAAGCTTCTTCTGACCAATCAGAAGCCATCTTAATCTTACACACACTACATAAAAAAAGGATCATTAAAACACTTCTATGCATTTATCTAAACAACTAATATCACATGCAAATCACAGACAGAACAATCAATTCAAATTCTGCCAGTAAATATGAGAAAAATTATGAAAATCATAGCCATGGTTAAAAATGGGTTCAGGTGAGTTCAGGTAGACTTACCCATGTGAGTATGTGTGTGCGTATCGCGCTCTGTCTCTCTGATGTGCCGTGTAGTTTAATCTCTCGATGCTTTTATGATTCTCACTCACGCTTTTGTCCCTGGAACAATAAACAAACCCCTTTGCTCTCTCTCACAAACAAACACACTCACACACACAATGGGGCAGATCTTAAAGATGCAGTGCCCTCTTTCACTGCCATTATAAATAAAGAGAAAGTGTTTTTGTGTGTGGGTCAGTGTAATGAATCCTAAATGTTCTCATGCGCATCCATGATAAAGATGAACAAATGGGCCAAAACATTTATGCACAAACGTTAGTATCTCTTACGTTTGGCCTCTTCACAAGTTCTACATAAACATCCGTGTACACACAAACACATTTGCTTAACCTTCTGCATTTTCGCAGTTATTGATTTTATTTTAATTACGTTTTTTACAAATGAGGATGTCCCCAAAAAAAGGTTATGGTCAGATTCAACTCACTTCTAGGTACAAATTTGTTTCCAAAATATGGTTAAATTTGTACACACACAGACAAATTTTTAAGCAAAATGAGGGCGGTGTGACTGAGTTAGTTTGGGACAAAAGACCATTCCATACAATACAGCTGTCCGAATTAGGAACACACAGACAGTACTCTCTTTCACACACACACACACACACACACACACACACACACCCACACCCACGCACACACACAGGGGCGGACTGGCCATCTGGAGCACCGGGACTTTTCCCGGTGGGCCGCTGGCCAATGTGGGCCGGCCCGGTACACATATAAAAAAAAAATACAAAAAAATGACGGAAATCATAATATTACATTTCTTTTCTTCACAAATGGATGAGGGAATCGATCGCGCGGGCGCGGCCGACAAGGAGTGTGTTTCGTGTACATGCATGTAAGTGTATTGCCCTCCCTTCCTGTTAAGTTTGGTCTACTCCATTGCATATCTTGAAACACGCCCTCTTTCACGTCCTGGAAACACACCAAGCCAACGCCGATGAACTAGCGCAGAATCAGATGCTGTCGCCTCGCATCGTCGCGTCGCCTGTGTGGCTGGAAAAAAGCTGCACTTGAACACACCGAGAGAACTACAGCCGACTGTTAGCTAGAATGCGGCAATGCGCGTTCTGCGCCTGCGTGTAAATGAGACAACTGTCTATTTCTGCAGATATATTCGCCTATATTCGTCATTCAAAAAGAGAAACCGACGCTGCCGGCTGCAGATACACACCGTAAACAAAGCAGTGCGTGCTTATCGTTCTGAATATCAATCCTGCTAAACACTTTCTTTATTCCACTCCTCTCATGTTAATATTTAAATATTCGCCAAGGAACACTCAGGTAATATGACGTAACATTAGAACAGCCTTCTATCTGTGCAGTTTTGACTTCTTTGCTCGCTGTTTTGCTATTATTCTCGTGCAGTGCACTGACTCGTTCACTAAGCTGAACAGCCAATCAGAGTTCCCTCTTTCAGCGACATGTCGAATCGGCCAAAAAAAAAAAAAGCCGACGAGGACCAATTTCAGCCAACGGTTAAAAAAAGCATTAGAGGTAGATGCAGTGAAATGCTTCAAATTAACAGATTATACATTTGGCGCGAAGAGTAGCAGTTCAACAGGCTCTGATGGCTCTAGCTCCCCCTGACTAGCTGATATGCTGTCTTGATAGTTTTATATGTTGTCTTAATGTTTTTCTGTTTGTTTCCCTTTGGTTTTACAAATATGACCTAATAGGCTATATGTTGTGTTACTTAAAATAAATGTTTAAATAGCATTTATTTTTGTATTGTGTTATATGTTTATGCTATAAGTGGTGTTAAAAAAATATTCTGCACATTAATGGGCCAATGTGTTATGATTTGGGATGTGGTGGGCTGCTGTGGGCCAGAAAGTCCAGGGCCACTTTTCGGTCCCAGTCCGCCCCTGCACACACACACACACGCGCGCGCACACACACACGCACGCACGCACGCACACACGCACACACACAGGCCCGCATTAATGCACGGGCTTACTGGGGCTGAAGCCCCAGGGCCTATGAAGACAAGGGGCCTATCATAAGCCAAAAAAAAAAAATCACATTGTTTTGTAATTTGTCGAATTTTCTGTCAATCACTTGATATTCATGTTTTTGGCTGCTGATTGATCCAATTTACAAGTGACCCACGTGGGAAGCATGATATGACAGCCTATCAGAATGTAGAGAAACAGTTGCGTCATCTTCTCTAGTAGTCTATTCAAATTTATGCTAGTCACAGAGGCTGATGATAGCTATCAAAATGTTGAGCAAGAAAAGTTTGAGAGTGGTGCTCATAAACGAAAAATATCGCGACAGAAAGAAAACAGTGAGAAGGAATTGTTAAAAAAGATTCCAAAGCTAACAGGATTTTTTTAACCTGCAAATGAAGGTGAGTCGAGCTCATTAAGCGGAGCACCGATCGATGAACAGTGGAGAGGACAAGCAATTTCGTTGACGAATAATTTGCGTAATTATTTTCGTCAGAAAAATATGCACGCTTCGCAGCCCTGGCCTGCACATATAGACAGACAGCGCGCGAGGACTGAATTGAGCTCTCTTTCGCATCTAAATGGACAAATACACACAACATTATGTCTAAATGTCCGTTTTAGAGAGTATTCACGTAAACACAGTCGGTTATGTCTTTACAGAATGTACAGTTGTGAGAATATTGGATGTGCATCAGTGTTATTGGATCTGCGCACTCGGTCTTAAAGTGACAGTGCGTAATAAAACTAATGCCGTCTGTACACTTAAAATTAATCAAACAACAAAATAAAAAGAGAAAAGCATTCACTGCTCTTTAATAGCTTTAATATGGATCAATTATACTTAAATTATACAAAATAAATATGTCTGCTTGAAAGAATAAAGAATGATGTAAGTTAAAGACTGCATAATCATTAATTGAAGAAAAAAAAAAGACTGTTCTACTTTAGGAGAAGAAGTGTTTTTATTTAATTTTAAGATATTATGTTGTCACCGTGCTAAATCTGTGTTTGTACAGTATTGCATGTTCAAACTTTAAAAATTATTCATATTAACAGGTTAATAGATGTTTTCTATGGGAATATATAATGGGTTTGGAAATTTTAGAGAAATTCTAAATTAATGCATTAGAATTTCACTAAACCCATTCGATTTTAGTCGACTAAATCTACTGTAAATTTCGTCGACTAAAACTAGACTATTTACTGCTTTCCAGTATAGCCTGTGCTGTGGAGGTTTTACATTGCTGTTGTTGTGGATTTTTTTATGGAATACTGTTTTCGTTAGGCTATATCTCCCCGAGAGAAACTTATTTCTGCTTTTATTGTATAGACAAACGTGATCATTAGACTTTTTTTTTTAATTGTGGGCCTACAAAACCTCTCAGCCCCAGGGCCTAACGGCAGTTTAATGCGGGCCTACACACACACACACACACACACACACACACACACACACACACACACACACACACACACACACACACACACACACACACACACACACACTCTCTCTTGTAAGCATTGGGGCTTATGTGTGATTTGAAAGAAATTTTGTGCGCTCCATTAAAAGATCTGTCAAAGACCCATTCTTTATTTTTTTTGTGTAAACACTTAAAAATGTTAAAAAAAATAAAAAAATGTAAACACACACAGGTGTAATTTACTAAGTGTTATCATATTAGTGAGGACACCTCAAATAGGCGATGGTTTTATATAGGCAAGTGTTAATATTACCTAAACTGCTAACTTTCACAAAAACCTGCTCATATCAGAAGATTTATAGCAAAACATTGTTTGGCTTATTTATGCGAGGACCACTGAAATGTTTTTAAAAAATATTTTACTATTAGTGAGGATATTTTCAGAAATGTTGACCTTATAATAGCCACATTTTGGGCCGATTACATAAATTGCTTTGACTAGTCTTACATCATTTTTTTTTGTTCATAACTTAAAAGGTGTTTTTAATTTGTATCCAAAAAGTAAGTCGGATTTCCCCTCGGCTTACTGCTAGTTAGTTCTTAAGACACCGTCTTACAGTTTTTTACAATCGCTAGGACACATTTCTCAATACTTAAGGCACTTTTTCAAAACTCTTCACATAGTGATCACAACATCAGTCTATGTGGGCTAAACTGTGGATCATTTAACATTGCTTTGGCACAAAATGCTTTCAATGACTAGGCCTACATCTTTCAAGTTACATAAATTCTTTTCTCACTCAGACACAAGCATTACTCAACTTTTCAAAACTATTAAACTTAAGTTCAAAACCTAAACGAATAAGAGAAATTTGCTACATTTCTACAGTAATACCATATTGAAATATATTCTGAATCTTTAAACCTAAATACTATCAAAACAATTTGATGTAGCTGAACACCTACACAAGTGTCAGTCTTTCAATTTCATTACCATCTATACATAAGGGGAAAACTTAGGAATAATTTTCTACTGTAACGTAAACATGGAATATGTAAAATACTACTGCAGTGATTAATTATAAGCAGTAGAGCATGTCATTCTTGTTTTGTAAGATTTTCTTTACAAAAGCAAGGTTGTTAGTGTTTTTTAGGTTTAGTGACAAAGTGTGTTTGTTGGTTGAAAACTTTTGCTATGTGTTATGGAAGAATTAATTGATTTGAGACATAGATTAAGTGTTTTGGAAGTATTAGTGCATTTGAATGTGAAATGAACTGCTGTAGACTGTGTACAGTTGAGACACCTTAAATAACTTGCGTACGCAGCAAGCAAAAGTTGTGATTTTTGCTGTGCACATGTGTATTAGTGTCCTCTTTGATTGTGGGAAATTTGAACAACGGGCTCATCTCTGATCCAAAGATATCAGCAAAAGTTTCTTTTCTAAGATAAGACTTTCACTTCACCATGCACACTCCACAATGAATAGCTTATTATCCTTATGTGACTGTTAAACGTAACTGGTATCATCACAAACGTTATTCTGTGGCCTAAAAACTGGCATATTTCATGGTATTGTGTCATTGCAAAATCTAGAGAAATGTGCGAGGTGGCCAGCGGGGTATGGAGTTCTATTAGGAAACACACTGTTTAGTTGTTCAGTGTTATGATAACAGGTTTAACGTCGTAATTAGCCAGCATAGGACGCAAATGAAAATAAAATTTGATATTTGTGATATTTAAACTGTGTATCATTAATGAATATATTAAATATATTGTTCCTGTTTTATATATTTTAACCAGTGCTAATTTAAATAAAATTAATGAATTTAAATGGATGAATAAATAAACATGTTGCCCAATTGTTATTTTCTTTATTTGTCTTTATTTATTATATTTGCAATGAATGTTTAGTTCTCTTACGAGAGGTTCTCTCGTATTGCATAAGTTGCTTACGCTACGGGTAAAGTCATCTTTTCTAGAGATATGAAGCCAAAAATTATCCTTAATTTTGTATATATTGCAACCCAGTGCAGCAGCTAGCAGACCTAGAGCAGGCTATCTAGCGTGCTCATTGGCTGCCCTGCGGCTACTGCAGCAGCCTACCACTGAGCCTGGCTTTGCGCCCTCTACGCGTCACAGCCCGCCAGAATGGGTGTGGCTTAGCGTATAAAAGAGAGGCTCGGAGGCTGCTTCCCTGATTTTCATCTCTTCAGCGAAGCTCTTCGCATCGCTGGATCCTGAGAAAAGCCGCCGCCGTTGAAACCAGCGACCAGCAAGCAGAGGAAAGCATCTGAGGAAACCAGTTGTCTTCGCCGCCTTCAGCCTTCCGTGCCTGCTACGCTATCCGGCGACAAGTATCCTTTTTGCTCTTCGCTTCCTGTGCGTGTTCGCCGCCGCGACACTCACAGTCCTCTAAAAGAGCGCAAGCCATTTTTATCAAAAATGTTGTCCGTTGTCGAACCTGCGGGCTCGACTCGAGGCCCTTAATGTTGAAGCTGTCACTCCGCCCTCTTCTGGATCACGCAAGAAGAAGCGCCGTTCTCAGAGACCACCGGAGCCTGAGGTCACAGTGAAACGCTCGCCGGAGCCCCTCCCTCGAACTTCTCTCTCTCCATCTCCGCCCCTCCCGGACGCGCAGCTGCCGGCTTCGGCCCTCACTGCCGACACTTCAGGTGACGAAGCGGAAGGAGAAGCCGCAGGTGACAGCTGTTCCATCCTGGCCTCGGACAGTGAGGAGTGGTCGGGTTCTCATCACTCCGCCTCCTCCTCGATCGAGGAATCCGGCCGAACTCGGGCGGGCGTGGACGCGGAGCTCATGCGCCTCCTTTCTAAGGCCGTCGACCAGCTCGGCCTTGAGTGGTCACCGCCGAAGGAGCCCGCACCTAACAGACTCGACGGCTGCTTTCTACAACATTACCGCCTCCAAGCGCCCGCTTCCAGGTCTGCACCTTTTCTTCCGGAGCTCCACACGGAGCTTTCTAAGTCGTGGAATGCACCATTCTCCGCGAGACTCCACTCAAATGTCTCCTCGACGCTCTCCCAAATGTCTCCATCTGAACGACGGCCCAGACAGACTGTCCAGGAACAACGTTCCCCCGGAGGAATGGTCCCTGCACCCCCAAACAGTCCAGTTGCTATGGCGCCTTTTCGGCAAAGCGGAAGTCGACCTTTTTGCGTCAAAAGACAACGCTCATTGCCCGATGTTCTTCTCGAAGAACGAGGACGCGCTGGCCCAAATCTGGCCCAGCCGCCCGCTGTATGCTTTCCCTCCGATCTCACTGTTGCCATAGGTAATCAAGAGAATCAGGGAAACGCGCCACTCGGTGCTCCTTATAGCCCCGCGGTGGGAGAACCAAATCTGGTTCCCGGATCTGACGTGGCTGTCACGTGCCGGCTGCCGAGGCAAAAGATGACTTTACCTGTAGCGTAAGCAACTTACGCAATACTCGTTCCCTCTTCTAGAGAGAACCGAGGTTACGTTAGGTAACCGAGTATGTTACCTTTATATCATTAAAAATGGGTGTCTCAACTGTACCATGGTACTGTCTCAACTGTACCACATATGGGTACAGTTGAGACAAAGTTGAGACAAAAAGCACCTTATTTTTATGAGCTAATTGTGGAAAATATAAACTACTTATGGGTATTATTGATTGACAATATCTTAGTCTACAAGCTAATGAAATGTCATGTGGAAATTCACTTCTTTTCAGTATCTATTTTTGTGTGAAAAATCAAAACGCAAAAAGTGTCTCAACTGTACTCAGTCCACCCACCACGTTAAAAGTTGGTTAGGAGAACTGTGTGGAAAAAATGACCTAAGTATTGAGAAATGTGTCCTAGCGATTGTAAAAAATGGCAGCTTGTTGTGACTGTTTATGCCACTGGCCCATAGACTTAGGCCTATATTGCACAGTCGTATGGAAAAGCGCTGCCCAAGTGGTAAGTAGATAGGCTAATAGATTTTTAATTTTGTGTGAAATATTCCAATACAAATATTTTGTTGTAGATCTAGTTAAGATTTTCCTGTAGCTCTAAGGTTTTCTCAGGATCAGTTCCCATGGACCGCATAAAAGTCTGACAGAGAGAATGTGCCCTGAATGCGCTGTAAAAGGCTTAAATGCGTCAGATATCTCTTGAGATCAAAAACTTCAGTCTTCAGACTCCAAATCAATCTCGATCAACAAGGAGCAGGAATTTTAGGCAAACTCAATATTTACTGCAAATTTGAGGCAGAAATGTACAGAGTATAAAAGAACAGACTTCTGCAAGCCGTTGAATTGACAGACCTGAGCAGCTGCACATCAGGTCACCCTCATCCAGGAGAGACACACTGTTGTTTCCAACACATGCATCCAAAAGCCATTGTCTTTCCTCTTCTAAGTCCAGATGAACTCAAATGGTGGTAAATACTGCAAATTCTTTTATAAAGCTGTTGAACTTCCACACAAACACGTTAACAGACAAACGTTCTGCTGGTTACCAAGGAAACTATCGCAAATTTGGCACAAAAATCATGGCAGGGGTGGTTAGCGGGTAACATAGAGAATCTAACCATCTGGCTAGGATATGACACCATGACTACACGATTGTACCCCTGTGCAAACTCTGTGCAGCTCCGTAGTAAACATGATATTTTAGAACGTCCTTCATCAGAGAAGCCCATTGTTCAGTAAAAATCACCACATTCATGTTTCACGGGAAAGATTAACATTTTAAGTTCTCAGCAAAAGCCTGTAGCTATGTCATATCACAGCGTGAGTGATGTCATATTACTGTATGAGTGATGTCATATCACTGATAAATACTGAAAAAACTCAATGCTTTCAAATTGAGTTTGAACATTTTCACAAAACATATCAAACAAACTCAGATACAATACAGATTTAGGATGATTGAAAAGCATGTTCACAAAATGATAACATTTAGCAAGACACAAATTATCTAAAGATGCTTAACTTGAAAATTACACACCTGCTCTCTCTCACTCACGAATAATATAATCTTTACACATGCCGTGTTCCTGATGTGTTTGTGTAATCTACAACTAAATTAATCGATTATACCAAAAGTAAAATAGCCATCACAATTCACCCGTTCATAGAGAGACATAGAGAGAGAGAGAGAGAGAGAGGTGGTATAAAATAGTAAAAAGAAATTGCGCTTATAAATAAAGAAAAAAATGTTTAGGATTTAAAATCATTCTGGGCTTCAAATGACCTTCTTTGCTATGGATATAATCTGATTTTAAAAACGATTAGAAATAATTTTTTTCTTCTGACACATTCAAAAAAGCTGTCTGTACATTGACGTTAATATATGTTATACTGTACAATAGCCATTAATATGTTTGTTATTACAGGTTATTATTATTACATATCTTAGAATAAGTGCTTGCTTGGTTCATAATGGTGAACCACTGATGGGACTCCAGCGCCCCCTACTGTTCTTGCGGATCAAACCACCTGCAGGGTTTTTAGAGTCTTGCAGCACCACCTAGAGGCAGCAGCGGTACTACAGCTCACTCTCCAGGTAATCTGCTCGTTCTTTCGGTCTTATTCCACAGAGAAGTTTCTTAACTGCTCATATAATGTGAATATTGTCTGTATAGACATAGGTCTGACATGAAGCGATGCGTTCATACTGAGCCGTACTAGTGTGCTGCAGTGACACTTCCTACTGGCTTATATTGTTCTTTCCTTCTGGTTTATATGATTGTTTCTGATGGGTCGTTTCATTAGTGCCCTAAATCAGAGGTGATTGTGCTCATGTTATTATTAGTTTCACCTGCTATTGTACTTTCGAATACTGCTAAACAGTTCGCACTGGATTGATCTGGTTTACAGTAATCAGTCGCTGTGATTGTGTTGTAAGGATTTGTGGGATGTGAGTGTTGTGTGTTGCCGTGTGGAGTTTCTGTTGCATGTTATACACGTGTTGTTGAGTGTGGGTGGGGCAGGCTGGTGGAGTTGTATCCATGTGTGAAGGTGTTGTAAGGGTGCATGCTGGGATACCCCATCAAAGAATTAGGTGACATGGTAATGGTGTTGGGCGTCATGGTAACACTATTGGGCGTCAAGCTAACTGTGTTGGGTGTCATAGTGCCGCTATTCGGAGTCATGGCGACAGAACTGGGCGTCATGAGTGGAATGTCATCTGGTGAGCGGCGGAGTGTGAGGGCGTAATCCCGTGGAGATGACGCCGGGGTCAAACGTAGGGGGTCGCACAGTGAGCCCTCCTCCGGGTTACCCCCAGAGATGGAGGTGGGTGTGTAACTGAGGTCATTGGGTGGGGTCTGGCGCTGAGGTGCGGATTGAGGGGGTGTGTCCTGCCGACTGCGTTTGTCCTTGCGGTAGTAGAGCGCAGCAAAGGCCAGGACGTTGAGGAAGAGGAGCGACGCTCCCACAGCGATCGTGACACTCAGCTCCGTGGAGTAATCGCGCGGATTGGCAATGACCAGCGGTCCGCTGCGTGCTGTGGACTGGGGGGGCTGTTTACCAGGGGTACGAGCCTTGTTGCCTGGCCGCGGCGTAGCACTGTGAGAGCTGTGTGTGGTCAGAAGAGGTGGAACCCGCGTGGTGGTGGATGTGTAGTGGAACATGTCATGCAGGTTGTACAGGTGAGGTACCAGGTGCTTCCAGAAGGCCACTTTAGTAGCTCGATAATGATCCCGAACACGAGGCTTCAGCCCAATATGCAGATACAGCTGGTCGTGAGGACCGTACTTGGCCCATGTCACTTCTTCAAAACGGTTTGCCTTCGTGTGGATGAACTTCGTGTCCTGAGGAACTGGCTTGTTCGGATCCCTAAACAAACAGGTACACAAAAAACAGTTAATTAATTACATCTGAACTATATTAAAGTGTTATTTTTTTATTTGTTTTAGTACATTTTAAAATTAGTTCATATTTTATTATGCCAGCCATATTCAGTAATGTTCAATAATTTCTGAAAATTTATATCAAACTGTAAAAGCAAACTTAGAACAAATGGTGCATTAAATAGTGCAAAAGTGACAGACATTTATAATTTTACTAAAGATTTCTACAAAAATATTAAGCAGCACTACTGTTTTTAAAATTGATAATAAGAACTATTTCTTGAGCTGCAAATCAGCATATTAGAATGATTTAGAGTAGAAGGATCATGTGACACGACTGAAGTAATGATGTTGAAAATTCATTTTTGCCTTCACAGGAATAAATTATTTTAAAATATATTTAAATATAAAGTTATTTAAAACTGTAATAATATTAATAATATTAATAATATAATAATAACCCCAAACTTTTGAACAGATATGTATAGATTAAATATGTAGGCTATTATTTGAAACACATATAAAACATATACAAGATCTATCAACACAAACAAATTGTGAATAACAACATATGAAACTATCCCTGTTGTGAGCTGATGTATTTGTACAGTATGTATCTACAGGTGCATTGCGTCAATGCCACTTTCTTTCCACCAGAAGGCACTGTTTCATTGATTTAAATGCTGATGCCCTGTTTTACATTGTAATTTACTTATAGCATTGCTCCTCCCACAGTTTCTAGCTATGCTCCCTGTGACCTACTTCAAGGTCACAGTGACTGTTTACCAGTTTACCAGTCAGTTTACACTTGTTTTACCATTCCCTGGTGGCTGGGAAAGATGGAAGATGGGATCTAGTTGTATTGTGACAACGTGATATGGTGTAAATACTATTATATAATGCCTTTTTACTGCATTTTTTCATGCACTGGACTGAACAAAATGTATTTTTTTTAATGATTGCATAATTGATTACAGAGTTGCATGTATAAATAATGTTTGCAAAAAAAAAAACTATTTTATAGTTGTATTGTCAATGATAATATTTCACTTTGTATTGCTTAATTGTGCATATTTGTTTGTATCTGTTTTACCCGGTCTTTGCAAAGTTGGTCCAGTAGGTCATAACGACGGCACTCAGCATGATATCATTTCGGGAGAAGTTGCAGGGAAAGAGTTCAGTGGGACCAATAAGCGGAATGCCGAACACATAGGGGAGCTCATCACCGTGTGCCGAGTCTGCCCATGGAGGCTTCATAGGGCTCTGGCAGTGATGGTAGAATGCATAGAAGAAGGTCGGAGAACCGTAACGTGCATGCAGGTCGGCCGTCACCACAGCTGGCTCCACCCACTGGTGATCCGTAAACATGGCCACGAGGGTTTTGCGGCGGGTCTCGGGATTGTCTCGATCTGCCCAGTCAGTGTACATAAACTTTATGGTCTCTCTGAGAGTGTCCTTCCCTTCTGGATAACCGTAGAGACCATCCACAAAATCAGACACTGTGAAGTCGAAATCCGAGCCAGAAACTCCGCCCTCTTCTGGTTCCACCACACCCTCTACAAAGCGGAAGCCCTCGCCCTGGTTAACGCCCAACATGATGTCATAGTTAAGGAACTCCCCCTGCTCCATGAGCACTTCAGGGTCATCCGGGATGAGGTCACCATCAATGACGGGGCCAAAGGCCACGTGGAAACGCGCTGGCTGAATTTCCTGCTCCACCAGTTCCTTGTAGCTACGCTTCTGCATGCAGAGGACCAGGTCCTGCATAAAACACACAACTATTACATCTGCCTCCTCACCTACACAACTGCTAAAAATCGCTAGTCATTAAAAAGTAGACACTAAAATAAAGTTAAAAATAAATGATTACACTGGCAACCAATCAAATTTCACAACTGCTTTGTCACCCCCTCCTTAATTACTCAAAATACTTTTAAAATTAAAACAGTCATCTTACTTGTGTGTCAAGGACATTACAGCCGACACGCTCTGCGAGGAGACGCGTGTATTTCACAGGCTGATAGTTCACTGACCAACTGGACAGTGCTGAGCCGCTCTGAATGATTGCTCTGTGGAACAAACCTGGAGAGAGAACAGAGAATGTCAGAAGAAAATAAAACCGTAAATGTCATGCCAATATTCCAGATCAGTAATTATATTAGGATCCTCAAAGGGCAGAGTTGCAGTATCTTACATCTGTCATGAAAGACGGGTCCATCCACATCCTGGGCTTACTCAGTGTATGTGACCCTCACATCCTTCAACCACATTACTATATTTTTCTTATCCACTCTCAATTATTAAATGAGATGCTTTTATACAGTATCAGTACATGCTGGACAGGTTATTTCTTCTTACATGTGCCAAATAATCAGTTTGGTCCATTGCTAGAAATGAACTTTTTTATTAAGGGGCAGTTGATCTTCAGGGTCATTTTTGCTTTTATGGTGCCATTTTTTCCTGACCAAATACAGTTTCTGTCATATGTTCCAATTGAATTCATTCTGTCTGTTTCTTAAGTTTGACGCTCCATATTCAACTGCACTCACAGTTTTGTAATCAGTTAGATAATATAATATTAGTTGGTTTACTCCCATCTGGTCGGGGGTGGGCTTTTTTTTTTATCATTTAATATTTCACATTCAACTATCTCCTCTGAGACAGCGATTACAGATATCGGACAGCTAACATGTCTATAGAGACACTAATCCCAAACTTGATAGGCCTAGAATACAATATCATGACAGTCAAATATCATCTGATGTTCTCTGAAAAGCACGAGCCATGAGTCATCACTATTGTGGCCTTCAGCAAAACACCTTTAACCCCTGATTCGTCCAGCAGGACTGTTGCTGTGATGAGCTCGTATCATGACTTTATGATGCAACTGTATGAAAGTTGTGTAAACAACAACCTTGATCAGGTGACTAAAACTTTTCTGTTCTAATCAATTCTACCACATCATTTCAATCAAGACAAGCCTTCCATAATTAGCACATGCATTTCTGACTCATGCAAATTACTCTACAAGGAAACAGTGAAGAGAAACTACTTCAACAGCTACATCCTACTGGGATGCTCTACTGAGTGTAAAACATGCCAATCACCCACCAGATGGGAGCTGAATTTTCCTGAATTTCGGGGATTAAAGCTTAAGTCGGCTATTATCAGAATCAGAAAGAGCTATATTGCCAAGTGTTCTTGCACAGACAAGGAATAAACCCTTGAATTGAAGCTTCCAGTATACACTTATCATGCTGAATTTTTATTTTGCAAATGACTATAAATATGATGTACAGTATAAAGACCCATTTGTACTGCATGAAAAAAATTAGGTGTGATAACATGCTGTTCTTAAAAATAAATAATTTGGATATATTTTATATTATTATAAATCATTTATTTATTATTATATAGTATTTTTTAAATTGTTTTTAAAGCCTTTGTTGTGTCACAGTAAAATCAAAGCTAATTTAAATATTATGTAGAAATATTTACCAGTGTTAAGACAGTATTATCTTTTTCTACTCACTATTAGAATAATTTCATGTGTATAAACCTTAAACTGTGTTGGAAAAAAAAAAACATAATAATACCTAATCTTTGGTATCCAGTTTAAAAACCCCTGCTTTAGATGGCACTGCAACTTATGTTAGCATAGTACGGGAGCATCAAAAAATATCAAATAAATTAGACTCTTGTTTGATAGAGAGGATGAATGAATACGTGTCACATAATGCTCACATCAGATAATAAACCAAAAAATGAAATAAATAAATAAAAAGAAGAAGAGTTTTTTTTCCTGAAATTTCCTCTATCGCTGTCATGTAGAAAATGTTATTTTACTCAATCCAACGTTCAGGCATATAAAATGAAGCGGAATCTACATGCAGATTTATCCTTTTTATCCTTTATCCTTGTCTACTTGTCTGCAGAAGAGACTTTCTCAGGAACAGTAAAATTGATTTTTGATTGTTTGAAGTCATACTGCATATTTCACTCGGTCTGGAACAGTCAGGATAATTTAAAGACTTAATATCAGTGTATTCCAGAGAAGCAACAAAACTGTAGAAACCACAGTTGAATGTAAGGAGGGTAGAGAGAACGGGATGTAGCTTAAGTCCAATAATTTTGAACATCTCCATAACTGATATAGCAACAGTAGCGGTGCAGTCTGCCACCCCTGACCTCACTCTATACACACTGAAAAATAATGTCTGCTCAACGGGGATGACCTGTTCTGTGGTCCCCACAAAAAAAGGACGCTCTCTTCTGGAGCATTAACTGCAAAAATTGGTAGTGACAGTCAATTTAGACAAAAACAGGGATGTGGTTTTCCGTAAGGAAGCAGGATTTCTGGGAAACAGATACCAGTTTTGGTGAAGGTGTCCTAAAAAAGCTGGGTTTTATTCTGGCTGTAAATGCATTCGGCGAGAAAAGAGCTATAAAATTATACAGTATGTACAAAATCACGGTTTGCTAAACTATATGTATCAGTAAATGCATGCGTAAACTATCATATGGATATGAAATAGGGGGATCAGCATCAAATTTTCAAAAACTGACATAAAAAGGAAGGGGGAATACAAAACAGTAAGAGTAAGAGATGAAAAGGTAGAGGAGTTATCAGTACTGTACACCAAAGCAAAACGATGATGTAGGATCAATATCCCTGCAGGCGTGTGCGATTGACTCTGATCTCTGTAAAACACTCTTTGCACACACGCCTTGCAGTGACAGACACACCTACACACACTTGAGGCCCAAAACAGAGGGATAAGGCTGATGAGGCAGGAGACAAGTTACCATGGTTACACCAGAGATTACCGTGGTAACGGAAACTCGGATGTGACAGTGGTCATGGTTGCAGAGGCAGCTGTATCAGCAGATACAGACTGCAAAAATACACTATGTAATAGGTAATACACACCTTTATCTGATTATCATAAGGCCTTACAGACGGTATAATTAAATAAGCATAATTATAGAAAATGACTTTATTACCAGGATTTCAATGAGGAGATTTTAAAAGGACATATTTTTGTCCATTATCTCTGTTTTCCAAACAATTCATTGATATATAAATGTATGTATTATTATAATTTAATAATATTTTGATATTGTTTTTATCAAAGTGTACTCACTGTCAGGTCCCTCTGTTTCAACGTATGTTCATGAATGATGTTGATCTAAATATATAAACATTTGGAACAGTAGCGAGGAGAATTTCATTGCATCTGTGACATGTTTATATGGTCACACTTTAGTTTAGGGTCCAATTCTCACAAATAACAAACTATTAACTACAACTTTTGCCTCAATAAACTAATTACTGCATATTAAAAGTTAGTAAGGTTAAGGTTGTTAAGTTTAGGTATTGGGTAGGATAAAGGGATGTAGAATATGGTCATGCAGAATTAGGAATTCATATGTGCTTTATAAGTACTAATAAACAGCCAATATCGTAGTAATATGCATGCTAATAAGCAACTAGTTAATAGTGAGAATTGGACCCTAACTAAAGTGTTACCATTTATATGTTGAATTAAACATTAACATTATTTGAGGTGTCTGATCTCTGACCTTCAGAATGGTGTGAAAGAGTGAGCAAACTGACACAGGATGCTCCGATTCCTGAGCCAAACACGGTCACGCGGCCTGGATCACCACCGAAATATCCAATATTCTTATTGATCCAGCGGAGAGCCTGAATCTGATCCAAGAGACCATAATTCCCTTTAGCAGCCTGGTCACCCGTGCTTAAAAACCCTGGTAGAGAAATAAAGAGAGAGGACAGAAAGATTTTAAATCAATCTTTTTTTTGACTACTTATCAATGATCCTGAGGGTGAAATCTTTTTGTTTTATTTATGTGTTTTTTGGCAGCTGAAAATAGGACAAATTTACTGAAGCTTAGAAAAACAGAAACAGATGTCTCACTGAGATTATAGGTATTATTTTTTGTAATCATGCATAAAAAAATCCTTAAACCCTGAATATTACGGCACAACCTTGAAATGGCCGGAAACTTTATGAAAAAAGCTGCAGGTCTCCACCAAGGAGGTCTATACCAAATGCCTGCTACCGACTGTGCGATTTCAGCAATCATATAAGATCATTACAAATCACACTGTACGGCATGGATCTAATAAACTTGGGTAAGACATGTATGTAGACTGTACGATGATGACACCTATTGAATCATAGGCAATGACGCAAGTTAGTATGGAAGAAAAAAAATGTATCAGCATGAGCTATTGGTAAACAAATAGAGCAAGAATAATCGAACTTTGGCAATTGTGGTTTTTATGTGTGCTAAAAAAAGGAGGAAGCGAAAGAGCATAATATGGACACGGTCATGGCTAGGGAAAAGAAGCCAACTTGCCAATTTTACAAAATGGAGCTTGAGGTAAGTAGTTTTAAGCTTGTCGCGTTGATCAATACGCCATTTCATGTTGCATTTTTTGGGCTAGTCAGTAGGCTATACGTAGGTCTTAGCAAACACACTCACTGTGAGATGATCATATTAAATTTCGGACACTATCATAAAATTATCGCAGGCTATCTTTGGTCGCAAGACCGTGACAATAGCCGTCTTAAAATCTCTCTCACTGTAAGACGTAGGACCACCGTTTAGGAGCCATGACCACATAAATCACTACGATTGGTCATCTTTTGTCTGGGACAACCCAAAATCGTACAATGTGTACCAGACATAAAGAAAGCCATTCATTCATTGGCAGTTGTTCAGCTTTACTGTAGCTATACAGGTCCTTCTCAAAAAATTAGCATATTGTGATAAAGTTAATTATTTTCCATAATGTAATGATAAAAATTAAAGTTTCATATATTTTAGATTCATTGCACACCAACTGAAATATTTCAGGTCTTTTATTGTTTTAATACTGATGATTTTGGCATACAGCTCATGAAAACCCAAAATTCCTATCTAAAAAAATTAGCATATCATGAAAAGGTTCTCTAAACGAGCTATTAACCTAATCATCTGAATCAACTAATTAACTCTAAACACCTGCAAAAGATTCCTGAGGCTTTTAAAAACTCCCAGCCTGTTTCATTACTCAAAACCGCAATCATGGGTAAGACTGCCGACCTGACTGCTGTCCAGAAGGCCATCATTGACACCCTCAAGCAAGAGGGTAAGACACAGAAAGAAATTTCTGAACAAATAGGCTGTTCCCTGAGTGCTGTATCAAGGCACCTCAGTCGGAAGTCTGTGGGAAGGAATAAAAGTGTGGCAAAAAACGCTGCACAACGAGAAGAGGTGACCGGACCCTGAGGAAGATTGTGGAGAAGGACCGATTCCAGACCTTGGGGGACCTGCGGAAGCAGTGGACTGAGTCTGGAGTAGAAACAACCAGAGCCACCGTGCACAGGCGTGTGCAGGAAATGGGCTACAGGTGCCGCATTCCCCAGGTCAAGCCACTTTTGAACCAGAAACAGCGGCAGAAGCGCCTGACCTGGGCTACAGATAAGCAGCACTGGAGTACCCACAGTCAGTGATGGTCTGGGGTGCCATGTCAGCTGCTGGTGTTGGTCCACTGTGTTTTATCAAGGGCACGGTCAATGCAGCTAGCTATCAGGAGATTTTGGAGCACTTCATGCTTTCATCTGATTTCATTTTTCAGCAGGACCTGGCACCTGCTCACAGTGCCAAAACCACTGGTAAATGGTTTACTGACCATGGTATTACTGTGCTCAATTGGCCTGCCAACTCTCCTGACCTGAACCCCATAGAGAATCTGTGGGATATTGTGAAGAGAAAGTTGAGAGACGCAAGACCCAACACTCTGGATGAGCTTAAGGCCGCTATCGAAGCATCCTGGGCCTCCATAACACCTCAGCAGTGCCACAGGCTGATTGCCTCCATGCCACGCCGCATTGAAGCAGTCATTTCTGCAAAAGGATTCCCGACCAAGTATTGAGTGCATAACTGAACATAATTATTTGAAGGTTGACTTTTTTTGTATTAAAAACACTTTTATTGGTCGGATGAAATATGCTAATTTTTTGGATTTTGGGTTTTCATGAGCTGTATGCCAAAATCATCAGTATTAAAACAATAAAAGACCTGAAATATTTCAGTTGGTGTGCAATGAATCTAAAATATATGAAAGTTTAATTTTTATCATTACATTATGGAAAATAATGAACTTTATCACAATATGCTAATTTTTTGAGAAGGACCTGTACTTTGCTTTAAAAAAAAAATCAGGTTGTGTAGTTATGACATCTTTCAGGGGCTAAATGGGTCATGCTAAGCAGCCAAAACTAGAGCAAGCTATTGGGATTGGCTGTGTTCTTTAGGAGCTGTATACAGCCTTACCAGTAATATTTAGGACATCTTTGTCCAATATGTACAAAAGAGCTTTGATAAGTTTATCTAACTGTTGTACTGTAACTGTTGTGAAGTCAGGATTTGGGTACAGGATCTCTGCCTATTAAAGACACGGTCTTTGACATAGTGATTGAGTACTCTTTTGAGTACATTTCTTTCATTCAGAGGTTTTATTGCAACCGACAGGTTATCAGTGATGGTAAATGTAAGGTAATGAAAATAAAGCCTGTTTGCTTTCAGAGATGACTGCTGTTTTATAGGGTTCAGCTGTGCTGTCTTATCAGAGCATTCTTCAGAGCTTCTTCATTCCTAAAGATGGGAGCATTCTTCCCTCGAAGAATGCTTTCTTTCATTGTAGGTAATTTTCTGTCTGATAACATCTGAGTAGGAAATGTGCATTGTTTTGATGTTTTTCTCGCTGAGATATAACAGAATCAGAGCTCTTTAGAAAAGAAGCACACTAACAGCACTCTCTCTGAATGAGGCTGTAATGGACAGATCTGCTCCCCAAAGCATTTATAAAACATTATTGAGGTCTTCTAAAGACTTGGATGCTTTTATAATGGCTGACATGTTTAATTTGGAATGACTGTATTTTATCTTGTGCATGTTGATCTTGCCTCCAAAACATGAACATGTTTTTTTTAATATTCATAAATTACTTATTAAGCCTTAATAAACCGATTTTACCAAATTTCTTAAAACCCTTTCCCCATGTGGTACATACCTAATATTCCCACCCTGTAGTTGAGGGTTATGACGATGACATTGCCGTAGCTGGCCAGCACACTACCATCCATAATGTTCCCTGTGCCCTCCATGTACGAGCCACCATGTATAAACAACATCACAGGGCGGGGGTCATCTCGAGAATCCCTCAGACCTGCAAACACACACACACACACACACACACACACACACAGAAGTGCACAAACAAAACATGAGGCTCTGAAGTGTTCTGAAGTGTTTTTCACAGCTGCTCAAAATTTCCACAGAGATCTTCTGCACCACTGACAGACTTCAGGTTTAAATCATCTATTTAACTGATCAACATTCAGAGCACAAGTGACTAAAAATAACAATGTAAGCAGCCAAGATCTGCCTCAGAGACTTCCTTTAAATTACTCAATTTCTTTCAGTTTCATTTATTATAATGATTATAGTCATTTTATGGTGAAGTGTTGACTTCAAATGCAGTGTTCACAAATAACGGTAGGCAAGTGAATAATGTCTATTCATTAGATGCATTTGTAAATGATCGGTTTGAATTACTGTTCAAACGTTATAACGAGAAAGTGGCAAAATGTAGTAATACAGACTATGGATTTGAAATAGAAACAGTGTAAAATAATTGCACATGTAGAAGTGGTCAGAAATATGATATCTATAACCACCCAAAGCCACAGAAAAACACGGGCCAAACACAATGGACCACCTTATAAAATCATCCTGAGAATGATGCAACATTGTGTAAATATCATTCAGATTATTCTCTCCTGCATTAACCACGATGGGATAAAAAATGAATAGGAAAAAACATAAAAAATGGATTCAACTGAAAGAATGATGAAAACGGGACATACCATCATCTTCTGAATGCTCTGTGTCAGCTGACATGTCGCCTGTTCTCTTTGTACCTAGAGAGAGAGAAAGAGAGAGAGAGAGATGATAAATTAGAAGAGCAGATAGAAACTAGACCGCAGAGAAACATGTGGGTGTGTTTGTTTGTGTTGTGGGTTCTGTGTAAGTCTGTAAGTGGGGAATGTATAAAAGCTCAGTGGACTCCTCTCTAAATTACTGTGTGAAACCAACAGGGGTTCACTTTTCTGAACCCTGCAATAATAAAGCTTTCAAAATATTTACCAGGAGAAATCTGCTATTTCCTCCAAATGAGGCCAAAACAGTGCTCTAAACGTTCACTCCAGTGCACACAGATACTGCTTCAGTTCAACTTAAAGACTGCAATGAAAGCTCAGAGTGGATTCTGGCCATAGGCACTGAACTGGATATCAGAGAAGCTTCTGATGTAGCTTAGGCTGAGGAAGACAGGAACCGAGATGATCTGTGGAGGACTGTAGTGCTTTTACAGTTTTTTACGATTGCTATGACAGATTTTTCAATACTTTTAACAAGTTTCCAAAACTCTTAACACAGTTAGCACTACATCCGTCTGTGTAAGCTATACTATTAACACATTTCTTGTTGCTTTAACACAAAATGCATACAATTAACACAAATTTAATATGCTTGAACTTCTTTTACACACAAGCTCAAACAAGACCAAAACAATGGATTTTTACTGCCAAATTTACCAATGCTTTAATACTGTATGTCAGAACAGAAAACACCATGTTCTAAACCTAACCTTACAGGCTAAAGTCAAGGTAAACAGCTGTTTATATTGTGAAATGAAACACAAATATATCCCCTGTATTTTATTCTATTGTTACTGAGAAACAGTTGATTGAATTATGCATACATATATATATATATATATATATATATATATCACAACTGATTTCCATCTAGGAAACACACTCAGGTTCTGAGGTTCTTTCAATCGCATGACCATATGGTATAAAAGAGGACCTTTGGGCTCATCTTTTGTGGAAAGGAAACAATATAGAGCAACAAAAGAAAGAAAGAAAAATGTCTGCACTAGGTAGAGGAAGACGTGTACCAGGACAAGAGAGAGGAGTGAGACAAGGATGATGTCCCTTTTCCTTGCTCCTTACTTCCCTTTCCTCAACCCCATTGAGGAGTTTTTCTCATCCTGGAGATGGAAGGTTTTTGACCATCATCCACAGGACCAAATGTCCCTCCTGGATGCAATGGATGCTGCATGCCAAGACATCACAGCTGAACACTGCCAGGGGTGGATACGGCATGCCAAAAGATTCTTCCCACAATGCCTTGCCAGAGAAGATATCAGGTGTGATGTGGATGAGAATATGTGCCCAAATGCAGAAGACCGGGCAGATTAGAAGATTACTTTGTTTTTTGTATTATTATTCCAGTGCTTTTTCTTGTTTGTATATCTTGTTTGTATATCTTGCAGCAATGTCCTTTTGCAAATAAAGTCTTTACTGCAGCAATTCTGTCTCTGTCTTTTTTTTTTCATAAACTGTACATTCTATAAAGCTACTCTGAGATGGTCATTCATTTTTTGTATTGAATTTCTGCATTAAAAGAAACAAAATGCATGCATTTACTAAACCCAACAAAACAAAAATGTAGAGAGGCATCAAAAGAAACTACAGTGCAAAACACAATCTATGATCAATACAATATACTGTATTGTATAAGGGCAGACCTGACACATAAAATAATGCAGTTTCTGTAATTCCAGCTGATGATAGTGTTTTTTTGTCATTGTGTTATGATTGACTAAATGTTCCTGTTGGAAGAGAACATGTGTTAGTGTTTTGAGTAATTATTTGATTTTGAAACATGTTTGCAGTGTTTTGTTAGACATAGTGTATTGTGTTAGTGTATTATTGTATTTTGAAAATTAGTTTTGTAGTGTAGTTTACAATGTGTGATTTTGAGCATGAAATTAACCGTTTTGCCAATTGTGTGTTTTAGGTGTGCTGGTGCGTTAAGAGTTTGGGAAATTTGTTAAATGTATTGAAAAAACTGTCATAGCGATAGTAAAAAACTGTAAGCTAACATAACAGGGCTAAAGTGGAATATTTTATTTTTGACATCCAATATTACAATAAAAATTCTGTCTCAGTGCATTATGTGTGTTGCAGTGTTGGGGAAGCTTTGAAACTGTAGCTTACAAGGTTTCAAGCTACTCTTTATCTACAATAGTTAAACTACAGTCAAGCTATACCGATCAAGCATTTTTAAAGGATATTAATACTTATATTTAGTAAGGATGCATTCAATTGACCATAAGTGACAGAAAAGACATTTACATTGTAATAAAAGATATATATATTTTTTTCAAATAAATGCTGCTCTTTTAAATTTGTATAAAAAATTCAGAACAAACACACACCAAAACTATATCACGGTTTTCACAAAAACAGCACAACTGTTTTCAACATTGATAATAATAAGAAATGTTTCTTGAGCAGCAAATCTGCATATTAGAATGATTTCTTAAGGATCATCATGTGACACTGAAGACTGTAATGATGCTAAGAATTCAGCTTTCCCATCACAGGAATAAAATACATTTTTAAATATTATTATTTTAATAATCTTTCACAATATTACTGATTTTACTGTATTTTTGCTCAGATTAATGCAACATTTGTGAGCGAACATTTTTGAACAAAAGTTACAAACAAAAATTAGTTACACACATTAAAACAGGCAGTATATTTTAAACATATCTATCTGATTATTTAATTGTTTCATTTTTATTTCATGCAAAAAGGGTTTTTGAAGGTAGTTACGCAATTAGTAATGTAAACTTAAACAGAAAAATGTACATTGAATTCAACAATAAAAATAGAATACATCCTATGTTTGTTTAAATGCAGCTTTTAAAAAATAGTCTGCAATAAAAATAAGATGCAGCACAGGAACTTAAAAGGCTGGTTCTTTTTTTCTTTTTTTTAAAAAAACTGTTCAGTTACATGAACCATCTGAATAAACTGATTCTCTTCAAGGAATATAACAATAAAATATTATAAGATCAAATGTAAAAATTGTTAAAACAGAAAAATAAGGGTTTGTGTGTGTGTGTGTGGGGGGGGGGTTGTGGGGGGGCTACAACAGGGCTTACAACAGGGCTTGTGTGTTAGGGCTTACAACACCCCTAAGTGGCAAGTAAAATCTACTGCAAGTAGATGAGGAAGAAACTAGGAACCAAGAACAAAAATCAGTAATGTTCTGTATATGAAATAAGGAATGTGTGTGTGCAGTTTGCATTTGTAGGTACTCACCACTTTTTGTGGGTACGTATATATTCAGGTACAGACAGTCCTCACTCTGCTCCTGCAGGTACGTAGCGACCGTGTCAAGGTTGTAGGTGGCCCAGACGGGCATCATGATGTCGGGCACTGCATTGCGAATGTTCTGTGGGCAGACAGGAGGAAAGCGGGTGGCGTTCCGTACACCGGACCAGGCCAACGGAGCATCGGGTGCCATGAAGCGCTTCTCTCCTACAGGTGGGGCAGCGTATGGCACACCCAGATACTGATCCACAGGGCCCAGACCCTCCGTTGCCACAGCAACCCGCATCCCCCTTAGTCTGCCAAGTGCTGTGTTTACTGTGGGCTGGTAGGTCAGTGCTGTTGCCATGGAGACTGACCGCATCAACCACACAAGCAGCCAACACAGAGCAAAGTTCAGAGGTCGGCAGAGCAGGTGGGGAAGCGGCAGGTAGGTTGCTGACTGTGTGTGCCACATGGTTCCTCTTAACAGCACACACACACGTTCACACAGAAAAATCTCTGCCTGTAGCTTAATGACACTCTCAGCTTTGACACAATCACACTCTAGCACTCAAAAACAAACGCCACACACTCAGGAAGATCCAGTGGGAATCTCCGCAGCCAGGTGTGCGCCACCAAATGCTCCATATTGGTTGTTGATTTCAGCAGGTGAAGCTGTTCATTTTTCCAGCAAGCAAATCCTTTCAGCACAAACCTGAAATACATTCAAACAGGATGTAAGAGCCAGAACCTCTCATCACACCGCTCAGAATATGAACCATAATAATAATCCCTCAGAAAATACAGTTGGTCACATCTTACAGTGGCCTCAAAAAAGGGACACTTAATGTCAAACTTAAAATGCCTGAATGTCATAGCATTAGATAGCTAAATATCAAACCACATGGCATTTATTTTAAAGAAAGAACACTTTTCAAACGTAAAAAGAAGTTAAAATGAACTTTAGAATGCAAAAACAATAGTTCTGTCATGCAGCTCTAGGAGTGTCTGGCATGGTAATGAATGTGACAATGTTAATGTGTTTGGTCTTGGCGGAATAGATCTGCTACGCTGCTGCTGCAGAGCAAGTACAAGACATGCCACTGCCAATTCTAACACGACACGCTGCTGTGAGCAAGTAAGACATGCTGCTTCTGTAAACTGCTATTGCAGACGCTGAACAAGTATTTGAAGGTTGAGCAGCAAGCACATTGGCTACTGATACTGCAGGAACCAATCAGCTGTGGCCTATAGATGCAACATGTTTGCAAGTGGATTGAGTTAAAGACATCAGCATGCGCCATTTAGAGTTTCATGACAGAACTTTGTAAGTATACACTGACGTTCAATAGTTTGGAGTCAATTCGATTTTTTTTGTGTTCAATTCAGCTACGTAGGATGCATTACATTGACATTTATAATGTTACAAGAGATTTGTATTTCAAATAAATTCTGTTCTTCTGAAGATTCTATTCATCAAAGAATCCTGAAAAATAATCAGTTTCTGAAAAAAATATTAAGATAAGAAATAATAAGAATAAGAATAAAAAGAAGAAAAATAAACGTTTCTTGAGCACCAAATCAGGATATTACAATGATTTCTGAAGGATCATGTGACACTGAAGACTGTAATGTAATGCTACTGAAAATTTAGCTCATGCCATTATAGGAATAAATTACACTTTAAACAAATTAAATAGAAAAGTTATTTTAAATTGAAATGATACTTTAAAATATTAGTTTTTTTTAAACATATTTTAAAAATTTATAAAAAATAACAAACTTCTTTCAAAAACATTTTTAAAAATCTTATCGACCCCAAACCTTTAAATGATGCATATGAATGTTATACAAAGGGTGTACTATAGAGAGAGAAAGCAAGCAGAAACACTCATTCGCAGATGCACACACAATCTCTGGTTCATATCACATTTACACATGCACTAAGGGGCAATTTATAAACTCTTTAACCCTGGACCCTTGCGCAGCTCCAGTGCTATAGGTTCAGTCTCATGAGGGATCAGACATGGACAGCAGGTGGATCTCTTATGTTCTGAGGGGAGGAGCTAAAGTCTCAAAATGCAGGGCTTGGCTTGTGTTCAGAATGCACGTTGTGTGAGTGGATCGATATGCAACGCTTCAGCCACAAACACGCAGAGAAGCTGCTTTATCTGAAATCAATGTGCGTGCATGACGCTGTGGGATGGCAGCATGTAGAGCCTATGGGCTGAAACCCACAGCATTCATTAACCTCCACTGCGGTGATGACGACTAACCACAAAACAAGAGTTCACATCTACATCCTTCCTTTCAAAAACCTGGCCAAAGATCAGACCTGGAGGTCTGACAGTCTACGACTGCGATTATGGCTGGGTAAAACTGACGCACCAAAGAACCATTATCGTTAAGACGGTTCAATTTCTTGGATCTTCACTGAGAATAGAATCAATATGTAACAACAATGCTAAACAAAACAAAAAATTAACATAACTGACCAAGAAAATTAAAATGAATATCGTGCCATGTCTGGTTGAGTGTCACGTTCACTTCTTGTCCAGAGACATATCAACAACTACTGACTAAAAAAAAAAAAATCAAATGCTCTCTAAATTGAGGAAAACTTGCTATTTTCTGGCCGAAGACCTGTTGCATTGGTCAGTGGTGATACATGATACATGGGCCTTTTATGTGCATTTTTTCATGGGCTACTAATTTAGAAGTTGATGAGAAGAGATGAGAGATGAACTATCTGTGATAAGTAAAACATGGTCACGGTCACAGTCATCGTCTCTGTCACTGTCATCGTCACTGTCATGTGTTAGTCCCCGTCTGCACTACAGTTCCCAGCATCCTCCTTGGCCCACACCTGCACCTCCTTCACCATTACCCGCACCTGCCAGCAATCATCATCACCACTCACCGTCTTCAGCTGTTGTCCTCATTATTTCTCTGTGTATTTAAGTTCCTCTCATGTCAGTGCTCAGTGTCGGTTATTGTTTGTGCCTTGCACGCTGTTTCGTATAGTTGGCTTTTGTAAGTTCTTGTTACATAAACTTTGATATCTTCGTCTTCAGTGGATTCCGAACGTTACAGTGTCGTTAACGCATTGACCTTTAATCTGTCACAAGGAACCTTTAAAAAAGCACCAAAGTTTCAACAGTGAATACTTTTTTGTCCAGTTTACCAAGTCTTTTCTGTTGATACTAGGGGTGGGACAAAATATCGATAGGGCAATATATTGTTGTCCTTCTTTGTGCAATACAATAATCAATATTTTAATTAATAAAATAAGGCACTCTAAATAGATTTCCCTGCTCCCAGCATCGCTACTTCATGGCTCCCCGAGGTGGCGCTCAACACATGGATGAGGGAAACATGAACAACTTAACTAGTCTAAGAAAAAGAGGTGTATAAAGGGGATGGCAGCAAGCAGCGTAAGTAAAATAATAGATGCCTCAGCCACGTTTTAGTCCAAGGTCTGGAAAACCCACACTTAACATTTTCACAGGCATTTTGTTTTCATAGTTAGACAGATATCGTGATGTATCATTATAGGATTGTCTAGCAATATATTGATTATCCCAGAATTGCGAATTGCTGTCTCGTGATATTATCGGTATTGTGAGGCAGGTACAGTATCATATCGTGAGGTTCCCTGTGATTCCCACCCCCTAGTCTCACCCCTGGCAAAATGGGCTTTCAATAAAACTTGGCTGCCTATGGAGTAGAAAGGAAATTGGTGCAACCTGACAAGAGAAAAAAGGCTGCTGTCTTTCCTTTTGCCAAATAGGTAGGAAAACTTCGACACCTACTGTATAATGCACTGGGCACGATGCCATCAGGCCACTCCCACCAGTCTGCTATGGATACGCTTGACCAGAGTCTAATACCGCCTTGCTTAAGTAGGAAATACTTCTTAGCAAACTTTTAGTCATAATGGTGTTGACTTGTATTGCTCCCGGGTGCATTCAAAGTATTCAAAGAGTAAACGTTTACCTGGAGTGAGTTATTTTCAGTTTGCAGTAAAGGATCCAGTGCGTTGTAGGCAGTGGCTAAAGGCTGGATGACTACGAATACAGTTTTTGAGGCCAAACGGCGGGGGAAAAACAAAGAAACTGCTGTTTTCATGAAAGCCCTGGAGCTGCCAAAAGTCACCAAGACATTTGCTGACAAATAAACATGAATTTCTCTGTCCAGGTACAGCAGTTAAATTTTTAAAGACCGTATTCATAAAGAATCTTAATGCAAAGAGTCGCTCCTAGTGACAAAATTCTAAGAAAATTCTTAGAAATGTGGGCGTTTACTCTTAAAATTAAAGAAAAAATCCTAGTAAAGAAAAAAGTAATTCAGAAAGCATCTTAACCCTTAAAAGAGGTCTTAAGGTCAAAATTGTTAGGAGTACGGACAAGGACTTTAAAGAGGCTTAAGAGTTTCTTTAGCAGAGGAGAAAATGGCAGAAAGACGAATAGGGAGAAGAAATTAGTTGCAAACAATGGATGACAGTGAGTTAATAAGACGCTATAGATTGACACCCGGCCCGAATTTTCCTTTAAGGATGGCCTTGTGTTCATCCACTAAATGGGCTAACAGTACACAATGTTTCTTTGTCCAGTTGGGCTTTCTCATCCTTCTTGGTTTTGATTCCATGTTTGTTACATTAAAACCAACATTCAAACCACCACTTAAATAGACATGCCAGCAATCAGTGTAATTGGAAAGAGTGGAACAATTTTTATCATTCTAAGCCAATCAAATACCTTATAGGAAATTAACAGCATGGTAAAAAAAAAAAAAAGGGTTTATATACACATATATTGTGTGTGTGTGTGTGTGTGTGTGTGTGTGTGTGTGTTTGTTTGTTTGTTTGTTTAAAATAGACCCTATACTTAAAATCACTCTTTTTTCCCTTCTTGGACAACCAACCAATCATAGTCTTCAAAACATTGTGTCATACATAGCAACGGGGTCAGCCCCGCCTCCTCACTAAGATAAAAGTTTTTGTCATTTCCTTACTCAGAGTTGCTCTCAGATCGGTCCCGAATCGCTCTTAAGCTAAGACTCCTACATAAAAGTTTTTAAGCTAAATTAAGAGTTTTCTGAGAGGATTCTTAGAATCTTTATGAATACGGGCCCTGATTTTTACATGCCTGGCACTCTTAGAGGCGTGGAACGACATTCGTTCACAGTGGTGTAAAACACTAGTGTGTTGAGCAGGTGCTTTTATGACCTATTTTATATAATTGCCTTTCCAGTAAATTCAACTTTAGAACTGCAAACAACACAAAATTAAAAAAATCCCATGTACACAGAAACAAACTGATCTCAACCTAACCAAAAGCAACTGCAATGCAGACTCATCACTAACATTACTATGCCTTAAAATAGCAACCTGCAAGATCAAATAATTACAATTATTCAGTGTGCAATTAACTGGGTCATTCCCATTATGCAGCACCTCTTGAACTCTGAAAAATATTTCGATTAAAGGTACACCAGACCTTCAGAAATATGCTGGTCAAGTTCAGGCATCAAAACCATCAATTATAACTTGATGAATTACACAATGACAAGAGAATTTCCCATCATGCCAGTAAAACTGAACAATGAAATGAACTTAATGAAATTAGTTAATTTCACTCAAATATTACAGATCAAATATTATTAAGTTCGTTGTACTTAATAGAAAAAAGTCATGTGAACTCAGTAATTGATTATATTAAGCTGAACCTAACAATATTATATTAAACTGAAGAACTGATTTTTAAATCCCATTATTGCATCAGACTGTAAAAGGATAATACATGTTGGAATTAAGTGTTATTTTGTGTGTTGTAGCACAAGTTTAATATAGGGAGAGATGTGTTAGTGTATAATGTTTAACTGTACATGTACAGTAAGTGTATTCTCCATGCTTGTTTCATAACCTATTACTACTGTAGCTAGCAGTTAACATGATGTTAGTCAATCAAACTGAGCGAGTTAGCTTAGTCAATATTTAAATTATAATGAACTTGTTTGTGTAATACAAAATCAAAATGTAAGTTTTGTTTACTTAGCCTAATCTTCGAGTATGTCAACTTACAATAATGTAACTGATTACCTCAAATATCTTTATTTTTTTATTGTTTTATTTTTTTTTTACCTCTGCTGACTTATAGAAATATGCCTAAAGTAATATTTCAGATCTTTTAAAATGTTGAATTTAATAAGCCATCCGCTAAAGCCATCCAGCCATTAAGTGTACCCACGGGCTCTTTTGTGGATATTTTACTGTTGGTCACTCCTGTCGCTGTCCATGGTGCTGATCAGGGCCGTGCACAGACCTTTTGTGGGGCATGTGCTGAAACTGAAAAAGGGCACCCCCTCCCTTTTTTCCCCCACCAAGTAATCAGAATTCATATAAGTAAAAAAAAAAATTGTTATATCATTTAGAATTTTTTTTATAAATGTTATAGTTATAAAAAAATGTGTATGTAATATATATATATATATATATATATATATATATATATATATTTATTATTTTTTTCTTTTGTTCTTTGCACATATAAAGTTCAATAAAATAGATTATTTTTTTAGCTATTCTGTTTGGTTTCATAAGCTAATTTGTATTATTTGGTTAACATTGCTCTACCTTCCCCTCTTCTCATTGTCACACATAAACATGAGTCAAGTATTTTTGAGAAACTATTTTGAAATATAATTTAAATAATTATGTCCAACTCAATTCCAGATTATAAGAAACTATAGCCATACAATGGTAGCCATACAACTATAGCATATCCAACATGTATCCGCCTACCTGGCAAAAACTTGATACTGTGGAGGACCAGGAATGTTGGTCTCTTGAAGGTCCCTTGTTCACTACACTTTACCTAAAATAAGCCAGCAATGAAAATAAATAAATAAAATAGTGTGAAAAGTACAGTTGCAGTGAAAAGCATTTCCGAAGGATCACATGACACTGAAGAGTACCGAACTTGAGTAATGATGCTGAAAATTCAGCTTTGATCACAGATATAAATTACTTTTTAAAATATTTAAATAGAAAACAGTTATTTTAGATTGTAAAAATATTTCACAATATTACTGTTTTTCCTGTATTTTGGATCAAATAAATTAAGCATTGGAATGAATTAAATCATGAATTACATTCTGCATGATAAAATATAAAGATTTCACAGTGATATAGGCTTCCTTGTCATTGTTCTGTAATGTTTTTTTTTTTAGTTACTACTACAACATTACTGTAGAAAAACCATGTTTTACTACATTTATACATGTGAGGACGAGCGGAGAGTATAGAATACCTTAGATTAAAAAAAACTATATAGCGAATACGTGCATATCAACAGCCTTGAATTAACCATAATTTAATATTATTACCATAACAAGATGAAATGTTAATAAATTAAGTGTATCAGCAATCATAAATCAAAGAAGAAAATTTCTTAAAAATATATTACCTAGGTGACGACGAGGATCACTCAGTCGCTTTGTGTAGTTTCAGTACGAAACAGCGCGGGGGCGCGCCTGTGCTTATGATTTTCCGATGGTAAAAACAAATTATATGTTGTTGTATTACTTATGAATATATTGTTAAAATTTTACAAAAGTCAAACTCAAATACAGTTACGGGGTTTTTGACCAGCGAATGTGTACAAATGTGCATTTTGTCCGTCATTAAAACGGCGCCGGCGGCATCACATTACATTTTCATCAACGGGTTAAGTTTGTTGTAGCTATATAGGAGCTTAGTTTTTCCTGTTGTAAAATACATTTGGCCAAAATCGCAATTTATAAAAGATGAAATGCTACTGTATGCACAGGCTTTTTAAGTGTAGGCAATGTATTGGCTATGACTATGGCAAATTCTAGCCTAGACCTCTCTCTCATGACCCACATGTCTCAGTCAGACATCAAATAAATAAAATATGCGCTTTTATAGACAAAGTGTTTAGTACTTATTCAAACAACAAGATCTTTATTTACCCTTGCAAAACTTCGTTCAGCTGCTGTCTGATGTGCGGCTGCTGCGGAGCTTCAGTTCATTCAGTCACGATAGATGGGGCGGAGTTATCAGGTTTACTGACAGTTTGAGGATCGAATAAGATTTACACAAGCTCTTTTTAAGAACTTTTATTGGCTAAATATTTTTAAAACAGACAGACAGACGTAAAGGGTGACCAATAGCAATAGCATTGATTTATTGAAGAAGAAAAAAAACACCACCACCACCACCAAAAAAAAAAGGGCACTTCCAGTGTAAAAGCAAAAAGGGCATGTGCTCTGCACAGGTTGAGCCCTACCTGTGCACGTGCCTGGTGCTGATGAGATTCGCTACCTGTAGAATATCAGTATAATAAACAAACGTAGCCAACTCGCGTTTCTGTAAATATATATATATATATATATATATATATATATATATATATATATATATATATATATATATATTTACAGAAACGCGAGTTGGCTACGTTTGTTTATTATACTGATATATATATATATTTTTTAGCTCTGGGTTCCTCCAACCTTGTAATGTGGGTCAGTTAATCTGAATCGTGGGGGCCCATCGAGAGAATACTGGGAGTCCGTTTATTCCAGTGCCCATTTTCCAATAGCGAGCGGACAGGGGAGGACGGCGCTCGCCTGAATCAGGTCAGTTGTATAGGGTAGAACTAGAAGTGTTTCAAAATTGGGGTCCTTGAAATTTAACCAACATAACTGTGCGAGAAATGAAATGATAAAGTCTGCTTTCATTGAACTGACGAATTCAGCTCTGTTTACATGAAACTGGTGCTATTGCCTATTCAGGTTTAATGATAGGGTAAAATGCTTATTTTCTGCATTCATTAGGAATGGGGAGTAGGCCTATGTGTGTGTTCCCCGGACTCACGGCGGGGACGGTGAAAGAGACTACCATACGAGAGATGAATACCAATAGTCTTGTCCCTCCCCCTCCTCCTCCTCCTCCTTCTCCTCCGTAGCTCTGAACGGTGCAGTGGCGGGATGGCGCGCGGATAATAAACTATGCGGGGGCATTCATTATGAAAACTCTAGTGAGGTTCAGTATTCACTGCACATCTGATAACAAGTAGCTCGTGAAACGAGCTGTGGTGTCACGACCCTTCCCTCGAATCGGCTAATGCCAGTGTTTTACGTAAACATACAACATAACGCCTCACGCACACACGTGCGCGCGCTGGCAAAGCTTTAAGCAAACCATGTCAGCAGATGGTAAAATCACTATGACAACTTGGACTTGGTACCGGTCTCGCTTCCTGTATTTATCCACACGGACGGTCGCGACTCTGGTTCCTAACTGGCACTCCCGCGTGCGCTGCCGTTACCTTTCCAACAGGTGACGAACTGCGCTTTAATTCACACGCGCGCAGCATCACGCGCTGCCCGTGATTAACATACCAGCGGGTATTGAGCATGCACGCGGAGAACAACTCGACCCCCGAATGTCCCTCGCGCAGACAGGCCTGTAGAACAGCTAAATAACGGTGTTGGCAGAGGTGTTTTCAAACAGATGCGAATAAGTTTATGTAGTCTGACAACGAGAAGAACTACAAAGCCGACTATTTACGACCATCTAATGACTATGATTAACGAGACCCCACAGCCCAGATGCAGCAAATCACGGCTTTGAGGTTATTAGAATGATAATTCTCTACCTCTCTCTATCAATTCGTCTCTCTCTCTCTCTCTCTCTCTCTCTCTCTCTCTCTCTCTCCTGCAAGCTTTCATGCTGCAGATGAGAATGAAAATGCCGTTAAAATCATATCAAATCAATTGAAATAAAGAAAATGAAAACATTTCCTTTACAAAACCCACATCCTTTTATCGTAACCATTTATAGCCAAAACACAAGCAATGCGGCGCATTCATTAGACCATCGTTCATTGTTCAATCAAAACGCGTTCCACATAGCCTACACTCATACACAATCCAATTCACGGCTTTTTCATAACTACCCATATTTTTTTATTCACCAGCATCGGAAAATAGCTCTTATTACTCGGGATCGTTCGTTCTCACCGCTGGCTGATATTGAGAACCGACGGCGCGCATCAGATCAGCCATAAATAAGAAAATGTTGGGCTCACCTGCCGAATCGCTCAGCCGGTATCGCATCCGAGCGTGCACTGTAATATTCTCATATCTCATCGTTCCCACCATCCAACATGCCCCCTTTTCCCCCGTCGAGCCGTATGAAAGGCGCTCGGCTCTTCTTGCGTTTTCTTATTTTCAATTAACGTCAATCTCCCCGGGTCTATTTTAAGCGCGCGCGCTGTGCGCGGTCGCGGACGCAAGGTCAGGAGCGCCCACTGCCACGCGCGTTGCCAGGCAACCGAAGGGACAAGAGCAATCTTACAAACCGGCAACGAAACAAAATAAATAAATAAATAAATAAGTTAAGTAAATAAGGCGGATGTAAAAGCTCGTCTAATCCAAACCAGACACAAAGCTTATAAATGAAAAGAAACACCACTGAGTCATGGGGAAATGAGAGCGTATAATGCATTGGTGGGGTGTGGCGGGTGCATCACCATTTAGTATCTGAATAAAACTCGTAAGATCAGTTTGCAGACCTGCTGCAATGGGAATAAATACAGAACCCTGTATAAGAACAGAATAACAGTGTCTTTTAAACATTTACATTTGTTCATGTGTTTTTAGAAACACATTTACTCTAAGGTAAAAAAGCCGTAATTTAGCTGACGCTTTTATCCACTCATTATTCACACTTACTGATACAGTCCTCCTGAATGATGAGGTTTCAATGGATCGAACCAACTACCCTCTGATGATCAGCCCAGGACTTTTGCCGCTGCGCCACACCAGCCTTTATTAATAAACTTTCAGAAGAATTAAGCAGAACTGCACTGGTCATAAAGCTCTAAAAACAGTTTCAATAAAGCACTTTTCCATTAACCTCTTATTACACAAACCTGTATAACTGTCAGCTGCTGCTGTGCAACATGTACTACATTTGCATGCACAGGAGCAGGCGCTTATTTGCTCAGCAGGTGGCATGTATTTTGCAATAGTATGATAATAGTATGATAATAATATGAGGCTTATTTGTAAGTGAGTTATTATCAATAAGAGCATCTCTTCATTTTACAGTAATCTAGAATGCAAAGCTTCTGACATGATCTCATGGTCTTCTTGTGGTTTAGTGGAACGTCAGTCAGCAGTGGGAAGCTGTCGGCCCTGATAAAAGATGACATCAAATTAATATGAGGTGTTTTTTCAACGTTACAATACTTTCTCCTATCAGCCTAATGTGCACAGACAACCATAAGAAAGACAAACTGAAATTCCTTTTAGAATGTAAGCATCAATGACAAAAAAAAAGAAGAAAAAAATAATGTTTGAGAGAATACATACACGTGTACAAACTCATTGGTTCTGAAGCAAAAATCACACATTAGTCAGTAGAATTTTGTCTCAAATCTGTCTTTATTTACAAAATATACTTAGATGTTTAAGTGGGATGCAGTCATGCAGCGGGACAGACTATTGTTTTCGTCAGGATATATCTAAATCATTTCATTATTTTCTATTTATTCTTTTATTATTATTAACCAATAATTGAGGAGAATATGGGAAGAGGGGCATGTCAAGGGAGGCTTTACTGAGGGGAAAGCAGTTTTCATCCTTACAGTACATGCAAGTTCACTTAGAAATCATACAGAAGTCAGTTATATAAAATCTTCAAAATAAATATGCATTGTACTATCTAAACAAATGTTAAGAATTTCAACAGTGTGGCTTTGATCTGGATTTATAAAATCAAAGATCCATGTGTTTTCTTTTCTTTTTTTCTAATCGGTTTAACAGATATCATACCTCTGTGACAATCACAGTTTATTAAAGTATTTTTAAAACCAAAGTATACAAACTATTAAACATTTTGCTGTTGTTTCCTAAACTTGACTTAAAGAACTTATTTATGATAGTGACGAATATGAATTTTGTTATTGTTGCAGATGCTATATAAATGTGTTGTCATTATTTCTCTCCTATGTTTAAGAATAAAGTAATATGGCAATAACAATTCGGCACCTTCCACCCTTGTTGGGTTTTGAGTACAGAAAATGGAAACACTCACACACAGCATGAATTCACTCTCCCGCTAAAGTAAATGCACTCTGAAATAAAAAATAACCTGTAAATTGTGAAAGGAAAACAATATTGACATTAGTTCTCTGATGCCATAATATATCTGAAATTATTATTTACATTATTCATAACATAAGTTGATGAGGACAGAATCACAGCACAATTTTTTTAAACAAATTAATGAGCAGAATCCTTCAAAAACATTTACTACAGTTTGCATAATGTTTGTTTGCAGAAACCCTTTTGGTGTGAGTTTTTATGGAGACAAGCTGACTGTCGCTCATTAAACACTTGTCATCACTGATCAGGAGATCAAACCTCTCTATGGTGTGTGTGTCTATCTCTCCCTCCTTCTCCGTCTTTCCCTCTCATAATATGAATACGTTTTAAATATGGTTTGAGACCCAGCACCCAGCAGGAAATCTCTAGGACTTTGGTGGGATGGCCTGCATGTTTTGTTGTTTTGCCACTGGTTCAGTAAGGCACTGAGAGAGGGTGGGCGGGTGTTTGGTCCATCCGATAGTCTGTCGCGTGATTGGTTCAGGTTGTGTTCAGAGCCAAGAAGACAAATGTTCCAGTGAGATGGGTTTTGGTTGGGTGCATGTCCACTTTCTAAAGGGAATCACAGTCGCCTCAAAGAGACGGAGAGTCTATCCCATGCCGCATATGACATGATCAGCAAGGGACAGGCTTCCAATCTGAGAATAAGAAAAGACAGCAGCCCAACCCATTTGAGACTTGCAGGAAGATACGTTCTTTTGACAATAATACAATTCACTGACACCAAAGAGACTGAACTAAATGCAGGAAGTTTGAAGAGATGGAGCCTCTGATTCATGGCACCAACTTAAAGCTGTTGTAAGTACCACCAGACTAAAAGTGAGGTCACATTAGTGAAATATCAGCAAAATTGTACAGGTAAAAGGTCCATTGTCTATTGTCAATATTGTATGAAGCACATCTCACAGAGAAGTCACTTTCAAATCAAGCAGCTTTCAAGCAAATTTGCTTGACCAACTTGAACCAGATGCAAAATATGTGTGGGGAAATATTTCGCTTCAGTCCAACATTCCTGATCGGACAGATTCCTATTGAAAATTCCCTGAACAATGGTAAATGTGACCGCACTTTAAGCACTGAATTAGAGAGCACCTCCTATGTGACAGGTTGAGAGGCACCTTCAAGTTTTATGATTGGCCAAATTCTCTTACTGGCAAAATGCCACTATTTCAAATTACATAAATCACAATTTATTTTGTAGTTATTTATTTTATATATGGTTCCTTTTTAATATAAGTAACTATTTATTTTATACACATTATCGTTCAAAAGTTCAAGGTCAGTGAATTAATGGATGGATTAAAATAATCAAAAGTGACGACAAAGCCATTTATTATTTTACAAAAGATTTCCATTTCAAATAAATGCTGTTCTTTTGAACTTTCTATTCATTAAGGAAAAATCACAGCTTCCAAGAAAGATTAAGTATCACTATTTTCAATATTGATAATGTAATGTCTTAAGCACCAAATCAGCATATTAGAAGGATTCCTAAAGAATGATTGATGTGACACTGAAGACTGGGGTAATGGCTGCAGAAAATACAGCTTTGCATCACAGGAATACATTACATTTTAAACATCAAATTCGAAAACGGCTATTGTAAATTGTAATAATATTTATTACTATTTACAGCATTTTTGAGAAGATAAATGTATATAAGACTTTTCCTTGAAGACCAATCCCAAACTTTTGAGCGGTAGTGTAATTCATTACAAAATGACACGCTCCAACTGTGCTGACTGACTGGGCAACGCTCAGATTTTTTTAAAAAAAAATTATGTTTACAGCGCCTAGGGCAGTTAAAGAGACAAGTGTGATTTCTCAGAACAACTGCTCTTCTAAAAACAAATAGCTAACAGCAGCTTTAACACAGTGGAAAACTTTACTTACCTCAGAATTGAACACCAACTCCGATATCATCACTCATCAGAAGTAGACCTCCCATCATTAATACCTTTTTTAATGGTATCACTAGTAACAAACATTCAAAACATACACATAAAACATCCTTAGACGAACCATTATATTTTGACGCTCTCTGTTCCGTAGACGTTATAGCCTTCTCTGTATGTGGTGAAACTCTGTGCAGTGGACGGAGGAGCTGGTTTGAAGTTCTGGGCATTTTTGGCAAGTTTGAGTCGTTTAGTCTCCTGGTGCGACTTATAGCAGAACTCCACCAGAGCCACAGTCATAGCCAGACCCAGACCCCCCACCAGGATATAGAACACGCCGGCCACGTTACTGAGACTCAGGGCGCTGGTCTTATCCTATGGGGGGGGAGACAAAGTTAGTACAAAAGTAGTATACTTGGATGCACACCAAACTACTATATAATAACTAATAAAGGACCTTAAACATATGCATGCAAGCTTTCACAACCCAGCATGCACTTATTCGCACAAATCAGCGTATCCTCACTTTCAATCTCAGGGGTTGCACGACTAGTCGACTCATTGGGTCTGCGTCAACTTGTCATTGACTGCACCAACTCCACATACATTGGACGGCAGGAGGATAATTTTTGTGTGTATGCTCAAATAATCTGGAAATTACCTAGAGGTGCACTATGTAACTTTTTTGTTCAAAATGAACAAAATTTAAATGAGTCAACACACCATCAATCTTTCTTCCAAAACGTTTTTTGTCTTACCCTAATTCACTATGGTAAGCCTGTTAAAAGTGTTTATATTTTAGATCTAGTGGTATGCTTTTCACGTGAAATTGCGCACTTGCGTCACTCCATTCCGTGCGCGTTTCGTCATATCCATAAATAGAGAAAAGTTGCTCTGGCTACTTTGACGCATGTGGGAGTGACATCAGTTAGTTGTCACAACAAACGAGAAAGGTTGACATGGAGCAGCTAAATCTCAAACCTCCAGGGAATCACATTTAAAAACAACACCAAACAGGAGCAAAAAGAGAATGCGACAGAAAATAAAAGAATTAAAACGAGAATCAAGATTGGCTTGGCTGTCGGAGATGGCGAGAACTGAGGGATTTGAAATATTATAAAAGCAACATGGAAATGGCAGGTAAGGTACAGGTAAAGGTACGGTATTTTATTGAACAGATAAATTGCCATATGTAGCTCTCTAACAGAGTTCATTGTAAAGTATCTATTATGAAGGGTAATTTCTTTTTGGTTGTTGTAGCACTGTGCTTGAATTTATTTTTAAGGAAGAACCGTGTCAACCTTAACATCTTCAGCAAGTCATCTTAAGATCCTTTCCATCTAAACTGGTTATATCTCTTAAGCATAGTAGTGAATGTTTTATGAGCAGTAGGATAACATTATTCATCCACACAGTCATGGGGAACTGAAGCACAACCAAAACAATGTTCTTCTGCAAAATGTATGCAGTTTTGTTTTGTAACCGCTAGAGGGCCAAAGGTTACATAGTGTACCTTAAAATCATACAGGTACGAGCTGTTAACTTACAATAAACTTTTTACAAATTATTCAAATGTAATTCACACTAATATAAAAATGGTTGTTTTAGAATGTTTCACTGAAAGGTTCTTTGGGGAACCCAAAATAGTTTTTCTATGTCTTGCTGCAAAAAAAAGAGCCCGTTTTGGACCCTTCGTTAAGAGTGTATGCTCAAATAGATGGTTCATTTTCGAGTTTAAATACAAGCCAAATTTATTGCAAAGCATTGTGAAACTAAGTGAACTTAAATTAGGTGGCACTCAAAGCCAGATAGAAACCGATTAAGAATAATAATAAAAAAAAAATGTAATCTGTAAATGGCAATTTCTCACCTTTCTCTGCACTGGCAACCCCTCCATTAATGCAGAATTAGACTTGCCGGAAACAGCAAAGACTGCTGATGTTGAGTCATATAAACAAAGTAAACAGTGATTCGCTGACTACTTTTCGCCTAGTAAAAAAAGACTAGCCGTGCAAGCCCTGTTACACACATACACAACTTGCTTGGAGGGAAAGATGATGAACTAAATAAAAAGGGGTACTTGAGGGCTGTATTCAAAAGGGCATCAAATCATTATGAGGTGTGCCCAGAGGTCAAAGGTTAATTGATTAAAAGCTCAGGCAGCTCAAGAGGAAGAAGTTATTCTCTCTCTCCTCTCATACCTTCACTCTACTGGCCAGAGAGACAGTAAAACACTGCCCTCGAACAGAATCACACACACACACACACACACACACACACACACACACACACACACACACACACACACACACACACACACACACACACGAAGAGCCAGCTCTGAGCCTGTTGCCCCCTCTAGAGGTGAAGTTGAGTCAGTACAGAAACATGACAAATAAGCTGCCACCAGAGAGCTACAGTCGGATCCTCTGGCTTCTTCGGTCTGCCATCTTAACAGAGGAAGTAAGGAAGAGGAGAAGGAGGGGGGAAGAATATTGATGTTACTATGGCAATTCCCCTCTCTGAACTACTTCTGCAAGCTTCACAGCCTTCAAAACTCATTAACAGACACCTGCATGCGACCATCGCCACACCTCAAAACACAGACAAGCCTCAACAGGACTCGGTTCTGCTGCTGTGACCACCAGCCTGGCTGTCTACGAAACTCTGATACACACAAACATGGTCTGTCTTCACTAGAAGCCTGTGAAAGGGCACCATAGCAACGAGGACTGGGAGTGTGGCTTTTACGGTCTTGAATGCAAAGCTAGAGACCTGTTTTCCCCGAATACTGTTACCATGGTTACAGGCCCATATAGTCAGCGGTATAGCCTCGAAACGGATCTGCTGTGCTTATGCACATGGGACATGTTTTCAGAGTTAATTAACTTTCTTATCAGACTGGATTACATTGAGAATTGGGATAAAAGAATTGCAACTAGAGTCTCCAGGCAAACACGCTTTCTTGCACGTGGTCTTTAAACCGATGCCACTGGCAATAAAATAACCACGGATATGTCCCTGGTATGTACATTGACTTAATCAGAATGTATTAATCTTCACATGCTATATGGCATTCAGTCTCCCTTCATCTGGCCAATCAGAAATACTTTCAGAGTGACTGTGCTTCTTTTAAGTTTTCATTCTGATGATTAATATCTATGAATGTTGCCTGGAGACAATTTATAAACTAATTAGTTAACAAAACACTAACAATATTGAGAATGAGGCCATATCACAGCAGCAGAAGAGGAAAAATTTAATGAAATACTTAATTGCTAAATCACTGTTATGAATGCTTACTACAAAATACTTTTATGTAACACTTAATTACTACATCATTAAGATAATGAATCTCGAACACTGGTAAGAGCTTCCTTAATATGCCTCCTTTTGTGTGTGTGTGTGTGTGTGTGTGTGTGTGTGTGTATCTGTTGTGTTGCCTCATTAATGCTAAAGGTTTTGATATTTGCTACATTTGTAAAGAGGCTTTCAAAAGAAGGGGCCAAAATGAAGTGAATCCAGCTGGAGCCAAATCCACTAAATCCATTAAAACCAGTAAGGCTTGTTATGATGTTTGTAGAATATGAATATGTTTGTTGGCAAATGAGTGAGCAGACTAACCTTACTCCCAGAGTCTTTGGTCCCACATTCACCCTTATCGTACCACCACTTGTTTTTCAGCTTGTCTAAGATGCCTTGTTCACTGAGTTTCAACACTGCAAGGTTTACAGGAGTTCTTCACGAGGGGAAATAACATAAATAACATGGCACCATTATGTTATTTTATGTTATTAAAACTTAAACCTACCGAATATCTGTTAACCAAAGCGATACTGTAGGACACCTGGCCTTGTGCTGTTGATATCGTAGACAGCGAAAGAATAAGAGAGGGAGAGATGGAGAGAGAGAGAGGGAATGCAGGCAGGGCTAGCCTCAGTGTTACCTTCGACCTTTGACCTGGCAGTGCTACCTACTGTTATCGCTTTGAGTAATCGGCACTCACTGTTCCAACAGAGGCAGAGAGAGTAACCATGGTAACACAGCCAAATAGAGCATAATTACAAAGAGCATTGTGCAGATGAGTTTGGTTATTGTAATTGTAGTGTGAATGCAGATTTTCTAACCCAGTATTCAGCAAGCCGGATCCATCGGGAGAAAAAACCCTTACTTGACTAACAGATAAACAGGACCCAGCAGTCAGAAGGGGAACCGGTCTGTGGTGGGTGAGGGCCGAAGCCAAACATCTTACAAACAAAAACACCAAGCCCTTATGAAAGTCAGCATATAAATAATAAACAGAATATTAATATTCGCGCGGCCTTCGTAGATATTTGCTTAACGCATCCTATGGCAAATTTTATGTGTAAAAAAACATTAGTTTAAACGAAAGCAGACAAAATACCGAAATGGAAACGAAGATGTTACTATTCCTTCTGGACATTTCCGTTTGTAAGATGTTAGTATGTCATCAGCAGGACTGCTGGGAAACTCAGTTTATTTTCCTTCTGCTAAATGATGAGAGTTGTAATCCAGCAAAGCAAATATACCATACTTACCACCGTGACACAAGCCAGCTTCGGACCTCGAATGGTTTGACACCCGACGAATAATACCTTGAAAGAATGAGATCTGTTTATGGAGAGATGGACCTAATGCTCGAGTACATTCAACTCGTATTTACTGTATGCTTACTTATATTATAATTGAAAATCCATAATTTTATTCAATGCAACAGCACTTTACAAATATGGTTTCTCCAATTTTATCCCAAATTTGAAATAAATTACAAAATATTGTTCCTACTGTACTTCAACAGCGTGCTCTCGTCAGAATGAAGTGGCCATGGTTGAATTCTGTTTTCAGCATACACAGGTTTGAGGGCACATGACTATGATGTGCTTCAAAGAACTCAGAAGTGTGTCAAATCGCTAACAGCTAAAAAAAAAGTTTTTTTCAGTAATCCATATGTAAAAAACAGGGCCCTGATTCCTACATTCATGAATACATCCTACTGTATTGGGGTGGATTTTCACCACTGTTTCTGTACTGTGTTTTTACTCAGTAAAGCTTTATGCTGTATGTGTTGGAGTTTTCTCTATATTTGCAGTGAATCAGCTGTTTTTAATTTTGCTATGTGTACTAATAATAGTATAATATACTTGCTGGGTTTGCTGAATTACTCCATTCATGCATTTTGGATCATTTTGGATCAGACAGGTCAATAAATGAGAAACATGCAGTTGTGATGTCATAAGAGACTAGACACCCTCCACCCAGCATGCTCAACTTATCAATGCATGGACTCGGCGGCCACCTTCCTCTGAGTTTTTAGAGCTCAGGCGCCACTCATGAGAGATAGCCAATTACTACAGTGAACCCGCTTTTGAAGACCAATCAGGACAAGAGTGGGGCTACCTTGCCCTCATGATAGGCTGAACACAGGGTGACCATTCTGCAGGCACAGGGGCTAAAGAAAAGTGGCCATAAATTAATTTAGAAGTGTGTGTGTGTGAGTATAATGAATTTGTGCTTGTTCATGGTTTTCTGTGCATTCGTATGCCGATGAAAATGTGCGTTTAGTGAGTCTACAATACGGCACCAGATCTTTCACCACCTTTGATTTCTAGGAATGTTTAATTAGAATTCTCACGTTTTCCTGTGATGTTTTAGTTCCTTCAGGACTGTCTGTCCCAGTGGTCTTATATTTTTTCTTTAATCACACCAACAAGGGAGCTATGGCTTTTCCATGGATTACACACCAATTCAGGGAATAATCTGAAAGAGCTAGCGGCTCCAAAAGGATTTGCATACTTGAAGCAGGGAGTTGGCCAAAGACCAAAGATGGCGTCTTTAAAAAAAAAAATCTGTCATCTGACTATTTGATTGGAGATGTGAAGATACCAAAAAATCTTTGCACTTCTCTTTTTTCACTACTAGAAATATGACACTAACAAACAGACACTCGACATATATTGCCCTCCAGATGTTTGGAAACGCCATAGGCATAGTGATTTGGACAATATCAGCATAAATACTTGTCATATGTGAAGACTTTGCATTGACAAGGGACAACCTAAAGTGAAAAAAACAAACATTTTATTAACTAAAATAAATATGATTTGAGAACACAGAAAAATGCTACAGCTATTTTTAAATCTCTAAACTGTGTTCAAATTGGTCTGTTGTGTACTAACCATAACAGGCAATCAATTCGTAAAGCTATGAAGGCATGCTGACCCAATAATCTGCAAAAAAAATAAACTTGAGTTAAGTTTATCCAGTATTTAGGCCTTTTAGGACTGTGGCGTGCATATATTGCCATTATTTCTGGTCTTCAATGATAACTGCAAATTACTTGAATGCATTTACACCAAAAAAATTTACATTCATGTTGATATTGTCCAAAAATACCACTTTACCTAAGGCATTTCCAAATTTTTAGAGGGTATTGTAAACTGCAACCTGAACACGTAATCATAACTACGCTAAGCTACAGCTCCAAAACTAGGGATCATTTACCTAGAAATGAAAATCCTGTTATCACTTACTCTCCCTCATGTCATTCCAAACCTGTATGGCTTACTTTCTTCTGCAGAAAACAAAGGAAACACCTATTTGGAGCACACTAGCACAGTAAATGATGAGAGAATTAAAATTTTTGGGTGAACTATCCCTTAAACATAATAATAAACATCAAATAGGCTCATCCAAATCTCTGCGCTACAGACATCCATTTTCAAGAGCAGTTTTGGTCTTGTTTGCACTGTCTATTAGATCCCCATTCATCTCTATTTTTTCTTTCTGTTGATAGCCATTAAATCCTGGAGCCTTGGTATACACAAACAACACTACATTGTGTGATGGTTTGATGTTACAGATCAGAGGAGAGCCGGAGAGGGCCTAGCCTATTCTACCTAGAACAAAACTGCTTGTTTTACCACACAAACAAACCCGCGAAGCAGGTTCGCAAGAACCTAACCATCCTAATAAGCTGAGCTCTCTGTGACCCTGACCTCGCTCTACACATCCACCCACCCAAGTCTTTATTCCTCTCCTCCTCTGCTTCCATTCCTCCATTAGCCAAGTAAAGGGTCACATCTGATCACAGTTTGCCTTATTACATTATCTCCAAAAAACATTACATTAGCAGCGCTGACAGTAACTGCGGCTGTCGCAGTTGTGCTAATGTCCTCAGATCATTAAGCTCAGTTTGCTCGTGTCCACCCCTGAGGGTCACGGTACTGTTGCCGGAGGTCATAGTTCACAGCCTTGCCGATTACTCGTAGCTAGGAAATGGTTGTTTGGGTGAGATTGAGGCTGACCTTCGAGTCCCCTCCCCCGCTGCCGCACTCTCCCTTGTCGTACCACCATTTATTTTTCAGCTTGTCCAGCAGGCCCTGCTCATTCAGCTTTAACACCGCCAGGTTTACAGCACTTCTTCAAACGATAAACACATAGCTCGTAAGAAAAGGGACAGGTTCGTGAGAAATCTAATGAGACTGCAGCCACTGGCAGTTGCTCTTTCGTTAGGGGTCAATACAAAGGAGAGACCGGTTAACTGGTGAAGTGGTTGGACCGTTTGATTGGTTAATTGCGTCAGCTACTGGGTACAGACAGAAGCGTGTATGCAAGTAAGGTGTGTGTAGTGCCGAGTGGAGAGAGAAAAACAGAAAGTGAGAGAAAGAAAAAGAAGTTGAGTGCTAGTGAGTGATGGGAAGGATGCAAGGACATTCAGTTGCCAGGAGGACAAGAAACAGTTTATGGCATGACATGCATGGAAGCAGGCAGAACAGCGCCAGTGCAGAGAAAAAAAAACCAATCCAACCACACAAATATGACAGAACTGCAATCACAGCACAAAGCAAAGGACAGAGAAGATTAAAAAGGAGGAGGAGGACAGGAGAAAAGGGTGTAGGAAATCAACAGCAACAGGCATCACACTGTAAAAATGGACTGTAAATTAACAAGTTAAATTTCATTTCTGTAGAGAGAAACACGGTAAAACATTAACACAACAGACATAACTAAAAAAAAAAAACTTGACGCACAAGACACGATTACCTTGTCATTTACCGCAAGAGAAAGAGAGACAAGTAGAGTGATAAACAAAAAAGAATGAAAAAGAGTTTGAGGTAGAGAGATTGAGAAAAGGTAGAAGGGTGAGAGAATAAGAATGAAAAACAAAACATGAAGACAGAGAGAAGAGAGAGATGGTGGAATCAGGGTAGGTGGAATACTATAACAACAGAGGGAATTGTTATATTATTCCACCCACCTTAATGCCGACCCTTTGGGCGTGGCCACACCGTAGCCCTTGGAGTCCAGGTTCCCTCCCACCTTCATAGTGTCGCAAGGCTTTCTCTGCTCGATGTATTCGTTCATCGTGGACTCGAGCAGGAACGCAAACTTCCCCTTTGACTTGCGCACGCGAGCCACTCCGTCGGGGGTGGTCTTAACGAACACGGAAGGCTCGGCGGACTTCATGTAGGACCACATCTTCTCGTAGACGGCAATCTTTGAACGCTGAAAGAGAAAAAAGAAAGGAAATTAATGGAAAGGTTAGGAAAGATAGAAATGTGTTCTGTGGAGGTTCAGAGAGACATAAATGGGTTCTCTTTCATCATCTCGTGTTCGAGATCCACCTATGGGAAGGGCATCCGTACCTGACCTCTGCAGAAGCATCCAATTGCACCAAGTCTGGCTAGACAGACAGAAGCGCGCAGCCAATGCCAGGTGAGGCCACACCCCCTCACCTACGGGCATATAACATCTGGGCGAGCTGCTATTCCTCAGTTGACATTCGCTTCTCGCGATCTCTGCATCTCACAGCTCAGTTGATTTTTACACTGCTCACCTTGTGTCTTCAGGAGGACATATCGACCAGATCAGCCTCCGCCGGACGTGACAGTTGTTTATATTTCAACTACTGCTGCTTTGCATTCGGAGCCGCCCACGCTCTCGCTATTTTCACCGTTTCTCCTCACGGCTGCCCGCCACGGATTTCTCCGTTTTCTTCGCTGGTATGTCACTGTCTAAGCCTGCAGCCTCTCCAGGGGATAGCCTATCACGGGCCTGCCCGGCCGCGTGTGGTGCCCTTATCGCAGCTAAGGATCTTCATCAGCTTTGCGTGGTCTGTTTGGGTCTTAACCCTCTGAGGTCTAAGGGCTTTTTGGGGTCCTTGAGGTGTTCTGACATGCTCTGACATTTGTGCTTTTTTCAGTTATTTATAAACATGTTAATGGCAAAGGTGTAAAATCACTCTATATAGCACAAACGGGGCTACCGTAATATGTGAGCAACATGTATGTACATGTTTGTGTTTTTGAGAGAATATTGCTTATGCATGGTTATTGAAAAAACTAAAACTTAAAGTGTCTGAAATAAGGCCACAAAACATGTGTCCACGAGACTTTTGACTAATGAGTGTTGTTGCCTAGAATATTTGCTTCAAAATGATCTGAAAATCATCCTGCCTAATCATTTACACAAAACAGTACATTGTTTTAAATTTGATAAGACACCTTTTGTTTGGAAAGGCAATATGCGTGGAGGCGTGTTCACACCTGAGAAGACAAAGGCCGGATAATGAGCCCTAAATTGACTGCATATTAACCCGCTGAGGTCGGCTATCTCGCTTTTTTTCTTATCAGTGCAAAAGAAACTCAAAATACTCTGTTGATTTTGATCTTACATATTAAGTGTTGTACATCATTCGATCCTGATAAGTGTCTATTTTTTTTGTGGATACTCACAATAAAAACAAAGTGTTGTGCTTTTCGCCAAATAAAGAAAAACAAACATGATGCGCGTTCTGCCTTCTCTATGTCAGTTAAGTCCATTCTGAAACGCGTCCGAAAATTAACTGTAATTCCGCGAATACTTGTCATACAGGCACGAGTGTTTTTCCATAATGAAGCTTGAACTCTCTTCTTTTAAATGAATTAATTTATATAAAAAACAAATATTCTCAGTTTATGTAATCTGTATGAAAAGAGAGAGATGTCAGTATTTTTCTTTCCAGCTCATTATACCTCATTACGCGTTAATGTGCCACGCCCACGGACAGCGCGCCGGTATTCAAACGCAAATGATCTAAGGCAAGCCATTCAAACATGCCAACGCCCACCAGCTGGATTATAAAACACATCGTGTTTAGTAAGTATCTTGTACAGCTGTGTACACAGTATTATTCCTCACAGCGAAAGGATACGCTATCTAATAACCCTGGAATAGAAGTGCTGGTAGTTTCATTTGGAGGAGCAACGTATCCAGCTGATGTAGTAAGTCATTTATTCTTAAGTGCTTTGTTCTAATCGCGATAATGAATAGTGTCTGACTGTAAACCGCAAAAAGACTGTTTAAATATGAATTGCGTGTCTGTGTGTAGGCTAAATGATGAATGAACGGCATGCAGGCGCGCGCGCTTTGTTTACTACAGTTATACAGCGCGTGTCTGTGCCGTTTATTCACTCTCGCATCTACATTAGTAAACGTTATGTTTACATGAACACATCCAAACTATATTGCTATAGCCTATTAAGATGAGTAAAAATAGACTGAAATATGTTGAAATAAAATGTCTGTATAAGCAACAAGCTGCAAATTCACATGTATACTAATATATCATACACAATATGTTACAGACTAAATATGAATGTTTAGACAAGATTTTGTGATTAGTTTTGGATAGATTATAAAGTTTTGACTGTAAAAAAAGACTACTGTCACATTAAATAGTTAAGCTTTTGTTCACCTATTTCTGCTCATAGTTAAATATACTATAGTATGATGTTTTGTCAAAAATAAAGTAGGTATATTGAATTATCAACTAAGATGTTATTATAGTGTTTGTTCCAATATTCAAACTAATGAATCCTTACCTTTTTTAATACGTATGATAAAATGTATACTTTTTACAAAGAAATACACTTAAAATATTGTTAAAATTGTAATTGTTGTTGTAATGGTAACCTATTTGTAATTGGTTACAATTTCTAATTTAAAATATGTATATATAGATAATTTCTCTTGTCCTTGCATTCTTTGGGATCCTGTGACACACCTGTGTGAAAGGGCTAATTAATATGCAGCTCATTATAGGGCTCATTATCCGGCCTTTGTCTTCTCAGGTGTGAACACGCCTCCACGCATATTGCCTTTCCAAACAAAAGGTGTCTTATAAAATTTAAATCAATGTATTGTTTTGTGTAAATGATTAGGCAGGATGATTTTCAGATCATTTTGAAGCAAAAATTCTAGACAACAACACTCATTAGTCAAAAGTCTTGTGGACACATATTTAGTATGTGTTTTGTGGCCTTATTTCAGACACTTTAAGTTTTAGTTTTTTCAATAACCATGCATAAGCAATATTCTCTAAAAAATACAAACATGTACATACATGTTGCTCACATATTACGGTAGCCCCGTTTGTGCTATATATAGTGAATTTACACCTTTGCCATTAACATGTTTATAAATAACTGAAAAAAGCACAAATGTCAGAGCATGTCAGAACACCTCAAGGACCCCAAAAACCCCTCAGACCTCAGAGGGTTAATTAGCCCTTTCACACAGGAGTGTCACAGGGTCCCAAAGAATGCAAGGACAAAAGAAATGATCTATATATTCATATTTTACAATTAGAAATTGTAACAAATTACAAATAGGTTACAATTACAACAACAATTACAATTTTAACAATATTTCAAGTGTATTTCAAAATCTTGTCTAAACATTCATATTTAGTCTGTAACATATTGTGTATGATGAATTTTGTATATACATGTGAATTTGCAGCTTGTTGCTTATACAGACATTTTATTTCAACATATTTCAGTCTATTTTTACTCATCTTAGTAGGCTATAGCAATATAGTTTGGATGTGTTCATGTAAACATAACGTTTACTAATGTAGATGCGAGAGTGAATGAACGGCACAGACACGCGCTGTATAACTGTAGTAAACAAAGCGCTCGCACCTGCATGCCGTTCATTCATCATTTAGCCTACACACAGACACGCAATTCATATTTAAACAGTCTTTTTGCGGTTTACAGTCAGACACTATTCAATATCGCGATTAGAACAAAGCACTTAAGAATAAATGACTTACTACATCAGCTGGATCCGTTGTTCCTCGAAATGAAACTACCAGAACTTCTTGTAGCCTACATTTTCCAGGGTTATTAGATAGTATTATTCCTCACAGCAAAAGGATACGCTGTGTACACAGCTGTACAAGATACTTACTAAACACGATGTGTTTTATAATCCAGCTGGTGGGCGTTGGCATGTTTGAATGGCTTGCCTTAGATCATTTGCGTTTGAATACCGGCGCGCTCTCCGTGGGCGTGGCACATTAACGCGTAATGAGGTATAATGAGCTGGAAAGAAAAATTCTGACATCTCTCTCTTTTCATACAGATTACATAAACTGAGAATATTTGTTTTTTATATAAATTAATTCATTTAAAAGAAGAGAGTTCAAGCTTCATTATGGAAAAACACTCGTGCCTGTATGACAAGTATTCGCGGAATTACAGTTAATTTTCGGACGCGTTTCAGAATGGACTTAACTGACAGAGAGAAGGCAGAACGCGCATCATGTTTGTTTTTCTTTATTTGGCGAAAAGCACAACACTTTGTTTCTATTGTGAGTATCCACAAAAAAAAATAGACACTTATCAGGATCTAATGATGTACAACACTTAATATGTAAGATCAAAATCAACAGAGTATTTTGAGTTCCCTTTCGAGAGGTCTCTCCTATTGCGTAAGTAGCTTACGCTATGGGAAAACTCCTTTTCTCGAGAATATTGAAGTCTCTATGTAAAACGCATTGCAGCAGCTCGGTCATTGGCTGTGCCAATGACGGGGCGACTCTGAATGCGCGACCAATGAGCGCGCTTCGCGCCCGCATGCGTCAGAGGCCGCCAAGATGGGCGTGGCCAAGAGCTATATACTGGGCGCCCCGTCATGAGAGTTCTTTAGATTTAATCTCCTTCAGCGAACACCTTCTTCGCTGGATCCTCCGGATTATTGAAAGCCTTCGCCGCCGTCGAAAAGCATACCAGCGGGATTGCTACGAGGACGTCGGCACCTTCAGCCGCCTTCGAACGCCATCCTACTGAGCCATCCGGCGCGCCACACACGCAAGTATTTTACATCTGTTCGCCCCGGGACATTTGTTAAAGAGCAATTTTTCTGAGGCGTTGTTTCAAATGCCTTCCTGCGCGTCGTGCAGAGACCTTCTCCCAGACGGGGATCGTCACATCATCTGTGCTCGCTGCCTGGGCCGGGACCACGCAGAAGCTGCTTTGACCAAGGGCGGATGCCCGGAATGTGACGACCTGGGTTTCTCCACACTGCGGGATCGCTTCGCCGCTTTCGCCGCGAACGAGCCCATCGCCGCCACCCCTCTGTTTGAGCCGCGTGTTAAGAAAAAGCGCCGCTCACAGAGGCTTCCTGAACCTGAGCTCAGTGACGTCACGTCGAGCCAGTCTCCGCGTCCTTCACCGCCGCTCTTCAGTTCACTCAGCCGGACCCACACCCCTCTAGCAGAGCGGTGGGCCTTGTGACTTTCGGCGCGTCCGAGGACGACGGGGGAGTGGATGACAGCTTGTCCATCGACGCTGCATCTGACGACTGGCCGGGCTCCACTTTCGACCCCGCCCCGTCGACGCTAGCTAGCACGAGTGGGGGCTCCACCATGGATACGGAGATTATCCGCGTCCTCTCGAAGGCCGTGGAGGACCTCGGGCTCGATTGGTCTTCTCCTGAAGAACCAACCCGAAGCCGACTGGATGAGTGGTTTCTGCAGGGGCGCCAGCAGGCCCCTCGGCAAATGCCTTCTCCCTTCTTCCCGGAAGTTCATGACGAACTCACCAAGTCATGGAATGCCCCCCACTCTGCGCGTCTGAAGCCTTCTTTTTCTTCGTCGCTCTCCTCTTTGGACGGCGCGAAGGAAAGAGGCTACGAGGGAACGCCGCCCCTCGAGGAGGCCGTGGCCAATCATCTCTGCCCGCCCTCCACCACCGGATGGAAAGCCAAAGCTTCCCACCCCTCGAAGCCCTGCTGCACTACTTCTGCTCTCGCCGGTCGCGCCTACCTCGCCGCCAGCCAAGCTGCATCAGCGCTTCACTCAATGGCGGTACTTCAAGTGTTCCAAGCCAAGCTTCTCCGCTCTATGGACGAGTCTGGCCCCGAACCCGAAGCCTTTAAGGACCTACGCAGCGCAACTGATATAGCTCTGCGAGCCACGAAGGCCACCGCCCAGTCTATTGGCCGCGCCATGGCTAATTTGACTGTTCTCGAGCGCCATCTGTGGCTGACTCTGACGGAGATGAAGGACGCGGATAAGGCACCGTTTCCCAGCGGGCTAGAGCAGCTCCAACCGCCTCTCAGCCCGCGCCTCAGGCTGACGCTCGATGCCGCTCGCGCTCCCACAACCGCAAGCCGCCTCCTGAGCGACGGGGTCCTCGGCCCAAGATTGTGCTGAACCCTGAGCCTCGAAAGCCTTCCTAGCCACAGGAATGAGTAGAGAGAGTGCGTGTCTCGCAAAAGCCGGACCACTCTCTCTGCAAAATCTCAAACATTACCCAGTCCCCTTACAGGCGGCTGGAAATGTCCATAAAGCAGTCAATGGGCCAGTCACAGAGCTCGCTCACCTGCAAACAAACGTCGTTTTTACGGCGAAGCACAGAAAACACAAAGAGTCTTTTTCTGCCTGTGTCACTAAGGGTTCACATGTCCACAAAGTGTGCATTCCCAGATACTGTCAAAACAGTGCCAAATTCATTCCCAGCTCAGGCTGCGCGCCCCATGAATGTAGATCACGTGCCTACGGTCATGTACGCACCACTACACACAAGCACTGTTCACACAGTTATGAATTCATCCCCAGTAAAAGCGGGAAACATTATAAAAGTGACGCATGTGCCTACCACTGTTTATGCACCCCCACTTATAAACACTGTCCTTACAGTGTCAAACACAACCCCAGCTCAGGCTGCGAGTTTTACAGACATAGCGCGCGCTGTTGTAATCACACACACGCCCATTCACTCAGCTGCTCAGCGCGTGCCCGCGCCTCTGAGAGCTACGAGCTCAGGCGATTCGTTGGCCGGGTCCCTACGTCATAGCGGCCCGCCTCTAGCCTGTATTCAGCCCATATCTGTACACGCAGCGGCATGGGAAAACATTCCAGATATGCCGAAATGGGTGTTGAATATAGTAAAGCACGGGTACTCGCTCCAGTTCGCTCGCAGACCACCACGTTTTACGACTGTGGTCGAGACGAAAGTGAGAAAGGAGTGTTCACATGTTCTACGCACCGAGGTGCGCAAACTAATAGAAAAGGGCGCTGTGGAAACTGTTCCCCCCTCTATGAGCGAGGCAGGTTTTTACAGCAGCTATTTTCTCGTCCCGAAAAAGGATAGCGGTCTCCGCCCCATCCTAGATCTCAGACACCTGAACAAAGCACTAATGATTCGCTCATTCAGAATGTTAACAACCAAGCATATCCTCGCGCAAGTACGCCCAGGAGATTGGTTTCTCTCAGTGGATCTGAAAGATGCTTACTTTCACATTCCAATAGCGCCTCATCACAGGCCGTTTCTGAGATTCGCTTTCGAGGGACAGTCTTACCAGTACACAGTATTTCCGTTCGGCCTGTCCCTGGCTCCCCGTACATTAACGAAATGTATGGATGCAGCACTTTCCCCCTTGAGGCAAAGGGGAGTGGGAATACTGAATTATCTCGACGATTGGCTGGTCCTAGCACAATCAGAGAGTCAGTTAATAACACACAGATCTTGGATTATCAGCCATTTAGAATGTCTGGGTCTAAGAATCAATTTTGCAAAAAGCATACTATCTCCCAGCCAGAGGATTTCTTTCCTGGGAATAGTTCTAGACTCGATGCAAATGACAGCTCGTCTCTCATCAGAGCGCACGCTCACCATCCGGCGCCTTGCAACATTATTCAGGGCGGAAGCGCGCCCCCTTCAAGCGGTTTCAGAGGATGCTTGGTCTCATGGCCTCAGCATCGGCCGTACTCCAGCTAGGATTGTTGCATATGCGCCCTCTCCAACGCTGGCTCAAGAGCCGCGTCCCTACTCACCCGTGGCGTTCGGGCCACTTTTTAATCAGAGCGAACCACGGCTGTTGCATATGCGCCCTCTCCAACGCTGGCTCAAGAGCCGCGTCCCTACTCACCCGTGGCGTTCGGGCCACTTTTTAATCAGAGCGAACCACGGCTGTATAACGCATTCAGAGTCGCCCCCTCATTGGTTCGAGCAAGTTGCCGCAGCACAGCCAATGACCGAGCTGCCTTCGCTCATTGCTGTCAGCTGTGCAGCTGCAATGCGTTTTACATAAAGACTTCAATATTCTCGAGAAAAGGAGTTTTCCCATAGCGTAAGCTACTTACGCAATACTCGTTCCCTCCTCTCAGGGAACTGAGGTTACGTTAGTAACCGAGTCGTTTCTTTTGCACTGATAAGAAAAAAAGCGAGACTTCAGAGGGTTAAGCACGCTCGGGAAGCTCTGGAGAACCCGAAGAATTGCAGTTTCTGCCTCATGCTGCCTAGGAAGCTGCTTAAACGCCGTCTTAAGGTGGCAGTGACACAGTGCACCGGGCTCAGCCCTTCTGACTCGGACGGGGGACACGGTGATGACGACGCGCTACCGGGGGCCTCCCGGGGCGCAACGTCTCTCATCTGGGCTGACCAGCCCAATCCCGCCTTCCCAGAGGAGGACATCTTCGGGGACAACCTCGCTCTCATCCACGAACCGCCCGGTTCTGGCGAAGAGGAGGATGCGGCCATTCTTGGGTTTTCCGAGGTCGAGGAGGCCATCCCGCCCTCTGGTGTTCCCCAAGCTACCGCCCACGCGGTTCTGCCTCAAGCCATCCTCCTGGAAGTGTGTGAGCGAGCGGCCGCTCGTCTCAACATTGAATGGCCGGCACCACAGAGCGCCACCGACCAGGAGAGGGATATTTATGATGGGAAAGTGCTGGGACCCCCTCCCGGCCCGAGGAAACAACTCTCCCCCATCCTTCCGGCGTGCGCACAGCACATGAGGAATTATTGGAGCGACCCGCTCGACTTCAGACACGGTCTCACGGGACTCGAAGTTAAGGACATGGCGGCGCACGGTATGGGCGAACCTTCCGCCGTTGAGCCTTCCATCGCCAGGCACCTTAACCCCGCTCAGGGCGGGCTGCTCGCTCCTCCTAAGCCGGTCTTGCCCAACAAGATGGACCGTTTTGCTGCCTCCGTTCACCAGGCAGCTTATAAGTCCTCGGCCGTGGCTGTCAGGGCCCTTAACGTTTCTTCGCTCCTCTCCGCCTACCAGGCGGAGATCCTCGAAGAGTTAGGGCAACAATTGGAAAAGGGAAATCCTTCTGAAACCCTGTGGAAGGAGATCACGGTGAACGACCTCATCCTCCATAACGCTCGGCAGGCTGTCCGAGCTTGCGGGCGCTCCATGGCGCTTTCCGTGGTTGGAGAGCGCGCGCTCTGGCTGAAGCTGTCAGGACTCCCTGACCGCTCTCTTCGGCCCCGCCGTCGCACTGATGCAACAACGGTGTGACGATAAGAAGAAGGAGGATGAGGCTTTCAAGCTTTGCCTTCCCAGGAAGTCAGTCCCACGCCAGGCGCCCCCTGTGCGTTTGCCTAACCCACCGGCCACGGGACGACAGTTTCATCAGGGCAAGGAAAAGCCCCGCAACAAACCACCCCCTCGGCAACATAACCCAGCACCTACACACAAGCACTGGGGTAAGCCCGCTCCAGCCGCGGCCGGGAGACCTGCGAATTCCAACCCTACCGACTCAAAACGCAAGCGGCCTGCCTGATGTTCAGCCGATGGGGGCATCGAGTCCATGTTCACGGGCCGCGAGCACTTCGGACTCCCCTCCTCTTCTAGGACCCCCGTCCAAAAGACCCAGGGGGTCCGGCAGATGGGTCAGCTCTTCACCTGTAAACGAGACTGCTCAGCTTGTGTGTTCGAGAAATGTGTGTTTTCCCCCCACGTTCAGGGGGCCCTTTGTGAGGGAAAGTTTAAGCTCAGTGACACCACACTGCCCACACTCTGTTCCCCTCACTCTCTCAATAAAGGCTTCGGCCCCAGTGTTTGCCCAACACAAAACGCACAAAAATACGAATCGAATTCGTTTCGGAGAGAAAACCTCTCTCCGCAGAGAGAACTCATCTCACTGCAGAGAGAACTCATCTCACTGCAGAGAGAGAAAATCCCTCCGAACCCCTGCATGTCGCCTCTAGTGTGCCCACTAGATGGCGCCATTGCATCACAAATAAACCTGTCAGTCTCACACAGCTCCGCTCTGGCCCGAGCGGGAGCACTCGCGAGTCACGAAGCGGCTTGGCGAACCGTTTCAGCTCCAGAGTGGGTGATGCGTACAGTAATGCAGGGTTACAGACTGCAGTTCGCAGTAAAACCCCCGCATTTCAACGCCATTCTCTTTTCTCACACGGAAGAGAACGCCTCTCACATTCTGAAAGAGGAAATTTCATCTCTCTTAAAACAAGGGAGCGATTCAGGTGGTACCCCCCAATCTGATGAACCAGGGTTTTTATTCCCGTTATTTTCTGGTCCCGAAAAAAGGCGGCTCTCTCCGCCCTATCTTGGACCTTCGAGTGTTGAACAAACATTTGAGGAAATACAATTTCAGAATGCTGACACAAGGCGCACTCGCCCGTGCCATAAAACAGAACGACTGGTTCACATCAGTCGATCTGAAAGATGCTTTCTTTCACATAAGCATCTATCCTCCGCACAGGAAGTTTCTTCGTTTCGCCTACCAGGGCATATGTTACGAATTCACAGTTCTTCCGTTTGGACTAAGTTTGAGTCCCCGGTCTTTCTGTCTGTGCGCGGAGGCGGGCTTAGCACCTCTGAGAATATCAGGTCTGAGAATCCTGACTTACATAGACGATTGGCTCATCATAGCCGAATCAAAGGAGAAGGTGTTGCAGGACACTGGCCGTGTGCTCGCGCACATCACATCGCTCGGGTTCCAAGTGAATGTGAGCAAGAGCAATTTCACGCCCAGTCAGAATGTCATTTTCCTGGGTTTGGAGTTGAATTCGGTCTCCATGCGAGCGCGTCTCTCTCAAGAGCGCGTTCGCTCTCTGATGAACTGTCTGACGCAGTTCAGAGAAGGGGCGAAAGTGCAATATCGCACATGTCTCAGGCTGCAGGGTCTCATGGCTTCATCCACCCAAGTTGTGCCGTTGGGACTCCTGAGGATGAGGGAGTTCATGAAATGGGTTTTGTCACTACATTTCAGCCTGATTCGCGACCTTTGCCGCTCGGTAACAGTGACATGCGCCTGCTCGGCAGCCTTGCGCCACTGGGAGAGCGAGGACTTTTACACACGGGGAACCCCTCTGGGGGCGGTTACGATGCGGAAAGTTGTGACGACAGATGCGTCCTTGACAGGCTGGGGTGCCACCCAGGAGGGCAGAACGGTGAACGGTCTGTGGCCAAACAGACTACGTTCAGCGCACAAACTATTTAGAGCTTTTAACCATTTGGAAAGCTCTGAATCATTTTCTGCCTCGCCTGCAGGGACATCACGTTCTAGTACGGTGTGACAATACCACGGCTGTGGCTTATATCAACCGTCAGGGCGGCATGCGCTCGTCGAAACTCCACGCTCTAGCTTACAAGCTTTTGGTGTGGAGCAGACGGGTTTTCCTGTCGTTACGCGCAACTCACGTTCCGGGCATTCTGAACAGAGGTGCGGATCTGCTATCAAGGGGAAACCCAATCTACAGAGATTGACGTCTTCACCCTCAGATAGTGGAAATGCTATGGATGAGATTCGGACGGGCGAGCGTAGATCTATTCGCCTCGCGCGAAAACTACCATTGTCCTAAGTTCTTCTCTCTAAGGGACATGGACGCGCCCCTCGGGGTAGACACACTGGCCCACCCATGGCCCAGAGTGCTCCTGTATGCTTTTCCTCCCCTGTACCTGATAATTCCCACATTGGCCAGGGTGAGAGAGCAGGGCCTGTCTCTCATTCTGATAGCACCCAGGTGGCCCAAGCCACCATGGCTGGCGGAGATAATTCCTCTGTTATACGCCGAGCCGTGGCGCCTTCCCGTTCGCACGGATCTATTGTCCCAAGCCAACGGGGAGATTTACCACCCCCACCTGGACAGGGTGGCTCTCTGGGCCTGGCCCGTGAGAGGACGAACCTGAACGCACTTGGGCTTTCGCCGCGTGTGGTCGCCACTATTCAGAATGCCAGGGCCGTCTCTACACGGTCCTTATATGGCTGTAAGTGGCAAGTGTTCGAAGGGTGTTGTGATGGGCGCGGTCTCACATCTTATCAGTGCTCAGTTCCTGATATTTTGTTTCCTTCAAGACCTCATGGAAAAAGGGAGGTCTTTTTCCACCATTAAGGTCTACTTGGCTGCGATTTCAGGCTGTCATGTGGGTTTTGAGGGCTCTACTGTCGGGCAGCACCCTCTAATCCGCAGATTTATGAAGGGTGCACGCCGCTCTTTGCCAGTCATCAGGAGAACTGTTCCGGAGTGGGACCTCTCCATGGTGCTGGAAGCGCTGTCTCAACATCCTTTTGAGCCTCTGGGGAGTATTTCCCTTAAGCTGCTGTCCTTCAAGACAGCTTTGCTCTTGGCCTTGGCATCTGCTAAACGTGTCAATGAGCTACATGCACTCTCGGTTCACCCCTCGTGCACTAAGTTCTCCCTCAGTGGAGATAAGGTTTCCCTTCATGCCGAAGTGCTTCCCTGCGTTCACTTCGGAGGTGTTGGAGCTGTCCGCTTTTCACCCTCCACCTTTTACCTCTCTGGAGGATCAGAGGCTGAATGCTTTGTGTCCAGTCCGTGCTTTACAGGCTTATATGACCAGGACCAACGCTTTCCGGAAGAGCGACCAGCTCTTTGTCTCATGGGCCCCCCCGCACAGAGGGAGTCCCATATCGAAGCAACACCTCTCACATTGGGTTGTGGACGCTATAACTATGGCTTATGAAGCAAAGGGAGTGCAGCCCCCAAGGGGCATTAGAGCTCATTCCACAAGGGGCTTAGCCGCCTCTTGGGCTTTGTTTAGGGGAGTGTCACTGCAGGACATCTGCTCCGCTGCCAGTTGGGCTTCTCCTCATACCTTTGTGCATTACTACCGGCTGGATGTCACCAGAACCTCGGTAGCACATTCGGTTTTAGGGGTGGAGTCTTCTTAGCTCTTCCCTGTACCCTGTTTAAACCAATAAGAGTGAATGGGCCGGCTGGCCATGTTCATTCCTGCCACCAAACATTTACTTCCCGTTATGGGTATAGTTTATGTGCCTTGATGGGTTGGGGTTACTATCATGTATGTGTCTCATGCATGTTTCATGTCCTGCTTGTCCACAGCAGTTTGGTGTGGCGTCACCTTTGCAGGTTCATGATTAATGGACGTGTCAGGCACCGCCTCCCCGAGGTGACCGTCTTTCTCTGGCTTTCAGAACCTCACTGTGAGTGTATTGGGCAATCGGGGAGCTGTCCATGTCTCTCCCATAGGTGGATCTCGAACACGAGATGATGAAAGAGAACAATAGGTTACTATCGTAACCCCGGTTCTCTGAAACATCGAGTGGAGAGATCCACCAGCTTTGCCCCGCTTGCCGCACAAGAAGCGAATATACTTACTGAGGAATAGCAGCGCGCCCAGATGTTATATGCCCGTAGGTGAGGGGGTGTGGCCTCACCTGGCATTGGCTGCGCGCTTCTGTCTGTCTAGCCAGACTTGGTGCAATTGGATGCTTCTGCAGAGGTCAGGTACGGATGCCCTTCCCATAGGTGGATCTCTCCACTCGATGTTTCAGAGAACCGGGATTACGATAGTAACCTATTGTTTTATGACATTTTACAGGCTAAAATGTCTTCTCAGCAAGGGATGGACTGGGACTGGGACCTACACCGGCCCATCACAAGCTACTACTGATAATTCTCCACTATATTATTAGAAAATAGCTCATTTTTGTTACATATATATCCTGTATTCCAGGAGCATTTCTAGCTTTTCATCAGTACACATGCAGTACCCAGCCATATGCTATAGTCTGCCATTAGATTTAAAACCAATAAACATAATTTAAATCAAGAAACATTGATTTAAACTTGACCTACAAACTTCTGGTATACAGTATAAATGCATGTGTGAATGTGTTTTTCTTGAGTTTCAGGTATCTTACAACATGTACATCCCTCCCCAGACACATTGTCAAATAAAGACCTCAAAGTCTCCTCTCAATGAGTCTTTTGTACAAGATCCTTCAGGGACTTTGCTCTTGTCAGGTTTAGGAGGCTCCAAGATCAAGAGTATAAAATCATAGAAGAAAAGACAGAAAATTAAGAGCTCTTAAAATAATCACTGCAAAGTTCCTTCACATTCTCTAGAGGAAGAAAAATCTGCCATGCTTGCCTGTCCAAGGCTTTTCCTTTCAGTGACATTACAAACAAGCCCTGTCTCTGGAGTTAAAGTACATGACTATATTAAGAAAAAACCTCAGCATTTCAACACACAGTTCTCCAACACAACATCCTCACACTCAGAATGCACAGAATGAATGAATGAATGAAAAGATAAATTATGGTTGTACTAACACTTGTAATTCTTCTGTACTTCTGCATTTGATGTAAATCAAAACTTAAGTTTCATAAACCAAAATATTCTGTGTCCATCTCTTGTGAGACTTGATATAAATGGCCATGTAGCGGACAGGATATCTCTGGGGTAAACACACACACCTAAATTTATTAGGACAGACACACACTCCTGCTTTTATAGGACACAGTTTTACACACATACACTCACAAGTATCGTGCATGCAAGTAGGTTAACTTGACCTACACACAGCTGGTGTATGAGTGAATGTGTTTTTCTTGCGTTTTCAGGCACAAACTGTAGAATTCAAAGGGGGAAGTGTGCAATTTCTGTGCCACTGGTGACACAAAACAAATGCAAAAATAATGACTCTTTTCAGACCATGATAAACATATAGTGCCAATTTACACTATTAGATGAGTGATTATTCCCAAAAATTCTTCTTTAAATTTTGTATTGAGAGCTTACTAGATGCAATGACTATCAGTCATTTAAAATTTACACAACCTTTAAAAAGTTTGGGGCTGGTACAATTTTTTATATAAGTCTTCCCTTATTTGATAAAAATACAGTAAAAGTAATGTTTAAATAATATTTAAATAACTTTTTTCTTTAATATATTTTGAAATCTAATTTTTTTCCTGTGATGGCAAAGCTGCATTTTCAGCATCATTACTCTTTAGTGTCTCATGATCCTTAAAATATCATTCTAATATGCTGATTTCATGATCAAGAAACATTTCTTATTAATATCAATGCTCTTATTATCAATTGTCAATGTTGTGATGCTTAATATTTTTGTGTGGAAACTGATACTTGCTTTTTTTTGTCAAGTCAAGTCTAGGGATGCACAGATATGAACATTTTGGCCGATACCGATAAGTCTTTATACAGGTCCTTCTAAAGAAATTAGCATATTGTGATAAAGTTAATTATTTTCCATAATGTAATGATAAAAATTTAACTTTCATATATTTTAGATTCATTGCACACCAACTGAAATATTTCAGGTCTTTTATTGTTTTAATACTGATGATTTTGGCATACAGCTCATGAAAACCCAAAATTCCTATCTCAAAAAATTAGCATATCATGAAAAGGTTCTCTAAACGAGCTATTAACCTAATCATCTGAATCAACTAATTAACTCTAAACACCTGCAAAAGATTCCTGAGGCTTTTAAAAACTCCCACCCTGTTTCATTACTCAAAACCGCAATCATGGGTAAGACTGCCGACCTGACTGCTGTCCAGAAGGCCATCATTGACACCCTCAAGCAAGAGGGTAAGACACAGAAAGAAATTTCTGAACAAATAGGCTGTTCCCAGAGTGCTATATCAAGGCACCTCAGTGGGAAGTCTGTGGGAAGGAAAAAGTGTGGCAAAAAACGCTGCACAACGAGAAGAGGTGACCGGACCCTGAGGAAGATTGTGGAGAAGGACCGATTCCAGACCTTGGGGGACCTGCGGAAGCAGTGGACTGAGTCTGGAGTAGAAACATCCAGAGCCACCGTGCACAGGTGTGTGCAGGAAATGGGCTACAGGTGCCGCATTCCCCAGGTCAAGCCACTTTTGAACCAGAAACAGCGGCAGAAGCGCCTGACCTGGGCTACAGAGAAGCAGCACTGGACTGTTGCTCAGTGGTCCAAAGTACTTTTTTCGGATGAAAGCAAATTTTGCATGTCATTCGGAAATCAAGATGCCAGAGTCTGGAGGAAGACTGGGGAGAAGGAAATGCCAAAATGCCTGAAGTCCAGTGTCAAGTACCCACAGTCAGTGATGGTCTGGGGTGCCATGTCAGCTGCTGGTGTTGGTCCACTGTGTTTTATCAAGGGCAGGGTCAATGCAGCTCGCTATCAGGAGATTTTGGAGCACTTCATGCTTCCATCTGATTTCATTTTTCAGCACGACCTGGCACCTGCTCACAGTGCCAAAACCACTGGTAAATGGTTTACTGACCATGGTATTACTGTGCTCAATTGGCCTGCCAACTCTCCTGACCTGAACCCCATAGAGAATCTGTGGGATATTGTGAAGAGAAAGTTGAGAGACGCAAGACCCAACACTCTGGATGAGCTTAAGGCCGCTATCGAAGCATCCTGGGCCTCCATAACACCTCAGCAGTGCCACAGGCTGATTGCCTCCATGCCACGCAGCATTGAAGCAGTCATTTCTGCAAAAGGATTCCCGACCAAGTATTGAGTGCATAACTGAACATAATTCTTTGAAGGTTGACTTTTTTTGTATTAAAAACACTTCTTTTATTGGTCGGATGAAATATGCTAATCTTTTGAGATAGGAATTTTGGGTTTTCATGAGCTGTATGCCAAAATCATCAGTATTAAAACAACAAAAGACCTGAAATGTTTCAGTTGGTGTGCAATGAATCTAAAATATATGAAAGTTTCATTTTTATCATTACATTATGGAAAATAATGAACTTTATCACAATATGCAAATTTTTTGAGAAGGACCTGTATATGAAAGCCGATGACCGGTATATTGGCCGATAAATCTAAATCCAAATTTGTATAAAAGTTTGAGAGCCTGATTACAAAAACAAAAGTCTCAACATTAAAAGCCATGTCCAAAGCACAAAATGATGATGTTCTCATTATACTTTTATGTAGCCTATATGACAGATTTTCCGCTGCACATGTTGTAACTGTATTAACTTAACTTAACAACTGTATTTTCCTTCTTGAAGGGATTCCAATCATATTTCAGCATATTCAAAAGCATCATGGCGAACAGTGCGCATCAGAAATGTCTCAGCTGAAGGAAATAATACATTATTTATCGACTTTAATATATATGCCAAATTTTCTTATTGGGCCGATAACGATAACAGTAAAAATTTACATATATTGGCCGATACCGATATGGTGTCCGATATATCGTGCATCCCTAGTCAAGTCAAGTCACCCTTATTTAAATAGCGCTTTTTACAATACAGATTCAAAGCAGCTTTACAGTGATAACAGGAAAATACTACAACAAAGTTTGTTTCGGCTGTACAGCAGATCTGTAACAATGTAAATGTCTTCAACATCACTTTTGATCAATTTAATGCATCCTTGCTAAATAAAATAGTCATATGGACCTCTTTACGATAATTTTATGGTGTTTTTAAAATTGTTTTTTTTAAAAAAGGGTCAGACCTCACTCATTTTAATTCCATGGAAAAGAGTACCAGCACAACAAATTCTCCTTTTGTATTTCATGGAAGAAATAAAGTCATCAATTTTGGAATGACATGAGGGTGATTATTCCTTTAAATCCCTTTACTTGTGGGGTCCGTTTGACTGCCACAATATATGCACATTGTTTTTTCTACGTAAAAACCTAAACTCAAACCAGCATCACCATCACTAATAAGTTGAATTGTCTTCATTACTTGCTAGTATAGACAGAATTCAATTCTATTGACATGAGGGTTTTTTTATTTCTGAAATAATAAGTTATGAACAGAAGGTGGAGACTGTCTCCACATCACATTCAGTCCAACTCTGTGTCAGCTGCTCTCCTGTCATCTCTGCTCTGATCCAGTGGGTTAGCAGATGACAACTGATGAAAGAGAGAAGAGCAGAAGGGCATCTCATTTCACGTGTTCTCTCTCTAAAACTCTGACTCCAACCACTCTATAGGGGGTCTGCGACGTGACAGTGACTTTGAGTGACTGATTAAGTGCGTGCATGAGTGTGTGCACATGTATATCTGCTTTCACACACACACATTAGCGAGTAATCGTGACATTAAGGTGAAATGACAGGATGAGCTCATCACCAGTGTTGTATCTGGGTCATCTTAAAACTGCCCTGTTCCCTGTCATCTCAAAACACATGGACAGACACGAACACACACTCTGCCCCCTGGCTACCTCACTTGAAAACGGTATATGGCAAAGATTCAGTAAAACATGTTTTCAGTCAAAGATGGTGGCATGTCTGTGGTGACATGTATTTGTCAGATTGCCAGTAGTCTGTCATTATATTTTATTGTCAGAATTTCTTGCAGGTAAATGCACACAAATATGTGCTCTCCTTCAGATTACTTAGTTTAGTATTAAAGTTATTTAACACCGTGTACACCAGACGTGAGCGGCCCGATGCAGGCCCGAGCGGCCTGGTGACTGCGCGCGCTATAAGTGGGCGGGCAATATGCTAATGTTTCGTCTTGACGTCACAACGAAACGGCTTATGACTCGTTTGAAAAATGATTCATTTCATTGACTCAAGAGTCGACTCTTACTTTTGAAAGACAATAACTTTATATACGGTGTACTTTCAGATTTAAAACTTTGCAGGATGTTTTCATTCACTTAGAGCTATGAGCCCTTTAAAACATTGTATGGTGGAGAAAATGCTGTATTACAGTTACAAATAAAGCTCTTTCTGATTATGCTGTGTTAGCAACTTGACAAAATAGTGTTGTCTGACTTAACTTTTAGGTACAAATATGTTACTAGGAGTAAATCAAGAAAACAAGAGATTCAAACAATAAAACTAACCGTGTTGAACTATATAACAAAGATTATTTTTCTGTCTATAAAAGTATCCAAACAGTTGTTCACCTGTCTAATATAACATAATATATTAAAGCGTCTTTGGTTTTTCCATGGTTTATACGGAAGTAAAACTGGAAATCAAGGGTAACATGTCGCAGATATGACATCATTGACAGGCTACGCAATGACACGGGTCGTTACACTAGGTGATTCTCTGTATTTAAACATTGTTGGAAACATTTGGGATAATGTAAGTATATACGGAAGTAAAACTGGAAATCAAGGGTAACATGTCGCAGATATGACATCATTGACAGGCTACGCAATGACACGGGTCGTTACACTAGGTGATTCTCTGTATTTAAACATTGTTGGAAACATTTGGGATAATGTAAGTATACAAGTCAACAAAATATAACATTGTTCTAGTGGTTATTGGATATTTTAGTCCAAAAATCTTACATATTGTGCCTATTAATTGAACGAAAGTGAAGAAAAAACATTTACATTCCTACAAAAAATGTCTATTTCAAACTTTCTTTGATGAACTTTCTATTTATCAAAGAATCCTGAAAAAAAATGTATAATGGTTTCCATAAATATATTAAACGGCACAACTGTTTTTGACATTAATAAGAAATGTTTCTTGAGCACCAAATCAGCATATTAGAATGATTTCTGAAGAGTGAAGCAATGATGATGAAAATTTAGCTTTGCCATCACAGGAATAAATTGCATTTTACTGTATTTTTGATCAACTAAATGCAGCCTTGATCAACTAAATGCAGCCAGAAGTATAAGATACTTCTTTCAAAAACATAAAAACAACCATACCAACCCCAAACTTTTGAACGGTAGTGTAGATGTAAAGAAGGTCAAGATATGGTTGGGAAACAATAGCACGGAACACTATTTTTACTATCATCAATAACCACACCAGTTCGCTAAAATGGTGGTAATATTGCATTTGATAGAACATTTCTATTGCCGTCTTACCCTGAAGAACTCTTTAGTGGAACCAGAGTCGAGCGTTCCGTAGGCGATCTCAGTCTGCTTGGCCAGGTCTTCTGCGCCCTCTATAGGCGAGACCATCCTTTCCACAGTCAGGAAAGCAGCCAGATTGGCAGTGTAGGATGAAATGATGATCAGAGTGAAGAACCACCACACACCTCCAACAATACGGCCAGACAGAGACCTGAGAGAGAGAGGGAGTGAGGGAGAGAGACATAGAGACAATAGGAGAGCAAACAAATCCCCTGTGAAAGGTTAACAATTAATACAAATATATTAAAGCAATTACTGCTGATAAATGATGCAAAAGTCTTCAAGCTATGGACAAAACAATCACTCAAAGTACAATTGAAGCTTCTGTTTGGGCAGGTCTCTCTAATGAAGGGCCGGAAGAAAGATGAGGATGAGAACAGGGTCACAAAGATCACCTCAAGTATGAAAGACAAATCCAAGAGGAGTTTGGTGAGAAAGATGGACAGGAAAATCAAATGACTGAATAGAAGAACGATGGAATGAGTGAAGAGAGCTGACAATCCTCCACTGAAACAGTTTATAAACACCAAACTGCTGACAGTAAAATAGAGACATGCAGCAAGAACACGGTAGCCCTCCAAGAAAGAGAGAAAGAGAGTGAAAGAGAAAATCTGTACATTTTACAGTCAACACACGGTGAATATAAATTATTTTAGTTGGTGTCAAGCATCACTTAAAGCAATGGTTCTCAAAGCGCAAAGGCAGTTCTCAAATCTTGTTACTTACAGTATGTTTGAAACAACTAGACAATGAGTAAATAACTGAATTTTCTTTTTTTTTTTGGCGAACTAACCCTTTTATCATTGCACCTGCAAAGCAGTATAATTTGTTAATTTTTTCATTTATTTCTTAATATCATAAAAGACATTTCCTGTTTTATTTAATAGATCTTTTCCAACTTTTTTCAGTTAAGACTAACTTTTCATAATTCAGCAAACATGCCGGATCATTATTCAAAACATGCAGTTTTCATTGTGTTTTTTTAAAGAATTTAATATGTTATTATTAAACAGCAGGCGTTTGAATAGAAACTTTATAATGTAACTGCAAACATGACATTGGTTCATGTGCATTAAATTGTTTGTTGTTTGTCCTCATTTTTAAGTTGCTTCGTACAAAAGCCTCTGTTAAATGATTATATGTTATTATAAGTGCCAAAACTTGGCAGAAATACTGATAGATGATTATATTATTGGCTGAATGTGGAGCAAAAGTTTCTTTAGTTCCAAATAGGAGTGAAAAAAAAGAGAACCACTGATTTAACACAAGCTGTATTTCAAGAGGAAAAGTGGAGAAAGACAGGAACAGTTGTAGTGACAATATTGTGACTGATGTTTTTTGTGACAGTGTTTTTTAGTGAATGAATGAAGTGACACGATGATAGAATGAGTTGAGGGTTAAGAGTTAAGCTTTAGCTTATTGACAAGTGAAACACCCCAAGTAAAATAACATATATGCACCATGAAAGACGAGACAACCATAAAATGCAAAGATGAGGGGAGAGAGAAAGATGTGGATGGAGAGACAAGAACGGGCTAAATAATACACCAACCTTGGCGAAATATCGCATCCTTGCTGCATGAAAGCTCCAAGAGAGAACCAGAGACTATTAAAGATGCCAAAGTCGTTGGGAGGGTCAGGTGGCGTCTGCGGATCCTTCGCCTCTTCATTCTCGTCCAGGTGCCATTCGTATGGACTGAAACGACTCACCAGGAAGAGAACCACACTCACACCGATATATGCAAACACGATACACATCCAGATCTCATAGGCCAATGGGTCTAGGAAGGAGAAGACTCCCGGTTTGGACTTCTGTGGTTTCTTGATCATGATGGAAATGCCCAGACTCATGAAGGGCTTGGAGAAATCGATCACCTCCTCCCGGACAAGGGTTATAGTGAGAGGAGCCACAGCTATATCTGCCCTCTGGAAACATGGAACACAGTAACTCTCAGTTCATAGTATGAGAAAAACAATGTCATGGTGTGATCATGGAAATGTGATTAGATAGTTTCACATTTTCAAAGTCTAATGACAATAAAAATGCAGAATTGAGGAGTAAACCAGTTGTTTCAGTACCAACAACAGTTTTACAAGGTTCATAACAGCAAGAAATGGAGAACTTTTGGTTCAAGCTTTACATTTAACTGTATGTTGTAACTGTATGTAGCAGAATGTTACCATGTACTTCTGTCCCATAATGCCTTCTTGTCTCCATCTGCTTATGAATGCAACTCAGAACTCAATTTAAAATTCAACAATAGAACTAGAAATTCATAAGAACATTGTGTGTAAGGATGCGCTCAATTCTGGCCAATACAGAGAAGCCAGGAATAATTTTCATGAGATGAAAAAAAAAATTGTTTACGATACATGCCTGACAACATGAATTTATATTAAATTAAATATTATATTATATATCTGCAGAAAAATAGCCAATATTTGTCGATATATACATAAAAATTCCAACATTAACTGATAGCCGATATGATGAAGTTACATAGTGCATTCTAGTATTGTGTATAGGATCATTTCAGTAAAAAAAAGACTAAAAATCCAGTTAAACACTCTTCACCTGAGATGCATCTCATATAGTCAGGATATGTTGAATATCACACACTCATCTCATTCTTAGAGATTATATTGTGTTGTTTAACTTTAACAGCAGCCAGGAACAAATTGGGCGAAGCTGTTTTTTGGGGGGGTTTTGTAAATAAATGTGTTTTAAATGGATTTACTCATGGTGCCTCAACAACATGCAGAGAGACACTACTTTGGAGCTTTATTGTGTAAAAACACTGACCATGACCAAAGACTTGGGTGATGTCAGCAACACCAGGAGACTGTAAATAATGTAAAAATCACATTACAGTGTCAAAATAAATCATGTGACACAGGAAATAAATGTTGAGAACAACTCTGACAAACACCAAACTCAAAAAGCAAACAGCTCAGTTATATGAAAAGATTCTGTATGACACATTTTGAAACCTGCAAAGAAAAATAAACAGTGATTCTGTGACTTTTATTTTGACAAAGCGGTCAGTGATTATATATGAGGCCTCCTAAGTGTTGCTGGCTTCACACAGCCACTATCCCACCACCAAAACTTTCCCATTGAAGGATAATTTTCCCAGCACTCACCCCATATACCAACTCCCCCACCATGCCGTTCCAGGTCTTGGTCTCAGGGTCGCGTGCTCCGTATTTCCCATCAGCTACAATGGACAGTTTGTACCTAATGCCGACGTGCTTCGCGATTTCTGATGCCAAGTCTACACAGTAGCCCTCATAGCGATCATTTCCATCCATCTGCATATAATTCCTCTTGTACATTACATATGGAGCTTCCTGTTAACCAAATCAGAGGAAGTTGAGCTGGTTTTCAGACTGACAGCCCAGAAAACACAAAAAAATCATTAGTCTGCCATCATGCCGATACTTCTCTCACACACACATTCACATTTATTCTTACTCATTCGCACAAACACATACTGAAATATAAACATGCATTTTGAGTCTTGTAACAGCAATGTGACCAACAGCCAAGCTACCAAACAAACAGCAGCTGTGAGGAAGGCTAGATTGAATTTAAAGTGGGTTTTGGGTTTGTGGACAGTGCTATTCAGTGGAATCTAAATTCTCAAAGTGGAGAGAGAAAGACAGAGCAGACAGAAGTGAAGTTGCAGGTCCTCTCATTAGTGAACTGGAGTCATTCGTCAGTCTAAAGCAAGCAAGTTTAAGGGGGCTCCACTTAAACTTACACACATGTACGTCTAAAGTGCATGCAGGTGGGTGGGTTAAAGAGGGTGGCAAAGGTTTTCTCACATGTGTGCGTGCTTTTAACTATTTTAATCAGACCAAACGTTAACATGAATGATGGTGAAACTCTAACATTAAAAGCAATCAAAATACTGCTTTGATAGCATCAGATCAAACTCTAGTTTTTTTTTTTTACAAATGGAGCCATCTAAACTCATCTGTATTTTCATCTATGCAGAATAAAACATTCCTTTCACAAACTCTTATTAACCTAATCATCTAATTAACCTAAGATTTAGTTCTTCTTTCACTTTCTGTATCTACTTATGAGATCATCATAGGCAGAGTCAGAAAGAGGTCATCATCACTTTTAAATGTAACATAAGGCAAACCTTGTGGTACATTTAAATATGACTGCTTCTGTGACTAACTAAATTTAGTGAAATATGTTTACTTATGTAATTCTGACTGGTTTTATAAATGCTCACTTTTCTAATGAATGTAACGTACCTGTATTAAAGTAACTGTATTCCTCATTGACACAGTTCTGAAGTTCATTTGATTCATTTTCTCACTAGGATTTGGTTTCTGTGACCTTCAGGTTATGCATTATTCAAAAGATCAATTACCATATTCACTCTTTAATTAATATTCTTTAAGTTTCATCTAAGTCCTCGCCTCTACCCCCTCCCCCCCTGCCCTCAAGTTCTCAGAGTTCTTCATTAAGGACGTAATTATAAAACTCGTTTAAGCCCAGCTGTAATCACTCTACAGCCCCAACCGATTCACTTCCAGCATTTGGTTCAATTAACGCATGTTTCTTTTAACACGAGTCGTCCAACGTAACATGTCCAGTAGGCAAAACATTACCACGTGCCAGGTTACGTACCTGGCATGTGTCCTGTTTGAAATGCTCTAGATTAAGAAGTTCTGCATTTCTTGTTAACTGTTAATATATGGGATGGACAGTAAAATTCTAATTACATTTTGCTATTTTAAAATGGTATAAAACCACAGTTCACTCGAATATATTCATCATTTTGCTTTGGTTGGGTGTTACAAAATTAGAGCTGATTGGTCAGATTTTTTATTTTTAGTCAATCAAAATTGCAGCTGTATTTTACAGGATGCATCTAAACAGTGGCAGTACATTTGTATGCATTTAATTTTGTAATATTACTGGAACGTAATATTGAATGAAAAGGCACTCTGCTGGTTCCCAACCACAACTCGTCTTCATGTGGCACTTAAATAGCCACTAATAAATTAGAGAAATACGTAAAAGCCAATCTAAGCAAAAACTTTAATTGTATTGATTTGCTATTGAGTGGACACTGCTCACACTCGCTCATAGTCATGTCCCTGCTCACATTCATTGTTTCTGCTGGGACGATTATGTCATTTTAGGGAGCTAAATTAATAACGAACTGTCTGTACCTAATGGGCACTTCTGATTTGACAGCTGGAAATTAAAAACAGCTCAGCTAGAAAATCCAGAGAACATCTGAACTCTGAGGGGATGTAAAATAAAACACTTTACTTAATATTCCACATGTGTGAGAAAACCCTCAGCCAATTTTTTGTGTGCATGTGTCTATGTACACTGTCATTTGCATACAGCCCGACATCTCAGTCGTTCAGTACTTACGTTTTGTGGTGAAGTGAAAGAAGAAGAGAGAGGAACATTCTAACCTATTTCTTACCAAAGCCAGTATTGTGATGTCACTGCTACAACAGGCCACTGGAATGGAACTGAAAATGCTTTGGCACTCACACGGATACAGTTGAAACACTCTATTGTGATCGACTGTTTCAACATGTAGTGAGTGAGTGCAAAGCAAAGCAAAACAGAAAAACGTTCTGCCCCCCCAGGATGCAATGCAACTGTGACACTAAACCTGAGAGGGCAGAAGGGTCATGGTTCGGCATATTTAAAAGCAGCTTTAGATAGTGTACCATGATAGTAGTGACCACAATGGTTCTGTTTTCCACAGAGGAGGATTCGTTGGTAACCTGCTGCTCCACTATATAAACAAATTTCTCGTATTCATTCCAGTAGCCAATCTGCAAGGTACAGAAACAGCAAAAACATAAATAGAATCAATCAATCACTGTCAACCAATTAAAGAAATTAGTAATACAGAAAGAGAATTGCTGCGTCCCAATTCGCCTACTTATACTTACGCCCTAAAAGTATGTACTCTTTTTGTGAAGTAAAAGTACAAACTTTTGAGTGTGTAGCAAAAGAGTAGGCAAGCTTTGGGACATACTACTTCGTCAGCTTTAACGGACAGATCTATTGCGTGCATCCTGTCACCGTAAACTGCCCTGTCAATCTTCTTGTCACAGTTAAAATCCTCCATTCAATCTGATTTAATTTCCTACCGTTTCAGAGAGAAATGTAGTAGCACGTTCATCTGCCAGTCGTGGGTCTTTCATGCGGAGACTCTCCTCATGTGTTTGCAATTTGAATATAATGATGCATTTAAAAGTTAAAGCAACACTATGTAGTTTTTCAACCTTCATAATATATTTCCAAGACATGAGAGATGGTACATCGACTTACAATAGGTTGAATGACACGTCTGCGATAGCCTGACAGTGTCTGTATCGCTTTTACTGGCACTACGTAACTTCGGGGTTCGGGTAGAGACCCGAGCACAAAAAGAACTACAATATTTGACTGCTTTACGGCATACCTCACTTCCCCCACCACCCCCCACTTCCTCAAATTATGACGTTAGAGCCCAACTAGCGTTTGTTTGCCATCTGTATGTTGTTGCAGCAATTAAAACGAAGAAGGCAAAGGTTTTGTCGGAGGAGACTAGAAAGAGAAAAAGGGAGAGTGACAAAATAAAAGGCCGGACGAGGATCAATATTGGTCCTAAAGGAGGAGGGGTGCCCGACCGATGCTGACCTGGCCGTCATGCTGTTGGACTAGTAAATATATTGCTTGAATACTATCTCTATTTTTTTTAATTTGTTGTCAGCCTGGCCCTGTTACGGAATCTATCTGGTCCTCCATCTATCTTCATGATAGTCATGTTTGTTTATTTATTTCTCTGGTGAAAGTGTCTTGCCTCAGGCTATAATGCAAATCGATTTTTCAAATTTGCAGATTCATCTATGGTAGCTTGATATTATAATATTGAGGATATATGGCTATTACCTACCATACAAACATTGAATTGAATTAGCATATCCATTATGTAAAACAGTAGCCAATAGGCTACTATAATGACGCTGGCTTGTAAACATGAGCTACGCGATCTTTTGGCGATTGAAAAAAAATAAAACCCATGAAATTATATTCATTTGACATGCTGAAATATATGCCAATGTACCTGGGATGAAGACATTTCACATGCAAAGCTGGCAGTCTGCCCAAGACGTGAGAACTCGCGAGAACTCAAGACGGTATCGGCTTGTCAACAAATGCAAGCGTATCCCCTGGTGTAACCATGACAGATTTTACGACCGTAGTAGAAGACAATACTGTTTCCCAACTGTAGGGGGACCCCGAGAGCAAAAACTACATAGTGTTGCTTTAATGGCTAAACATATCTTTACAGAAGTTCACAATGCTGCTGCAGATGCAATATAATGTAGACAACGTTGAATAAATACATTTTCGTCAGGTTAGATACTGATAATTAATCACTCAAACCCCTTTATCTAAACCTCTCCACATAACCGGCGGACTTGCGCGTCCTCCATGCCTGTAGTTTTTTAACACTTTTCACTCGTGTTTGTAGTTCTCACCGTATACCTGTCCAACGCGCTATGGGTTGTGGGTAATATTAGCCGTTAGAGTGCGCATCGATCTGCACTTTGGATTCTGACCGGAAATAGTAGACTATCCGGGTATCTTTGGAACACTCATTTCAACATACTACGATTTGGGATATACTAATTCTATTTTCGAATACTATTTAGGACGGATAGTATGCGAATTGGGACGCACCCAATGACTCAGTAGAAACATGATCTCATGAATGATGGAGGAGGAAAGCAAGTATGACGGTAGCTGGAGCATTCAAGTGCACGTTAAAGGCGTTGTATAGTGAGAAATACAATTTTCCTTGATCTTTTAAGATAAAATGTTTATTTGTACTATACAGAAAGTACTATACATTTGTACAGTAAAGAAAAAAAGAAAAGGGAAACAAAGGGGAAAAAAAACTCCTGCTAAACTCTTTCCCTGCCAGCGTTTTTTTTTTCTTTTTGCCAGCCACTGCCAGCATTTTTGACAATTTCCACAAAAATTCAAGGCCCCCAGAATATGTTGTTGCATGAATATTTGAACATGCAATATCAAAATGTCAAAAGAATGTCACAAGCCTCTGTTTTTAAACAATTATTTTTTATTCTAGCTTCATGCATTCTATTTTTTTTTAATGTGGGTAAGCAACATTTTGACAAAAAGCTGAGAAAATCAAATTTTTGTCAGACTACATGTGCATAAGCAATACTTCGATCACTTGTTTCTGCTTCTTTTTTGCATGCATTTTGACCCTGAGATTAAGTACTCTTTCAGAAGATGCTTAACATCGCCCCCTACTATAAAACAGTGAAAACACGGATTGTCGGAAAATTCCATCAATGGCGGGAATCGTCGTGTCAAATATGACAAAAAATTCCATCAATGGTGGGGAAAGAGTTAATAATGACTGTTTTTCTGTTTTTGGAGCAGAAAAAAACATTATATACAATATTCATTCTCATCGGCCACCTTTTCAACTGCTAGTTAACGCAAGTATCTAATTAGCCAATTACATGACAGCAACTGGCATGGCAGACATGGTCAATACGATCTGCTGAAGTTTGAACTGAGCATCAGATGGGGGGGGGGGGAGAAAGATGATTTAAGTGACTTTGAACGTGGCATGGTTGTTGGCGTCAGACAGGCTAGTCTGAGTATTTCAGAAACTGCTGATCTACTGGGATTTTTGCACACAACCATATCTAGGGATTACAGAGAATGGTCCAAAATAGAGAAACTATCCAGTGAGAGGCAGTTCTGTGGGAGAAAATGCCTTGTTGATGCCAGAGGTCATACATTAATATAGGGCTTTTCTCGTCACTTAAAACGCTTTACATATGGAAGGGGGGGGGGATCTCCTCAACCACCACCACCAATGTGCAGCATCCACCTGGATGATGCAACAGAAGCCATATTGTGCCAGAATGCCTACCATACAACAGCGTATTGGTGGAGAAAAGACAGAGTGATGAAGCCAATCAGTATATACTGTATGGGGATGATTAGGAGGCCATGATGATGGACAGAGGGCAATGGTGCTTTTTTACAGTACAGTATACAGTATAGTGAACCACACAAACCACAGGGTGAGCACCCCCTGCGGTCCTCACTAACACCTCTTCCAGCGGCAACCTAGTTTTTTCCAGGTACTGACCACGCTCAATCCTGCTTAGCTACAGTGGGCAATCAGTCTTGGGTTACAGGTGATATGGCGGCAGGCAACCGAGGTAAGCAGAAGAGCATATCTGAATGTCGAACCTTGAAGCTGATGCTGACCATGTCCATCCCTTTATGACCAGTGTACCCATCCTCTGACAGCTATTTCCAGCAGGATAACGCACCATGTGACAAAGCTCATCTCAAACTGGTTTCTTGAAAATGACAATGAGTTCACTATTCTCAAATGGCCTCCAAAGTCACCAGATCTCAATCCATTAGAGCACCTTTGTGATGTGGTGGAACGAGAGATTTGCATCATGGATGTGCAGCCGACAAATCTCCAGCAAATGCGTGATGCTATAATGTTAATATGGACCAAAATCTCTGAGGAATGTTTCCAGCACCTTGTTGAATCTATGCCATGATAAAATAAGGCAGTTCTGAAGGCAAAAAGGGGTCCAACTCGGTACTAGCAAGGTGTACCTAATATAGTGGCCGGTAAGTGTATAAAAATATATAGTCTCATTTTCAGCACTGCTAAATTTTCGAAAGTGACTTGTGGCTTCACTGTGACATTAATATTGTGTGAATTTATAGAAACTGCCCTCCCAGAGCCACTAACCTTTCTGGCTCCTCCCGGTTTCGTTTCATAAACATCAATGGTGTAATTTGATCGCCGTCCAAAGGAGTCGAACTGAATATTTCCCGTCATACCCTGAACCTGAACCTGCAGAAGGAAAGTACACAGGAACAGTAACACCAACAAAATAACAAGCAAAATAAAAAGAAAAGAAAAGCATGAAACAACATTATTAAAGGCAATATATGTATCATTTAACCATACAGGTGAAAATAAACACAAACTATTTCAACAAAGGTAAAATGCATATCTAAACAGTATTGAACATTCATTTATAATAAAAAATGTGAATGTTGCTGTCTTTCTAACTCTTAGAAGAAGCCTCTCAGCTCTCTGTCTGAGGCCCTTTGTGGACCCCTCCTACCATTTTGAGAGCTCTTTCAATGTCGATTCCCTGGCTCCATGGTACTGCTGGGTTGGCAAGGCAGTCGCCTGCACTCCCTCGACGGGAAATATCAACACGCTGACGTCTCAAATACCGAAATGCCTCAGAGATCACCAGGATGGCATCGTGTGTCAGTGCAGATGTATACTAAACATGACAACAAACAGACAAACGGTTTGCATCCCTGGAAACATCAGTATAGAAAGAGAACCACACTATAGACAAGTAATTTTTTCAATACACTGCATTTTGACCAAATGAGAGCTCATATTCTATTAAATAAAGGTGCAGTATGGGAGAATTTCAGCAAGAAACAACAAAAAAGAGATGATTAATTAAACTACTGCATGACTGCTACATTAAACTCATCAAAATATGTTATCATAAATTACACATACAAGCAAGAATATTCACAAGTGGGACACTCCCAAATAAACACATCACAGATGCACATAAATAAGCATAGAAATAAAGAGAGAGACCTTTAGGGGAGTGTTTCTAGACTCAGGGAACTCTCTCTCATCAAGCCGCTCCCAGCGCTGGAGAAACTGCTGCACAATCGGGCTATCAGAATTTATGATTTGGAATCCGGTAATATTTGCTCCGCCTGAAAACACCTTATCCAAACTCATGTTAGAGAACCCCTGCAGAGAGAAATGGCCAATAGTCAAAAGTGAAAGGTCACTCACAGAAGGTTAGGAAATAAGAGCTCTTTGCAAGTGTGTGTATTTTCTCACAAGATTAGCAAGGATGTAATGATATCCTCGACTGTTCTTTCCTGAGATCACAACCTAGAAATAAAAGAATGGAAGACTGTCATCCAGCATTATGTCTGATAGTTTATGTGGACATGATATCAAAACCAACGAATGACAGGCGAAATGGAAACAAATTAATTGCAAAAGCCTTAACTGCAGAAGGGTGATTCTGTAACTATGGGCACTTTGCAGTCCCAGCGGAGGAAAGAAAAAGTTTGCTTGCGTTTTTCTTTTTATTATTAGTAAATAATTGGGGGGAAAAAAAGTGTACTGGGGAAAAATAATGGTGTCTTTCTTTTTATTATTAGTATAGCTGAATACTAGGGAAAAGTCACGGGCCATGAGTGACAAGGTCTTTGATTGTCGTTTTATGGGTAATAGTTTCTGCCATGCCATGGAATATTTGAAATCACAAATAAAGCCAAATATAAAAAAATATATTTTATTTTATTTTAAATGAAAAATGCCAAGTGTCACTACCACAACATTTATGTTAGTGAAAATGCATATACACAGATAGATGGATTGGTAGATTTAAAATGTTTTTTCACTAAACCAATCAGGTCAGTAGTGCCCATTGTTACGTAATCAGATATGAATGAACTGTCTCCATTGTCCTGCTTGAACCTGTTGGGAACTGTGGAGATGTTACAATGCATATTCCCACACATCACAGGACTGTGTTATGATTTATTGTTCTACACAGTTGCAGTACTTGAATACATTGGCAATATTGAAATTTTTAGTGCTGTGCCAGCATAACATAAAGGTATGACCCAACCACAACCACACCCACACACAGCTATTGATTTACAAATAGCAACAGACAGCCAGTCTGCTGAAAGCGCAGAGCTCTTATTAGCTTTCTCTGAGCACTGATTGATCTACTTGTGGATTTCATTATCTCTGTGACCTCCTAGTGACACACACACACACACACACACACACACATTCTTTTCTACTCTGTCTCAATGCAAATGAATGTGTGGGGAAAAACACAACAAAATATAGACAGAGGGTAAAAAAACTGAAAGAGAAAGAATAAGTGAAAGAGACAAACAGAATCGGAGAATGTAACAGTACCTTTGAGAGCTGTATTTTTGGATGAGAGGAAAGGGAGTATTTTTAGTTTTCTCACTGTTACCTTGTTATAGGACGCTGTGCCCTACTTAGACAAACACACGCACGCTTTCACACACACTATTTTTATCACCTTATTCGCTAACGACTGTTGAATTTTAGAAAGGTATTGATCGATACCTCAAGACTGAGAACTTTTCCTGATCGACCACTATGACAGACAGTCACTGTAAACAGACTCACAGGCTGACAGATGAAATGATGTGTGTTTTTATTTACCTGCTCTAGAATACTGTTAATGCGTTCAACCTCACAGTCGATAAGGAAGCGTTTCTCCTGCCGACGATCCATTTCTTCAATAATGCGTCGGTATTCCAGCGGATCTACTATGTTCCCGACTGAACGCGCCGTCACCTGCCAATTATTCATCACTGCGGATTCCATGATGGCCTGTAGGATGGAAAACCCTGAGAGAAAAAGAGAGAATAATACATGGTGTGAAAAACACTGCTACACCGGGCCTGTGCAGATGTAGTAACAGGGCAGAATTGGGCCAGAATGATGGAGCAAGTACTGCTTCATTTCTCTCTCTGGTTTGAGAACACACAGGAACTGCTGATGCAGTGCAAATCTGAAGGGATAAAAAGGAGGGAAGGCTGAGAAAGAGATATGGTGAATGTAATTAATGCAACTCTGCACCAATGATACTAATGCAATGGCAGAACGCACATATTTTATGCATATGCATATGTTTGTGCAGGTGTGTTTTTGGCCTTCATTCAAGTATTTCCCTGATACGTTCCACTATAGATCAGATCCACTGCAGATCATATATTTTACGCAACTGACCAGGTCTTCTGCAATACATCAGATCCACTGCAGCACATATTAGACCCCTGGATAGGCACCCCACCTCAGCAAGTGAGGGTTTTGTTAGCTGTGATATAAGCTATGATTATCGTAAAAATGTTGGGGAAAAGGTCTTTCCATCCTATATGTATTCAAGAGAAGGAAGAAAGATCACTAAGGAAAGTGGTGCAAAAAATGATAGATAGATAGATAGATAGATAGATAGATAGATAGATAGATAGATAGATAGATAGATAGATAGATAGATAGATAGATAGATAGATAGATAGATAGATAGATAGATAGATAGATAGATAGATAGATAGATAGATAGATAGATGGATAGATAGATAGATAATTTTCTGTATTAATAGACAACATACCACAGGTATACTTAACCTGTTAAAGGATTCAAAGCAAACACAAAAGCAATAACACCCTTTATCACCTCCAGCTCAAGGCCATACACACACACAGGACACAAATCAGCCCTGTTCTATTTGATCTCGTTTTTAGCCCCGCGATCACATTTATTATAGGACAACACGCGCACACATACACTCAATCACTATTTTAATTAGCATACGTCCTAGAGTGCCAGACCGCAAGGCTGTTTAGCAGTGACCAATTAATCAAGACTGACAGCTTGCAGAGAGGTGAGAATTCAAATGACATACATACACACAAGCACTTCAAATCTTAAAGTCATACATGTTATTAAGAGGAAGGGCACGTGCCATGTGATAGCAGCGCTCAGACCTGCTAAGGTTTATGAGTTAATTAAACATTGTTCCTCATTAGCAATTAAGAGGGTCTTGCTAAACACTGTATGGACAAAATCTTTTACAGCCCTTCATTAAATATCTCTTAACCTCTAACAGATTCATTTTCTAAATTATATACTTGGCCTTTTGAATTATTTATTGAGCATCCCTGCCAAAGATTGCGGCACCCATCTGAACATCACAACTCGATGTCTCTGAATGTTTATGTGAACCATCAAGCCAAGGCTCCAATCTCACGCAGATTTTTTTAATTGTCACTGTTTAGCATATTTAACAGATCCAAGAGCCCTGTGGTGATGTAAAGCCATTTAAAGTTTGGCACTACCAGCACAACTCCCTGCTGACTGTAGTGGATGATTTCAAGGGTGGTAACAGATTGAGACTGTCTTCACTGTATCATGATTTGAGAATGATCCGATTCCAAAGAGCATGATCTTGTGCTTCAATGGAAGAAAATCTGACCTTTTGTACAAATGATCAATGAGGTCTCTGAATTTTGCCGCCTATTGTATTAAGATGTGGAGGTACAAATAAAATTCCATTAACTTCTAGCTGTAAGTACACAGTTATTCCAAATATTCTGTGCATTAGTATGATGGGTTTAATCCATTAAGGAGGATCCCTGGAGAAAACATAACAATGTCTCTCTCGTTATCTTAAACTGTCCCTGTAAGCACTCTCTTCAAAGTAAACAAGCTAGGAAAATAATGTGTGATTGTTGGCTGTAAGCCCATCAGGTGATTTGGAACACAAACAGAAAGGAAAACTGTCCTCCATTATACCAGTGTTTGACTCTGCAGTCACAATATCTGATATGAGGAGTGATGTCTACTGCTTTAGCTGTAATTTGCAAGCCAAAATCTGATTTCTAATATTTGTGTGAACAAAAGCAGACATTAGACCTATACAACGTATCAGGTACGTGCACAGATCGACCCTAAGTGGTGCTCAAGCACCTGCCATTTTGGCCTCTGACTAGACACTTATATTTTATTTTATATATATTTTTTTTTTCTATTTGGCCCATGGCATAAATTCTCAGCATGTGCCCGACAACTTATTCTTAATAATTCTGTGAGACCACACGAGCCCCTCCCCCTCTCTGACATGCCTTGTCACAGTCACCACAGCGCTCTGCAGAGCAGGCGAGCAGCATCCATGTCTCCCGGATCTGCTTCATTGGTGACAGCCAGGTAACGATCGTGTCGGTGCTAAACCTCGGCACTGTTTGTCACCACTGTGAAATTAAACATCTCAATACAGCCAGCCTAACTTAGACAATAGCCCTCCATTAAAGGGGTCATGACATGAGAAATCAAATATGCCTTGATCTTTTGACATATAAGAGGTCTTTGTATCAATAAAGCATCCTGCAAGTTTCATAGCTTAAAACGTCCTCTTATAAAGAAAGAATTTATTTATTCAATATCAAAAAATGGCTTGTTTTGATATTAGGTGACCGATGACATCACATGGGTAAATATATTTTGCCCCTTTAAGCTTCAGCACAAGCAAGCTAGTCTGCCGTTGGTGTAAAATCGCATCATACAAGGTCAGAAAATACCTCTAAAATAAGTAAAAATGCACCCAAAATTCAAGATATGAATTGCCCTTGTATTGTATTTTGTGTTCATAACATAAAATTGTTAAAGGAGTAGTTCATAAAGGAGTAGTTCACTATTTAAAAAGCTTTTGCTGATAATTTACTCACCCCCATGTCATCCAAGATGTCCATGTCTTTCTTTCTTCAGTCGAAAAGAAATTAAGGTTTTTGATGAAAACATTCTAGGATTTTTCTCCATATAATGGACTTCATTGGGTACCAAACGGTCCAAGGTCCAAATGACAGTTTCAGTGCAGCGTTCGTGACTCTCCTGTTCGAACTCGTTCATCAAAATGAACAAATCTTTTTTCGAGTCATTTCGTCAGTTGAATGAACGAAATGACTCGAAAAAAGACTCGTTCAAAATTAACAAATCTTTCTTCGAGTCATTTCGTTCGTTGAATGAACGAAATGACTCGAAAAAAGATTCGTTCATTTTGATGAACGAGTTCGAACAGGAGAGTCACGAACGTGCATCACAGAACAGAGCAAGCGAGCATTTGTGCTTATAAAACTTAAACTTTTTTATTTATTTTTGAAATGACTGATCATTTCGCAAGATAAGACCCTTATGCATCGTCTGGTGTCGTTTAAAGCCATTTGAAGCTGCATTGAAACTGTCATTTGGACCTTGGACCGTTTGGTACCCAATGAAGTCCATTATATGGAGAAAAATCCTAGAATGTTTTCATCAAAAACCTTAATTTCTTTTCGACTGAAGAAAGAAAGACATGGACATCTTGGATGACATGGGGGTGAGTAAATTATCATCAAAAGTTTTTTAAATAGTGAACTACTCCTTTAAGCAATATCACACCAGCAAGAGGGCTATTTTCTTGAATATTAGCACGATTGCAAAATGTGATCTTTATTTTATACAGCAGTTCAATAAACAATAGGTTGATTATTTTCTCATTTATAGACACAACGTTGTCAATTTGGACTGTTTTAGCTATTTTACAATGAAATGAGTGATAGTTTTTTCATATAAGTGAGTGTTTTTTGCCAAGTTCCAAACTCAGCAGAAAAGTTGCGTCTCCCAGTAACACACAGCGGTGTTTCGTTCTTGAATGATTCACCGTTGTTGAATGAATCAGCTGAGTCAAATATTCAGTGACCCATTCATAAAGTGGACACCTGCTTCTTTCATGAAAGAATCAGCCAGTTAGAACGAATTGGTTGAATGAATCATGATTCACTTATTATGCCATTTCGTTTTTTCCCAACATTTCATATTTCTATATTCAAAATGTTATATTTAGAACATTGATATCATGACATTATTTAGGCAATTGCAGTGTACATGGTTGATAAATGGTAAGATGGATTTTGTTGATACTGATTTCAATGAATTGGTATAAAAGCCCAATTGTGTATAGTGATAAATAGTGTAATTAATCAACAATTTGAAACATTACATTTTATAAGTAATTATACGAGGGGTGCCTTTTTTTCACTTGAGCACCTGCCTCCCAAAATGTCAGTGCACGTCCCTGACAGACTCGGTATTCTATAGGCCCTGTTTCCACCTGGTATTAAGATGCTTTTTCAGTCATCCAATCACACGCATTACCATTTACACCTGATATTAAAATGCGTTTCAAATGCATCTCCTGTGACCAGTTGTGTTCTGCACAAATACTACTGAGTGAACCCATGTTACGCGGATTACCAGCAATCCAGAAAGGAAGTGAATGAAAAGCTAAAAGAAGACATCAGCGATTTCGACTGTAATCCATGTGTTTTGGTACAAAACAGCAAAGTTTGAATTGCTTGTTTTGGTGCAACACTCACAACAATTCTCACTACCTTTCATACAATGATTAGGTATTAGGTTAGTAGGCAGTCTTTTAACACACTTAACCAACATGAGCATCTACACTACAAAAGAAATCCAGTTGAATGTGTTTTTGACTACAGATGTAGAGATCCCCACCATGCATTTTTTTTTTCATTTTTCAATATGCTGTTACAATTCAAGAAGCTTTTTAAAGATGCTGACTTAACGTCACAATATGGAAGAAAAGATCTGTCGCTACCTCCATTTCATTAAAATTTTAAAGGTATAGTTCACCCAAATAATTTCGTACCACCATCTGTATGATTTTCTTTCTTCTGCAGAACACAAAAGAAGATATGTTGAAGAATGTTAGTAATCAAACAGTTTTGGTGAGCACTGACTTCCATTGAATAAAAAACAACACATTTCTCAAAATATCTTCTTTTGTGTTATTGCGTTTTGATTTTTGGGTGAACTATTCCTAATGTCCGAATACTTGGCAACTGACAGTATACGCGATAGTGTGTGTGTGTTTACTCACCTCTATCAGTGTCATACAGGTAGACAAATTTCTCCCATTTGTAATGGGCTAGCAAGCTGAGCAGCGCCCCCCGGAGGCTCGGCCTCATCTGCAGGACAAACTGCACATCTGTGTCCGTGGGAAAAGATGGAGTGATGAAGGAGGTGTGCAGAGCACCGCAGAACGATGTTAATGTGTTCATTGACCTCCTGTCATAGAATCCAAATATTGCATACACACCCCTGGAGAACTGAGAACAGACTGCCAGACCAAAAGAGAGATGGAAGCATCAGTCAGTACATTTTAAAATAAACAAACATTAGGCACACAAACTTAAAAGCATTTTGTATTATGACACTCTCTACTGAGTTTATGTACTTGTGTATGTGTGTGTCTGAGTATGTCTTTAAAAAAAACCTGAAGAGACAATAGCCTGTTAGCAGAAATGGAGAGATGATGATATCATATTTGATTTCACAGACTGCATGTATTGCAATATGGCGTACATTCTTCTAAAATCCAAATCAAATGTCTTATTTATTTATTTATTTTAAAATACCTTAAATGCAGTTGTCATCTAAATTATTTAAAGACAAACTGCAAATGTTTCTAAATCTAGCAACCATGTAGCTAAGCTGACAGTAGACAGATTGAGTTCACTGATGTCGCCACAACCCTAGCCATGAATGAATTCTTAGAAAAGTCAGTGTTAAGCATTAATTCAGCTTTTGCTGTGTTATTAACTGAATATTTGCAACCATATGTTATCCAGAAAGAGTACATTTTTACTATTTGTTTCCCAAAGCAAATTATTTTTTGCCTTACACAAACACCTGCCTCTTGAAAAGAAGAGAATATGAGAGAATAAGGGACTATGGAAGGATTAGAGGTTAGTTGATTCAAGGAAAAGGAACAAATGGGGCAAATGTTCCCAAATGTGTCCAGAAGACATACAGACAAAAAAGCAAGGCAAAAGAAGTATGTGGCATGTAAGCATGAGGAAGAAAAGGAAGAAAATACAAGCAAATGTCAAATTACTCAGAGAGCCCAGAGGTTAAAAATCATCACACACAGATAAACACACACATACACAGCCTACGCTTGAAAAAAAGAATGCTCAAATGATCATGCAGCAAAGAAAATATATTCATACTACACAATTGAGAGCTTTGGTACAGAAAACAACAACAACAACAACAACGAACACTCACTACATATAAACAAACACATACACACACACCTATACATAGAGCCATACCCACCAAAGACACTGAAGGGGAAACATCCTCAATATTTAAATTAGCAGTAAATCAAAATGTTTTTTTTTTTTTATGAGCAGTTTTAATCCACTAAAATTGTGGTGGCTGCCATTGCTTTCCTGTGCACCACCCATCACTTCACACTCCAGTCCAGTAGGTGGCGGAGGCTGTATGGTGCACAGGAGCGCAATGGTGCCCGCCATGATTTTACTTTTAATACTGATTAACTATTGGTATCTTTTCACAAAAAACCATCAGAGCACTTGGACAATGATCAGTGAGACACATAGCCTATATTTTTTTGCTGACACTATTGGATGTTTTAGTATTGTTCAAGCGAGTCCTGAATGGACTCTATACATGAACGTTTTCACATTTAGCCTCCGTTGCCACTGGCTACTGCAACTTCTACTGAAGCACAATGTAAGCACAAACTGTGAGAAAATTAAGCACAAAATTAAATCTTGAGGAAGTGTTACATGACAGAATAAAGCAATATTGATATAATCCACCTTCACACTAAATGCATTTAAAGCTTCTGGTGTTTAGTTTGGTTAATAATATATATGATATACAGTAGCCTATTGTATTATAACAATGTAATTATTTGTGATTGACATTTATTATAAATATGCCAGAAATAGTTTGCTACCAAAGTTTGCTATGGGAGAATGCAATAGCAGTCGGCATTCACCAACTGGATATTCATTAAATGAGTCCAAAGAAGAAAGATAACCGTACACATCATATCTTCACACAAATTGAGTGCTGTTTTTGTGTGGGTATATGTTTTAGTGTGTGTTTGTGTGTGGGGGTATATGTTTTAGTGTGTGTGAGAGTGTGGTCCTGTCCTGTCCTCTTTCTATATTGATTGCGCCTCAGTGGAAAGCAGCTCTCACCATGAGAGAACAAACTAAACGAACACTGCAGTTCAGAAAGACACATTCAGTTCTTACTCACTCTCTCATTTTAGTCCTTAAAGCTGAAGAGTGTACTTTTTTGTTACAATACTTTCTTCTTTCACAGATTAATATAGAGTCATCTATAACTAAGTGTAGGTTGATTTTCCTGAAAAGTGTAAACACTGTGGCTCTGTGGTGCAATCAAAACATTGCCCAGCTTGTTTGCTCAGCCAATGGTGGCAGGACTATCTGTTTATCTGACCAATTACAGATGAGGCTTAAGTGTTTGAAAAACCTGTTTGATAACAACTATAGGTACACAATATATCAGTGGCCATTTGCATTGTGTTCTCCCCCAAAAAATATGAGCTATAATTTGAAGGCAAAACAAATATGCATCCATTTCATATCAATTTAAATATGGAATCAACAGATAAGAGTCGGCCAGTCTGCATATAAGCATAGTGAAGTGCAGATTCTCTGTTTTTAGTCATTTTTTCTTAGCAGTTATCAGAAATTCCTTTTTGTTGCATCATTTAAAGAAACAGAAGTAGTGACAGATATTTTCAAAAAGGCTGTTTTCGCCGATTGAACATGCTGAATTGGATTCAGAATGTCTGAGAAGTGGCATGCTGCAGTCTGGTGGCTGTCGGTGTTGGTCTGCATCTGTCGGTCCAATGTGAATTGGTCTTAAAGGGGTCATCGGATGCCCATTTTCCACAAGTTGGTATGATTCTTTAGGGTCTTCATATAAAGTTTGTAACATACTTTGGTTAAAATTCCTTAATGGTTGTGTAAAACAACCCCCTTTTTACCTCCTCAAAAACAGCTCTGTTCACAGCGACCTGTTTCAGTGCATGTCTCTTTAAATGAGAATGAGCAACTTTTTCCAATTTTTTTTTTAGACATTTTTCAAAAAAATTATAATTCTCTCACCTACATGTTTGAACATGCAGTGCATTTTTGTTTTTACAATGGAGCAATTTTGTTGCACATATAGCTTACACAAAGCACAAGCCTGATTTCAAACGCTGAATTGAATTCACACCTCATATTTTGCACTCATATAATAAGTTTATTTTATATATAGGTTTAGATTTATTCATATATATATATATATTTACTTTTTGCACTTCAGGTTAGATGCTGTGTTTCATTGGCTCTGTACTAGTACTCTGCACAATGACAATAAAGTTTAATCTAATCTAATAATTATTTTACCCGCGCTGGACAGAGATTGAGACAGTGCCACCGCTGCACGTCACATACCTCTCACGGCAGGAGGAGTCAGCATGAGATCGGTTTATGAGATCGGCAAATTGAGAGATTATCGGCCAATAGCGATTGGTCGCAGATAAATTGGAGCACCCTAAATATTTTCTTACATATTGTGGTGTACTAGCCTACATATTAGCGAAATGGTTTATCGTTTAGATTATCGAAACAGCACTGCAACAGCACTGGTAAGATCATTTCGTGTCTTTACTTTTAATGATGATGATTGTGTGTTAAGCATCTGCGACATACTTTCACTTTGATTTTCGATAGTTTTCTCGTTGGCTTTATGAATAGATGCTCAGCTGCTCCTCTGCGGTAGCCTAATGCGTGTTGCAGTAGCGCCGTCATTTGGCTATAACATTACATATAGCCTATAACACGCTCTCACATGTTTATTTTTTAGCATTTTTGGGAGGAGTAAAATTTACATAGGCCTTTGTAGTTTCACCAACCAGATGCATTTACACTTGTCCAGTTTCATCTGGAATGCGGCCCAGACCACCTCCTGAAGTGATTTGAGCGATCGGATTCAAATCCGATCACAGAAAACGCATGAAGTGGCCAGGTGTAAACAGCCCCTAAGATTAATAACATGCATTTAGAAAAAAGATAGGGTGATTTTCAATTTCATGCCGTCGCTATTTTTGCAATTCTGTTTGGTGACACTAGTGGTGCAGAAATTATACAGACACAAGGTAATGATTACATGTCTCTCCCTCATTCATTTGTTTTTTTCTGAGCAAGCAGGTTACATCTGCTTACTACCTTTCTGCCCTTCTTTTCATCTGTCTCTCGAACGCTTCAGGGAGCAATAAGGAAAAAAATGATGAGAAGACGGAAAATCGTAGAAAGGGAGAGAGAGAGAGAGAGAGAGAGAGAGAGAGAGAAATAACCTGTTTACAAACACTCTGACCCCTACCGTTTTCTCTTAACTACACAGATTGCCTCAATTAAAACAGCAGGGTCACTGCATACATATGCTGTCAAAACCTTTTCTCGCAGGATCCGTTTGACGCACAAATCGCACTCACAACACTGTGAGCGACTGGACTGAGCTAAAACCGGCTCACCTGACTAATACAGGCACTGCATACAAAAGTTTGTGTGCTCTGATTCAAACACCACCCCAGAGAGAAAAAGAAGTGTCTGTCTCTATTTATGAACCATTCTTGCATCACTGTTAAAGCACTTTGTCATTCCTGTCATGTTATTCCTGGATATGTACTTTGAGCTTTGAGAGCATCTCCACAGTTTATTCATTAAACTTTAAAATCACCTTCAGAGTCTGAGAGGTATGTGCATGTCTCCACATGGAAAATATTTTTATTTATGTTTTTAAAAGCCCAGCGTTTTTTTTGTCCAATGGGCCAACCTGATGCCTGGAGCAGTGTGTGTGTGTGTGTGTGTGTGTGTGTGTGTTAATGCAGTGAAGAAAGATCAATGACTGCAGCAATAACACCATGATAAGAGAGGAAACCAAAAGCTCACAAACACTGTCTCTCACATAGACACGCTCAGATGAGCAGCCAGGCCAGTCAGAGACACAAAATAGTAATGACAGCAGCTGTAAACAGGCATTTTATAATGATGGTAAAGCTCTCTCACTCTCGCACGCGCGCACGCACACACACACACACACACACACACACGCACACACACAGAGTGCAGGGCACTAACCCTTGCACTGGTTTGGGCATGTGTGCAAATGTCAGCCTGCACTCATCATCATCGCTCTTTCTCTTGCAGTCCTTCTCCCTTTTTCTTTATCTCTCCATTATAAAGACCTGAGGCTTGTGCCACAGAAGAGTTTTTTCACATTTCTTTCTCTCCATTCCTCTTCTTTGCCAACTTCTCACACTATTAGTCTTTATGTGTTATTTTTTCTTTCTTTTCTTTTTCTTGATATTAAAATAATAATAACAAATAATTAACTTCATTATTGGACATTAAAACCTTAGCTTTTTGTCACCTGCAACAAAATTATACATTTTTACTACACATGCTCCATTTTTCTCATTTGAACATTTTCTCTGTGTTTAAGGACTAAATATGACAGTTTATATTTGGTTGTGTTTTATTTTATGAATTAAGAGAAAATGTTTAAAGGAGAAAAATGTAGCATGTGTCTCTTGTCTTTTGTGTGGGGGCAGCGCTTCATGACGAACGCTGACACCTTTTGACGTCTAGTTCCCTAGCTAGACTAGAAAGAAGAACACTTGGTAAAAAAGGCCTACTTAATGCATGCAATGAACTTTAAAGGTTGTAACAACAGATAAAACGGTATAGGATTCAGTGACATACTCTCAGATATCAGAAACAGGACAGATCAACAGTCTTATTTATATGGTGTGGGCTGAGAAATTATGGAAATTGAGACTTTGATGTGAGAGAATATTGTATATGCATGTACTATGAGACTTCCACGCAATTGAATTTTCTCAACACCTACATAGTGAAAATGATCAAGGTCCTGTGACTCATTGCTCGAATCGTTTCTGTTTGTTTTAAAAATTAGAATCTGAGGGTTGTCTCCTGCCTCCTCACAATATGTCCTTGCAAACCAAGCCTACATCTTCAAAAGAAGCTTCAAATATTTATATATATCGTTATGAACACTTAAAGGAGAACAGGTGCAGGATGTCCCGCAGAATTGTATGTAAAAAAGAGCAGAGACTCACACGCGTGCGTGACTGAGAAGCTGTTAGATGACTCCAGATTGTCCACGTTATAATTCAGGTGAAAGGGTTTCTCGGTGATGTTCTGATTGGTGTTGTAGAGCTGAACGGCGAAGCGGAACGCGCTGTGTTCCTGAACCGTGGAGCGCATGAAGAGACCACCTGTATGTGAGATCAGATGAGTTAAAAACATCTACCTGAATTTACAGGGATAGTGTATAATAGGTATAGTAGTAGTGCCTTTCATATAATTCACACTCTGTTTGGCGCTAGAGGTGCAAACTTCTCGAATTAAGAATATGTGGTAGATGCAGCAGGTAGATAAGGATCAGCACGTGTACAAGGGGAGATGTTTTATTTTTTGAGCAATAATTAATCAAATCACTTACCGATGTTGATCTGGTTTGGAAAGCCTGCCTGTGTTTGCAGCACCAGCCACGGCAGGAGCAGGACGCTCGCGTGCGCTCGTCGCCGCATTTTGTCTCCGACCTCTAGAATTCTTCAGCTCGCGCGCAACATCCAGACCGGGCGCGAGGGCGACAACAAAATCCTCCAGATGTGCACTGACTCCCTCACGCGATGCCGGATAGGTGCATTCGGGCTACAGGACGAGAGCCGAATACGATCAAACAAGCGCAAGAGCTTCTCAATTCAGGACAGCGCTGTAGATCATCCAATCGGACCGCTGATCAAACTTGATGTGACGTGAAACTACAACAGCAGCACCCGCGTACGCGCAAACGCACGCGCGCAACCCGCCACTGCGGACCCGCGTGCGCAGTCCGCATACAGCTCAGAAAAATCGGCACGCGACCCTGGGAACCGTCCACTTCAAAGACGTCGTTTAAACCTCCTATATTCAGCCACATATCCCGTGTCCATTTGTGCGCTCGGACCAAACGTTTTACCGCGCGCGAACAGAAAAATTAAAAGTTCACGTACAGCAGCCCACAGGTCCGGACCATTACCCCACACCGGCATGCTAGTCATATAGTGTTAAAGTACGATTCTGTCGAAACGCAAGAGGTGTCGATAAACGAGTGTAAGGTGCTTCTGTCTTAATTTTTTAACAGAATATTAATATTTTATGTCGAATAGAGGTTATCTCTGCAGGCTGTTAACTTGGTCTTTACCAAACACACTGCACTGCATGTGTAAACAATCCAAATTTGTATTTTTTCCCCTCAGAATTTATCAGGAGGTTCTTGCAGTTTCAAGAGTTTTGTGATTTAATCGGCTATTGTGATTCTATTATTTTCACATAAGTGTTTATCTATTTTGTCTTGTCCATATATTCAAGAGACTTTTTTTTCTATTTTAATCCTCTGATCTGTTTGATCACTGCTGTTGACTGTGTGAAGTCTGTCTCTGGAGTGCTTCAGATAACACAAGCTGTCCTTCCTTTATGCTTCTAAGAACTGACTGACTCGTATAAAGAAAACTTCATCGACGTTGATGTTTCAATGTGTTTATGCCATTATAGGATCTTTATTTTTGAAACATGCTCTGCTAAGAGAAAAGCTCTCTGTAGGTGCCTGTAATTGTGATATGCTTCCACGTTTTCAACCTTGGCAATGGCATCACCCAAAACTGAAAGCTCACAGCACTGAGCTGGATACGGCTGACTAGCAGCGACCCAGATTTCCTCAGCTCCTTATTTCCTATGTGAGTGAGTGTGTGTGTACGTTTAAACTGACCACAAGGTATGTCTGTGTATGCGGTGCCAGATTTATCAGACCTACTCTCTTGTTGAATGCAGACACACATACACACTCTCACAATCATCTCTCTCACTCACATTCAAAACACACTTATAAGTGAACCATGTGTGTTCTGATGTGAGTGGACCATCTTGTCTTTTGGGTAAATTCTGACTTGCAACTTGATGTGCAGATGGCTGGACAAGTTAACAAATAGTATATATACACAACTAATTATTTAAGAAACACAGTGACTATAAAGAGAATTAACTGCCCAAAATGACCAATCTTGCACCTGTTTCTTACAGGTGTCACTAATGAAATGTATTGCACACTGAACTGGTCGCACATGAATTCAGATTAGCATGCAACTCGCCCGCAATAAATTATTGCAACAGAAACAGTGATGTTGTCTACAGCTGGCTTTTTCACTCTGAAACAGCAGCACAGATGGAACGCAGCTGATCTGATGTCTTTTGAGTCCCCTGTACTCCCAAGACAGAGAAAAGCATAAAAGATATATAAGGGGAAAAAAACATGGGATAAACAATAGGGTTCCCTCACAAGCTGTGCAAAATACTGCATATACAACACAAACTAATCTATGAGGCCTTAAAAATAAAAAACATGTTACTTAACCTTGAAGTAACAACATTTTCTATAGATTAATTTGTTCTTGATAATAATTATCACTGATGCATTAGCACTACACTTGATGTAGCATAACAGTAACAATGTCACTGTTCCAGGATCCCCCAAAAAACTATAATCTATAATTGTATCTCAATGATACTACTATAATACAGCTGCAAGCTCAAGAGATTGATTAAAGGAACTAATCACTGCATATGCATACAGACAGACAGACACACACACACACACACACACACACACACACACACACACACACACAAAGCCCTGGGGAATTATCTGTCCTATATTCAGGCAAGTGGAAAGTTCATTCATTCTGCATAATGATTGAGAGCTGTGAACAAAATTAATTTCACTGCAGGTAACATTCAAATACCTGTGAGCTCTCATTACATGCATTCATATTCAGTATTCCTTAAAATGTTTACAAATATATTACACACACACGCATACACGCATACATATTACTTACATAGGCCTAATGGTTTTTATGTTTTACTAACCACATGTTATATCCCCCTACACTAACCTACCCATCACCCATATACTGTATATATATATATATATATATACAGTCAAACCAAAATTTATTCAGACACCTTCAACATTTCTCACACTATCAAAGTTTATTCGCTATAGTTTAGAAAATGGTAATCAAATATGACAAGAACTCAAATTAGTTATCAAAGTTATCAAATTAGTTGATATTTCACTGGTTTTGGCCATCCTTCTGTTAGACTGTCTCACAAATTAATTAGGTTGAAAAGCTGTCAGATGTTAAATTTAAGTACACAATTAGATAATACCAATTTAGGTCAACCAATTACCAAGCAATGCTTAATTTTGTTCAGTCTGTGGTGTAAAAAGGTTTCATTAGCAATTAAAGAACAAACACTTAAGCAAAACATGGTCAGGTCAAAGTGTCTGAATAATTTTTGGTCACAAATTTTTATACATTTTACTGGTAATCCACTGTATGAAGAATATTTGGGTATAATGTCACAGTTTACTTTATTTTGCTATCCTTACTTATATAAATGAACTACAGTGTCCTGCACCCACTAAAAAAAATATCAAAAATGATATTTGGTGTCTGAATAATTTTTGGTTTGACTGTATGTATATATTTTTTTAAAGGAACACTTAATACTAATGCAGCTAAGGTCCAATAAAGATTGGTTTAAAGCACTTAATGAGATTTTTCCATTTTCTGTGAACTAATCTAAAGTGAGAACTATTTACGGTCAATAAGTGAAAGAAAGCATAAAAAAACATTATTTAACTCTTTACATGTGAGCTATTTAAACAATAATAATTAAGTTAATTACATTGGCAATGAATAAAGAACTCACTATTTGTATATAGCCTATTAATATATTAATGTAGAAACTACAATATATGAAATAGAAAATAACTATAAACAAAGTTTGCAAATGATTGTACTTTATTACTCTATATGTATTTGAAAGTTTTACAAAAAAGATATAAATAATGCATAAATGTGCATATAGTAAGATTATATGCAGAAGCTGTTGTTTCTTGGTATATTGTGTTTGTTTATTTATTTTTGTTTGAAAGTGTGCCTGTTCAACTATGCTAGTTGCAAACGAATTAAATAATTAAATGTATTTGTTTTAAGTTTTCCTAAATAAAAAATTAGTCTATGTATGTGTGCATTTAGTGCTCTGCACAGCTGTCACAGTGATCTCACCATAATAAATGTGCAGGAAGTGATGCGATATTTGATGTGGCCAGTGGCATCAGCTGGTGGGCAGTCATCCAGTGAGACACAAGAACAGCGGTTTTGCAGCAATCACTCCATTTTCACACTGAAGAAAGAAATGGACAAACAAGTGAGAATGAGGCATTTCTTAGAGAAGTGTCAGTGCAGATTAAGAGTTTAGTCTATACAATGCTAAAAGACACACAGTTCTGTGATAGACAGGCTTAAAATAATACATAAATAAATAAGCATCAAATTACATAATCAAATTTCAGCATGTATTTGAATGTGACCATTATGCCTGGTACGACAGAAGCTCATCTTGTCAGATTCTAATTGGACCAATCGGCTACAAAAGCTCCTGTGGGGATTTTAAGAGAAATGGGAGTTTTCAGCAGTAAACAGCTTTTATCCATTTCATTTTCTGAGAAGGCACTTGGCCCCAAACTGTCACTTAAAGATCCAATGAAGTCAAAATTGGACTTGTGTAGCTTTTAGTCCATGTCTGTAAGTTTTTATGTCATCTATATGCTAGTGTACTTCGAAAAGTTGACTAAATTAACTTGTGTTAATTTAAACAATGTTTACAGTTTTTCCTGGTAAAAAAAAAACCCGACCAAAATATTGATGACTCAGGTAGATCTCAGAGGCATAGCCAAACCTTTGTCCAATAAAATGCTCTTCAGAATGAAAAAAGTCCTTCCCTTTACCACATGCATCTGACCAAAGAATGGTTAATTTTCATCAGAACTATCATTTTAAACACTTATCAGTGCATAAAAATGCACTTGCTTGAGTTTGACCATTCTTTTAAGAGTGACACATTTTACGTTAGCAAAGAAAGAAATCACAGAGAAACGACAAAGACAGCCATCCAGGTTTAAAGGTCTAAAGACAACTGATCCGAATGAAATTGAATGATGCTACCCTAAGTGTACAGACTGCACAATTATATGGGCTATCTAAGATTTAAAGCTCCAGTAGGTAGCTTTTGTAAACAAATATTTGTTAAAACTGTCATTATGTCTTGACAGTAGAATATGAGACAGATAATCTGTGGAAAAAATCGAGCTCCTCTGGCTCCTCCCTGTGGTCCTATTGCCATTTGCAGAAATACACCGCTCCCGGTCAGAAACAACCAATCAGAGCCAGGAGGAATGTCTTAGCAGTGTCAATCACGCTCGTGTACGCGCTGATCACCCCTCTCTTGCCCAGCGCGAGCGCGTACCGTCGTTCGTGACTCTCCTGTTCGAACTCGTTCATCCAAATGAACGAATCTTTTTTCGAGTCATTTCGTTCATTCAACGAACGAAATGAGTCGCAAAAAGATTTGTTCATTTCGAACGAGTCTTTTTCGGAGTCATTTCGTTCATTCAACGAACGAAATGATTCGAAAAAGATTTGTTCATTTTGATGAACGAGTTCAAACAGGAGAGTCACGAACGTGCATCACAGAACAGAGCAAGGCGAGCATTTGTGCTTATAAAACTTAAAGTTTTTTATTTATTTTTGAAATGACAGATCGTTTCGCTAGATAAGACCCTTATTCATCGTCTGGTATCGTTTAAAGCCCTTTGAAGCTGCACTGAAACTGTCATTTGGTCCTTGAAACGTTTGTGTCCTATTGAAGTACATTATATGGAGAAAAAGCCTGGAATGTTTTCATCAAAAACCTTAATTTCTTTTCGACTGAAGAAAGAAAGACATGGACATCTTGGATGACATGGGGGTGAGTAAATTATCAGCAAAAGTTTTTTTTAAAAGTGAACTAATCCTTTAACGTTATCTTACTAGCTATTTATAACTTATAGAAAGAGTGCAACGTTATAAAGTTACATGTATTGCAAAATACATAATGATTTGAGGACCAAGTTTGTAGTCAAAGTATGGGCAGGCCATAGTCAATGTAAAGCATATTGTTGATGTTTCGTCCCTATTAGTGAATGTTCCATAACTGTTTATAATCCGCCGTCATCGGTGGTCCTGTTTACTAGCCTGCGCGTTCACGGCAGGCTCCGCTATGGGGGAGGAGCTGTGGAGGGAGGGCTGTAGCGCAGCAGAGAGCAAGGGGGTTGGACCTGGAAGTTGTGCTTGTTCTAATTTTCAGGCTAAGTCAACATTTTCTCAAAACTCCCTACTGCAACTTTAACCACAGAACTCCTCCAAATTTGAAACTGTTACTTTTTATGTAACTTTATTAAGAAAGTCTTGTAAGTCTGCATCAAACAACAACCAATTTAGTCCAGAAACTTTCTCTTGCTCTAGCTCCGTCCATTCCCTTCACAACTCTGTTTCAGTCTGTGCGTTGGCGGAGAAAAAAATATGGCCAAATTGTTTCTCTAAAGTAACTTCTTGTTTATTTAACTTCAGAATAAATATCACACTATTAGTCATGCTGTTGTATTAGCTAAAATGCATGATTGTGAATCTGATGCTGCTTAAATATGTGTAAAGAAACTCATATTTCTATGAAATAGTTTTAAAAAAAAGCACCCAAATCTATCCTTAAAGTCTTAGTGACCACAGCTCTGACAGCTGATTTTTAAAATAATGTAATATCAATAACAGCTAGCAAGAGAAGTTGACTTCTTGACTTAATCAGTGATCAGAGAATTGTCCACGACTGCTGACTGGAAAATTCATCTCACAACCTCTCATGAATATGGCTTACAATTCTACAAATCGTTTTTTTCACAAACTAAAAAATAAATAAAAAAAATAACAGTAGTAAATATAAACTATTTTTGTAAGAATACTGTATATGATATTTATTTATTTTACAGGTCTGAGGTGATGCTGACCTGTCAGAAACTGGAGGAGAATAACTAATGACACACGGGCTGAAGATATGAGGAGTATTTAGTATTTTACACAACGCAGTGACCATGAGCCACCTGGACTGAATACACACCACAGGGGTCAAGCTGTAAATTATCTGTGTATCGGCTATATGTGTGCATGTCTTCGTATACCGCTCACTTACACTGGACATTCTGTAATAGGAACTCATGGTTGACTAAGCACACACACGCGCACAAACCCACACACACAGTAACAGCCTCAGCAGCCATCACTCTTTCTTTTTTCCCCCCATTTCTTCTACTTCATCACTTATTCTCCGCATTTTTTCCAGGCAGAGATTCTTCAGTGCCGACCCACTGAAGCATAGAGATTCGCCCTGAGCACACTCACAAACACACACACACACACACACACACACACACACACACACACACACACACACACACACCTAACTTGTCTCTGCAGTCTCTTACACACACCATCTAAGAGAACAAATCAGATTTACGGCAGATGAATCTCTGACTTCTTAAACAGAACCACAGCAGAGAGAGAGAGAAACAGATTTATATTTTTTATATATTGCATTATTTATTATTAAATGATCACTGTTCAAACTCAAATATTTCTCAATAATATATGCAATACTGTATTCCAAGTTATAGCAAAAAAAAGTTTACTAGACTACCTTGTGAAAAAAACACTTTATTATACTTTTAAAAGGAGTATTTACACTTTAAAAGAATATACATACGCACATACTTAGTGCTTTTTATTGCAATTAAATTAAAATGTGTTATAGTTTAAATTTGCATATCCACTTTGCATAATATTGTCTTTGTAATATGGTTCTAATGTACTGACAATTATTTACGGTAAACTAAAATACACTATAATGCTATTTCTACTCAAATTGTCATGCTTTTAAATATATTTGTAATTACACATTTTTACATAAAGTTCCAATTTAGTACATTCAAAATATGTTAACATCGAATAACACTTCTTAAATTTATAATCAAGTACATTACATATGCTTTAGAATGCTAATCAACATAAAAATAAGTGTACGTCTTTTAAACACAGAAAATATAATTAAACAATGAATTAAAATGTATTCTAAAATAAAGACATTATTACAAAGTGCTCTTTTTAAAAATGTACTTGATTATATTAATTTATCTTCATGTACAGTTTTAAAAAATATATACTTTTAAGATATTTTCTTTTAAGATACTTACAAGTGCCCATTCAGTACAATTAAATGGTTAGTTCACCCAAAAATTGAATTTCTGTCATTAATTTCTCACCCTCATGTTGTTCCAAACTCGTAAGACCTCCGTTCATCTTCGGAACACAAATTAAGATATTTTTGGTGAAATCCAAGAGCTTTCTGAACCAGGCATAGACTGCAACGTCATTGCAACTTTCAAGGTCCAGAAAGGTAGTAAAGACATCGATAAAATAGCCGTGTGTGCGCGTGCGTCGTGGTGCTCAAGTAAACAGCATCAAACAATGGTGAGCCGGTGGCAGAAATAAGGAACTACCGGTGAAACTCGAAAAATTAGAATATTGTGCAAAAGTTATAATTTTGATGATTATGGCTTACAGCTTATGAAAACCCCAAATTAAAAAAAGGATTTTAAATACAGAAATGTCGCCCCTCTGAAAAGTATAATCATGCGTATATATATATATATATATATATATATATATATAATATATTAGTTTCACCTTTTAATTTGAATTACTGAAATACACAAACTTTTGCACGATATTCTAATTTTCGAGTTTCACCTGTACATTGACCAAAATGCAATGTGGTTATTAGGAGAGGTTCGGTGAGACGGAAGGACCTAGCGGGATTATTTAAGCAACAGGTGTGCGGGGTTAAGGCGGGGAAGTTTGAAAGACACAAAGAGTGAACGTAAACTGGACGAGTTCGAGCTGCTGGAGTTTTAAACAAGCCTGAGTTATCTGGTGTTTCTAAGCATTTCGCTGGCTGCACTGCAGAAGAGTGTTGGTTAACTGTGTGCAGTTCTGTAACGGGTGATAGGTTCATTTCATGATTACCACCGTCACAAGCCGGTGTTCTGACGTAGAACCTGGAAACGCTACACTGTGTTTACTACGTGATCAGCGTAGGAGACTGACATGGAAGAGAAGAAAGTGTTGAATAAAGTCGTTATTTTTGTTTTGTTTTTTGCACACAAAATGTATTCCCGTCGCTTCATAGCATTAAAGTTGAACCACTGTATTCACATGGACTATCTTAACAATGTCTTCACTACCTTTCTGGGCTTTGAAAGTTGAATGACATTGCAGTCTATGGCTGGTTCAGAAACCTCGGATTTCATCAAAACATTAATTTGTGTTCCGAAGATGAACGAAGGTCTTACGGGTCTGGAACGACATGAGGGTAATTAATGACAGAAATTTCATTTTTGGGTAAACTATCCCTTCAAGCATACTTCTTTTTCACAAGGGTATGCTTGGAATCTCATTAATTCAGATTAAATCTCTAATTTAGATTCAGCAATAAGTGCTTTTACACTGCTTCTAGTCAATAACTTCAAGCACTCTCTGAAATCAAACACAGCTAGATGATTGCTTGAGAACCAGAGCTCACTGCTGCAGAGAAAGAGTTATCACAGGGGAGGTTTATTTATGATGTCCAAATTGTACTGCCGATGCAAACAGGCTGTAAATTCCATACTAATATGTTAATGAATAGCCTGCAGACAGTGCCTGTGATGTTCAAATCAAGATTCTACATGATTCAGTTCATGGAAACATTTAGCTAGGAGCTGCTTCAAGTTAATACCACCGATCAAATTCTGGGGGTTTATAATTAGCTGCTTCCTCGGGCACAAGCACTGCCTTCATCAGTTTTCTCAAGAGCCTATATCCACAAGGGTCATTCAAACTTCATCACACAACCCTGGAAGTCATCCGTCTACCTGCTACGGTTTCTTCTAAAGCTTCGTACAAATCCGCAAACCTCTGAATTTAAATGCGACTGATGAGTAAAGCAGCTGGGGGCGTGGCTTAGAGGGCATTTGATGATGCTGCGAAACACCCGTTGCCGTGACGATTGCACTGATGACATCATAGGGAGCAGGAGATCTTTTGCCTTGCGGCAAAAGTGCAACAGCACAAAGTCTCCCTGTAATGCATACACACTCACAGGAAGCATTAGGGGTTCTAAGAGAAAGTAAAAGCCTCATCCATCATTAAGTTCCCCCTCTTAACCCCCTTGGGGCTCTATCATTCCTTCACATTCATCTGTGTGTCCGTCCTCTAAGTTCCCTTAGGAAACCGTTCTCCCTGTCCTTGTGTTGCTCACGCAAATATGCCCTGTCAGCAGCTCTTACTGTCCATCTGCTAGAGGCCTAAACCCCAACTGCAACACGCCCACCGAAAGAGCAAAAAGTGTGTGTGGAAGAGTGTGCGCGTGTGTATGTGTTTGTCAAGCTGAATTATGCCCCATGGTTTCTGCAGTCGAGGTCAGACTCAGATATAACGTTATGGACAGTTTTCATGGCTGGGATCTATAGCGATCACACAAAGACCTTGTGACATTACCGATCAGTTGTTTACAGTCACGCATGACGTCCATGAACCGTTTAGTGTGGGTCACAAATCTCCCTTCATTGAGGTTCTGATACGGCTTCAGCGGGTCATACCACCTATTACTGCTGCACACACTTCCATGCGTTCAGTACATATCCATTCAAATCTTGTATGGCAGCTGTTTGTGCTTTAGGACAAGCACATAGGCCAGCTGCAGTTCAGCAAAATGGTTACATGAGCACCGTCACTTTTCATTGAGGGAAATGTAGAGTACGTGTCTTGAGGGAAAATGAAAAGTTTGAGCATAAGACAAAGACTCAGTAACGGCACGAATCGGAAGAGAAGTGATGCAACCAAGAGGTCACGGTTGGCTGGTTAGAATGACCCGGTTTGTCCCTCCTGGTAGATGGTGTAACTAAACCATCTGGACAGAAATAGGCATCTCAGTCTCCCTGAGTGCTGCAGGAATGAGTCTTAAAACTAATGGGTTTTTGGTTAAATGGCTGAAATAAGGCCTGTGGTTAAAATAAGCTCAAGATAGTTTCGTGTTTTATTCTTCGGAATAAAATACATCACTAATATCCCACTTTATTTATTTTTTTCTAGTCTGTTATGAGTCAATCCTCTGGTGCTCTTCGGTCATTTTGGAAAAATTTTACTTTTTGTTTTTTTCAGAAATCAGAATGGTACGAAACATGGTAAAGGTTGAAAATGAATGGGAGACGAATTTCATCTAGCGAAAATATTTGGTCCTGATGCCAAACAAAATCTTACTGAATGCAAATTTTTTGAGGTATCAAGCTCAAATTTGGAACACAACTTGTTTAGATTCATGGCTTTGATTTTCTTGCAGTTTTAGAATAAAATGTGTTTTTGAAAATATATATATTTATTTAAAAATTTAAAATAGTATTTTTGTGCAGTTTTCATAACAATAAACGTAAAATTCTGTAACTTCCCTTTTTTAAACTTTTTTCACTTTAGCAATAATCTGCCAAGTGTCATCTTTGAAAAGAGATCAAATTTAAGTCTGTGCTCTATAGCTTTCGAGATTTACGACAAATTAAGTTAAAAAAGTTCAAAGCTCAAAAAGTGAATAAATGGATTATAAATGCAGCGTAAATATAATTTAGTACCATAAAATCCCCTAAAAATACAAAATATGAAATAAAAAACATTATCAAACTAAAATATAGTACATTAATTTAATTGAAATAAAAAAAAAATTGATAATTTTTGACTGACACGTGAAGAGCACCCGAGGGTTCAAAAGGCGGTTGCTGTAAAGTTTCTAAATGGGATTATAGACGTTGTTGGGACATTAAACATCATCACACAGAACAGAAAAACTCATCTACTCACTACTATGCTTATACAGCTTCCTTGTGTTTATGTTTGCGCTCTTGCAAACTATTCAAACTCAAAATTGGCAACCTGTAAATTTTAATTCAAGATCAAAATCATTGTCAGATGCCTAGTGGTGGTGACGTTGAAGTCATGAGCCATGGTGTAGTTACTAGTTCATTTATAGCCTTAAGCTTTTTACTTCTTTAAAAAAAAAAAGTTGCGTTCATGTGTGAAGATTATCTTGCTGAACAAAATGTGTAAAAATTATAAAAGTTAGTTGGTCAGAGTTTATTTTCAGCAATAATCCAAAAGCCAATGGAAAAATCCTATTGGCTTTTTGTGTGATGCTAACTTCCAATTGGGATATAGAATTATGTAGCACTCTATTCAACGTCCATTAACACATTAGCCATGTCTTATGACAAACTCTGACTGACAGGACAGGAGTCCCCCCAAAAATGACTAATAGAGGCACACTGGTAAAAATTGTAACATCAAAGAGGTTTTTCCCTTTAAAGCATACAAATCACCCACTCAATAGTCATACTCACTTCTTTCAATACTACATCACTTACTTGTCACTCAAACAACACTCTTTCTTTCTCCTTAAATGGAGTCACAAACTGGGATTTTTAAGGGCTCTCAGTAACCTGTATTAAAGTCCATTATTGGATACTACATCCCAAACATCACCAGTAGATGGTGACTACCATAGAGAGAGAAGTGTGAGCAAAACAGAAAAATACAGACACGCATGTCAAACTACGCATATATGTGTGAAGCAGTCAGTGACAGTGAGTGATGCCTTTCTCTCTCCAGCACAGGCTGAAATACAAGCAGTAACGTTACTCAAAAGTTCTCTGGAGGGGAGTTTAAATTTTAATAGATACACTCTACGCTCTAAAAGCGAAGGAGTGGATTTTATAAAGGAAATATATGGCAGTAAGGACAAAGTGGTTTAACACACACACACACACCTATTATTAACAGGTTCTGCAGAAAAAGCTATTAAAGTCAACATGAAACAATGTTCACAGCCCATTTTCCTATCATAATGAAACGACTACTCACGAGAGAACAGAGTGCTGGCGTGGGGATTTAATTAATAGGACAATGAAAAATGGGCATTCCATACCAGAATGGATCCAGGTGGCTGAAGGAGAAGGGTTGAATGACAAGCCAAAAAAGGACAGTCAGAGGTGGAGCAAGTTATGTTTTGATGAAAGATTACAAAGGCACTAAAAAAAAGAAAATCACCAAATAATTTCACAGTAAGACTAATTTTGATTTCATGTCGACTTTTATAATTAATCTTCATTCAATGTATGATCATTGTTTTTCAAACGTAAAATTTAAGATCCAAAACGGGGCAACCCCTTTAAAATATTAGGCAAAAAAAATCTTATGCTTTGTTCTATCATACATTTCTTCATATTTACAATACCACTCAAATGTTTGGGGGTCCAGTAAGCCACTTCATTTTGGGAGTTTGGGGGGCCACTTCATTTTTTAAAGAAATTATATACATATTTAGCAAGGATGCACAAAATTGATCAAAAGTGACAGTAACAACATTTATAATGTTACAAAATATTACATCCAGGCCAGAACATCCAGAAAACAGTTTCTTCCCGCAAGTGGTCAGACTTCTGAACCGCAAGCCTGAGTGCACCTAACCACCCCCAACCCGCCAAAAGATTGTGACCATACCCTCATTATAATACTTATTTTTATTTAAATATACTCGTACCTCAATGCTGCTACACTTAAAATATACATATTGCTTTATTTATTGTCCATCTTTTTGTATATCTATTGCTTACACTACTGTTGTTTTTTCTTAATCTTCATGAATGTGTTACTGTTGTTCCCTGAAGGAACTGTGTTTCGTTTTTTAACAATTGCCATGCAATGTGCTAAAAATGACAATAAAGTTGACTTTGACTATTACTATATCTATTCATCAAAATATCCTGAAAAAAATGTAGCACAATTTTGACAAAAATATTAAGCTGCCTAACTGTTTTAACAATGATAATAATAAGAAACGTTACTGAGCACTAAACCAGCACATCATTTCTGAAGGATCATTAGACACTGAAGACTGGAGTGATGGCTGCTAAAACTTCAGCTTTTCCATCACAGGAATAAATTACATTCATTATTTTTCTATTTTAATTTTTTTTTTAATTTTTGATTGTAATATATTTCACAATATTACCTTTTTTGAACAAATAAATGTAGCCTGGAAAATGAACTATGAGCTGCTCTGGAAAAAGGGCCTGCTAAATAACAAATAAGTTATTCAATGACGGGAGGTTTAGTGACTCTCTCATACTGTATTATTTTTCTTGACCAATGGCAGCTTCTCGTTTCCCTCATTCTCATTTCCATATCTCTGATCTATGGGATAACTGCAAATAAATCTGAAATATAAACTACCCACCCAATAACTAATAATAATTGCCGTAAAGGCACCGACAGAAATGTGTATTTTTGCAAGCCCTCTGAGATTAACTGAAAGATCTGCAAGTCTAATTTTACAAATAACTCTTTTATTAAATTAAAAAACAGACATCGAACCCCATGAGAGTGATTGGAAAGACAGTGTGTGTGTGTGCGTGTGCGTGAGAGAGAGAGAGAGAGAGAGAGAGAGAGAGAGAGAGAGAGAGAGAGAGAGAGAGAGAGAGAGATAGAATTGATTGGTGTGTTCAGCACTATTGTTTATGTGTGTCAGAACAAGAGGGTGTTTGTGTCACAGTGAAGGCCTGACCCTCCTCATCATCCTCTTCCTCTGAGCTGCCCATCACTGCGGCACTAAGAGCCTGCAGTGCCCCCAGCAGACCTGAGAGAGAAGCAGGATGAGTAACCAAGTCAAGCGCGAAGGAACATTGAATAGACAAAGAAAAATAAATGAATTAATCAATGTATGAATGAACAAATAATCAAAGACTTTGCAATATTATAAAAATAAATACATATGTGCAAAAAAGCATTAAAAACCAACTGCATAAGTGAGTGTCAATGTATGCTTACTTTCAGGTGTTGGAGGATTGCTGCACTCAGACTGAAGATTATGTTTTTGTTTCAGAGCATCGGTTGTCTGAATTTCTGATCTTCTCAGTCTTTTATACTCATTCATCAAACCCTGTTCCTGAACCACTGCCTGCACACACAAAACACTATAAAGGCAAGGAACACAGAAACAGATCTAAAACCCACATTTAGATATTTGAACCAAGTGGATTTTAAATACAACTTCCAAAAAATTGTTTGCATCTTTGACAAGTTAAAACAAAATATCACACCTTATGTTACTCTCATATGTTGTTGTTTTTTCTCAGCAAAATTTGTTCTGATATTAGGTGTAAATATTTGGATAATAAATTGAAAGCTTCAAGTTTGTTTATAATACTTGCGTTGAGCACCAAGTGAGCTAGGACTGCCACTAATTCCCCCTTAGAGAAAATAGATGAGTATGTGTGTATGACTCACTAGTAGAAGGTTGCAGTCTTTGTCCTTGTTTTTTAGCTGTTTCTGCAGATGTGTGATCTGTTTGAGTGTGTGTTCTGTTCTCTCTCTCTCTCCTTCTTTCATCTGTTCTTTCTCTCTCTCCACCTGCCTCTGAACCTGTCGCAAAGCTACAACTGCACACACATAAAAAAGATAGTGTGTGTTCAGTTCTGTGCAGACACTCAGGGCATTATTTAGAAATATATAACATAATATTTGTATGCAAACTATCTATGTTGTATACCTGCTTTTGTGTGCTCTCTCCTTGCTGTGTTGAGTTGAGCCTCCATGTCCCTGAGCTTCTCTGCACACACACTCTCAACTTCTGATACCTTTTGTAAAACTGCACAAACACGCACATCTTCAAAAATAAGCAACTGTCCTATTAGATGTTATACACTTTGTAAATATTACATGGATATAAAGAAGCACAAATGATTCATAATTAGAGTATGTGAGCAGAGTGGAAGCAGAGCTGCATGATTTTGCCTGGAGCAACGAGCAATTGATATCAGCAGAATTCATCGTGTGTTAAGCACAGTGTTAATAGACTATTAGCAATGAGAATTAAAGAAAGATGGAATTTGTGGAGTGAATACAGAATGCTTTGTGTGGGGAGGGGAAATTACCATTGCTCCACTCACACACACACACAGTGTTTTTCGCACACCTGAGTCACACTGCTGCTGTAGTCTCTGGGCCTCAGCACGGAGCTCCCTGATGGTCCCCTCATGCTCTTCACATTGTCCCTGAGTCTCCATTCGCATCGTTTCTGATGCCTCCAACTCCTCTCTGCTGCGTGACAGAGCTTCCATCAGGTGGCTCAGCTCTCTCTCTCCTGTAATGTGCATACAACACACAGTTAGGGCTCCTTTCTTTACTCCACTCTATAAACATTCAGTGTTAGGCTGGGGTTTGTGTACATACGCTGCTGCTGTAGTTCGGACAGGGAGGCCTGGATGAGGTCTGGTGTGCGTTTGAGCTCTTGTGTGAGTTTGTCCCTGTCTGCACTCAACAATGCCACCTCAGCCTGGAGACTCTTAATAAAGCTGCAACACAGAGAGAAGATGACAGAACGGAACACTAGCGTATTGCTTATTACACAGTTTACTACTAAATTAATTGCAGGTGAAGCTGTACACATTATGCAATGATTTAAAAAAAGTTCACACAAAGTCATCACACAATCTCTTTACCTGCATGTTTAGTTTGGAAAACGACTCGGTTACTAACGTAACCTCGGTTCCCTGAGAGGAGGGAACGAGTATTGCGTAAGTAGCTTACGCTATGGGAAAACTCCTTTTCTCGAGAATATTGAAGTCTTTATGTAAAACGCATTGCAGCTGCACAGCTGACAGCAATGAACGAAGGAACTCGGTCATTGGCTGTGCTGCGGCAACTTGCTTGAACCAATGACGGGGCGACTCTGAATGCGCGACCAATGAGCGCGCTTCGCGCCCGCGCGCGTCAGAGCCCGCCAAGATGGGCGTGGCCAAGCTATATATTGGGCGCCCCGTCATGAGAGTTCTTTAGGTTAAAACGACTGAAGCGAACTAACCAAGCACAAGCACGGCAGCTTACGCAATACTCGTTCCCTCCTCTCAGGGAACCGAGGTTACGTTAGTAACCGAGTCGTTCCCTTTCGAGAGGTCTCTCCTATTGCATAAGTAGCTTAAGCTATGGGAACACCATGCAAAACGCCGTGCGTGCTGAACTTCGCCTTATGATAGCCAGAGGCAGGTGCCTGAGCTAAAAAGCAAAGTTATCATCCAACTAGCCGGCAGAGGCGAGCTTTATATGTGGGAAAAAATACAGAGCGGCTAGAAGGCGCTCAGTGTGACACAAGCACATACATAATCTAGATACGAACTCGCAGTTCAACTAGCATTATGCTGATAGCACATTGGAATGCAATGTCGGGACCTGTAGGTTGTAGAATCTGATAAATGTGGACGGTGAGGCCCAGCCTGCCGCCGCACAAATATCCTCGATCGGTATCCCGCTCGACCATGCCCAGGAAGAAGCCACACTCCTGGTGGAGTGTGCTTTGACTCCCCAGGGGCATTGAAGTCCCTTAGCTTCATAAGCCAGAGCTATAGCTTCGACTATCCAGTGAGAGATTCTCTGCTTTGAAACGGCGGAACCTTTCGTACGGCCGCCAAAGCATACAAACAGTTGTTCTGTCTGTCTGAATAGGGCAGAACGCTCCAAATACACTCTGAGAGCCCTAACGGGGCAGAGTAGATTAGCGTCGTGTTCGTCTGCTGGAGACGAAAGCGCAGTTAGGGAGATAACCTGTGCTCTGAAGGGAGTGGTGAGCACTTTAGGAATATACCCATGTTTCGGTCTAAGGACGACCCTGCAGTCGTTAGGTCCGAATTCTAGGCAGGCAGCGCTTGTTGAAAGCGCGTGCAGGTCGCCCACTCTTTTGACCGAGGCGAGTGCCAGCAAGAGCGCCGTCTTGAGCGAGAGCTGTTTAAGGTGCACGGTTCGGAGTGGTTCGAACGGGGGCCCTTTAAGAGCGTCTAGGACCGTAGCTAGGTCCCAGATCGGCACTGAGGGGGGGCGTGAAGGGTTCATCCTCCTGGCGCCCCTTAGGAAACGAATAATTAGGTCGTTTCTTCCCAATGGACGTTCCATTACAAGGTCGTGTGACGCTGTGATGGCAGCCACATATACTTTGAGCGTGGAGGGGGTGCGGCCCGCCTCCAGAAGCCCTTGTAGGAAAACGAGTACACTCGTAATCTCGCATGTTACAGGGTTCAGGCCCTTGGTATTACACCAGTCACCGAACACTTTCCATTTCTGGGCATATAAGCGTCTCGTGGAGGGCGCCCGCGCCTCAGCGATGGTTTTTAGTGCTCCGCTCGCGAGGTTCCTGGGAACCCGTTGAGGGGCCATGCATGAAGGGCCCACAGATCGGGGCGGGGATGAAATATCATCCCGCTGGCCTGACTGAGGAGGTCTGGCCTCAGTGGAATCGGCCGTGGTGCAGATTGCATTTGCATCAGATCTGGAAACCATGTTTGGTTCTTCCAGAGTGGGGCTATCAGCAGCACTGCGTTTCCCTCCTCTCTGACCCGACTGATGACCTGTGGCAGCATCGCGATCGGGGGAAAGGCATATAAGGGGCGGCTCGGCCAGCTCTGGGCGAGCGCGTCCGTGCTTTTCGTGAAGAAAAGAGAGCAGTGCGCGTTCTCCTTGGAGGCGAAGAGGTCGATCTCCGCTTTGCCAAAGGTTTTCCATAACCACTGAATCGTCAGAGGGTTGAGAGCCCATTCTCCTGGGAGAATCTTGTCTCTGGATAACATGTCTGCCCCCTGGTTCAGGGCGCCTGGCACATGCGCTGCTCTCAGCGAGCGCAAGTTGTGCTGGGACCATAAAATGAGTCTCCTGGCCATTGAATGCATGGAGCTCGACCTGAGTCCACCCTGGCGATTTATGTACGACACTACCGTCATGTTGTCCGTTCGGACCAGGACGTGTTCGTTTTTTAGATGTGGGAGCAGGGCTCTGAGAGCCAAAGCGACCGCTTTCATTTCCAGACAGTTTATGTGTAGGCGCTTCTCCGGGTTTGACCAAAAGCCGGAGACAGGCCTGCCCTCGTAAAGGGCCCCCCAACCTATTTTGGAGGCATCTGTCGTTATCATCTTTCTCCTTGTGTTCACACCCAGACTCACGCCTGACTGGTAAAAGTCGGCGGCTTTCCAGTGCGTCAGGGCTTTTATACAGCCGTGGTTCGCTCTGATTAAAAAGTGGCCCGAACGCCACGCGTGAGTAGGGACGCGGCTCTTGAGCCAGCGTTGGAGAGGGCGCATATGCAACAATCCTAGCTGGAGTACGGCCGATGCTGAGGCCATGAGACCGAGCATCCTCTGAAACCGTTTGACGGGGGCGCGCGCGCCCGCTCTGAATGATGTTGCAAGGGGCCGGATGGTGAGCGCGCGCTCCGATGAGAGACGCGCTGTCATTTGCATCGAGTCTAGAACTATTCCCAGGAAAGAAATTCTCTGGCTGGGAGATAGTATGCTTTTTGCAAAATTGATTCTTAGACCCAGGCATTCTAAATGGCTGATAATCCAAGATCTGTGTGTTATTAGCTTACTCTCTGATTGTGCTAGAACCAGCCAATCGTCGAGATAATTCAGTATTCGCACTCCCCTTCGCCTTAGGGGGGAAAGTGCTGCATCCATACATTTCGTGAATGTACGGGGAGCCAGGGACAGGCCGAACGGGAGTACTGTGTACTGGTATGACTGTCCCTCGAAAGCGAATCTCAGAAACGGCCTGTGATGAGGCGCTATTGGAATGTGAAAGTAAGCATCTTTCAGATCCACTGAGAGAAACCAATCTCCTGGGCGCACTTGCGCGAGGATATGCTTGGTTGTTAACATTCTGAACGAGCGAATCATTAGTGCTTTGTTCAGGTGTCTGAGATCTAGGATGGGGCGGAGACCGCCATCCTTTTTCGGGACGAGAAAATAGCGGCTGTAAAAACCTGTCCCGCTCAGAGAGGGGGAAACAGTTTCCACAGCGCCCTTTTCTATTAGTTTGCGCACCTCGGTGCGTAGAACATGTGAACACTCTTTTCTCACTTTCGTCTCGACCACAGTCGTAAAACGTGGTGGCCTGCGAGCGAACTGGAGCGAGTATCCGTGCTTTACTATATTTAATACCCATTTCGGCATATCTGGAATGTTTTCCCATGCCGCTGCGTGTACAGATATGGGCTGAATACAGGCTAGGGGCGGGCCGCTGTGACGTAGGGACCCGGCTAGCGAATCGCCTGAGCTCATAGCTCTCAGAGGCGCGGGCGCGCGCTGAGCAGCTGAGTGAATGGGCGCGTGTGTGATTACAACAGTGCACGCTGTGTTTGTAAAACTCGCAGCCTGAGCTGAGGTTTTGTTTGACACTGTAAGGGCAGTGTTTATAAGTGGGGGTGCATAAACAGTGGTAGGCACACGCGTCACTTTTATAATGTTTCCCGCTTTTACTGGGGATGAATTTATAACTGTGTGAACAGTGCTTGTGTGTAGTGGTGCGTACATGACCGTAGGCACGTGATCTACATTCATGGGAAGCGCAGCCTGAGCTGGGAATGAATTTGGCACTGTTTTGACAGTATCTGGGAATGCACACTTTGTGGACATGTGAACCCTTAGTGATGCAGGCAGAAAAAGACTCTTTTTGTGTTTTCTGTGCGTCGCCGTAAAAACGGCGTTTGTTTGCAGGTGAGCGAGCTCTGTGACTGGCCCATTGACTGCTGTATGGACATATCCAGCCGCCTGTAAGGGGACTGGGTAATGTTTGAGCTTTTGCAGAGAGAGTGGTCCGGCTTTTGCGAGACACGCACTCTCTCTTCTCATTTCTGTGGCTAGGACGGCTTTCGAGGCTCAGGGTTCAGCACAATCTTGGGCCGAGGACCCCGTCGCTCAGGAGGCGGCTTGCGGTTGTGAGAGCGCGAGCGGCGTCGAGCGTCAGCCTGAGGCGCGGGCTGAGAGGCGGTGGGGGCTGTTCTAGCCCGCTGCGGCTGTGGCGGTCTCTGTCTGCTCTGCGATGAGCTGGAGCGCTTTGGCAGGAAATGACGCATAGCTTGTGAAGCGTTCTGGGCCTCAGTGAAGCGTTCGGCGAAACCTTTAACCGCCGGTCCAAACAGCCCGCTGGTGGAGATAGGCGCATCGAGAAATGGCGCCCTATCCGCGTCCTTCATTTCAGTCAGAGTCAGCCACAGATGGCGCTCGAGAACAGTCAAATTAGCCATAGCACGGCCGATGGACTGGGCGGTGGCCTTCGTGGCTCGCAGAGCTATATCAGTCGCGCTGCGTAAGTCCCTGAAGGCTTCGGGTTCGGGGCCAGACTCGTCCATAGAGCGGAGAAGCTTGGCTTGGAACACTTGAAGTACCGCCATTGAGTGAAGCGCTGATGCAGCTTGGCTGGCGGCGGGGTAGGCGCGACCGGCGAGAGCAGAGGTAGTGCGGCAGGGTTTCGAGGGGTGGGAAGCTTTGGCTTTCCATCCGGAGGTGGAGGGCGGGCAGAGATGATTGGCCACGGCCTCCTCGAGGGGCGGCGTTCCCTCGTAGCCTCTTTCCTTCGCGCCGTCCACTGAGGAGAGCGAAGAAGAAAAAGAAGGCTTTAGGCGCGCAGAGTGGGGGGCTTTCCACGACTTGGTGAGTTCGTCGTGAACTTCCGGGAAGAAGGGAGAAGGCCTTTGCCGAGGGGCCTGCTGGCGCCCCTGCAGAAACCACTCATCCAGTCGGCTCCGGGTTGGCTCTTCGGGAGAAGACCAATCGAGCCCGAGGTCTTCCACGGCCTTAGAGAGGACACGGATAATCTCAGTATCCATAGTGGAGCCCCCGCTCGTGCTAGCTAGCGTCGACGGGGCGGGGTCGAGAGTGGAGCCCGGCCAGTCGTCCGATGCAGCGTCGATGGACAAGCTGTCGTCCATTCCCCCGTCGTCCTCGGACGCGCCGAAAGTCACAAGGCCCACCGCTCTGCCAGAGGGGTGTGGGTCCGGCTGGGTGAACTGAACCGGCGGTGGGGAAGGCAAGAGCGGCGGTGAAGCACGCGGAGACTGGCTCGGCGTGACGTCACTGAGCTCAGGTTCAGGAAGCCTCTGTGAGCGGCGCTTTTTCTTAGTGCGCGGCTCAAACAGAGGGGTGGCGATGGGCTCGCTCACGGCGAAAGCGGCGAGGCGAGCCCGTAGTGCGGAGAGACCAAGGTCATCACATTCCGGGCATCCGCCCTTGGTCAATGCAGCTTCTGCGTGGTCACGGCCCAGGCAGCGAGCGCAGATGATGTGACGATCCCCGTCCGGGAGAAGGTCTCTGCACGACGCGCAGGAAGGAATTTGAAACAACGCCTTAATGGAAATTTGCTCTTTCACAAATGTCGCGGGGCGGACAGATGTAAAATACTTGCGTATATGGCGCGCCGGATGGCTCAGTAGGAGGTGCTTGAAGGCGGCTGAAGGTGCCGACGTCCTCGTAGCAATCCCGCTGGTATGCTTTTCCACGGCGGCGAAGGCTTCCAATAATCCGGAGGATCCAGCGAAGAAGGTGTTCGCTGAAGGAGATTAAATCTAAAGAACTCTCATGACGGGGCGCCCAATATATAGCTTGGCCACGCCCATCTTGGCGGGCTCTGACGCGCGCGGGCGCGAAGCGCGCTCATTGGTCGCGCATTCAGAGTCGCCCCGTCATTGGTTCAAGCAAGTTGCCGCAGCACAGCCAATGACCGAGTTCCTTCGTTCATTGCTGTCAGCTGTGCAGCTGCAATGCGTTTTACATAAAGACTTCAATATTCTCGAGAAAAGGAGTTTTCCCATAGCGTAAGCTACTTACGCAATAGGAGAGACCTCTCGAAAGGGAACCGGTTTTCTGACCAGACTGATCAATTAATATTAAAAGATAAATATAAAGAAAAGGCTGATGTTATTTTGCTTATTTCTCACATTGGAAATAGAAGGTTAAGGTAGTAGTAGTAACAATATATATTACTATCATAATTATTATAAAGAAAAGGTAAAAAAAGGAATGCTGATATAATTTTTAGATTATCGGTCACACTGGAAAAAGAAGGTTAGGGTAATACAACAACATGCAAAAACTATTATTGTGTGAATATTATTATGAATCGTGGGATAAAATGTCAAAAACATCATACAACTGATGTGTTTCGAGTAATTGAAAATATATATATATACACACACACTGTATTATGACTGTGCTGAAACTCAAGGATCTTTTCTGGCTTTTCCAACAATCAACGGTGAAGAAGTCACCTTAAAATAATATAACTACTCAAAATTGACATTGAATAACAATGTCTCTAAACCTTTCCCATGATTCTCTACCTCTCTGACACTGCCGGCTCTGGAGATCTTGTAGCTTTCTTGGTTCTCCACAGAGCTTCTTTCCTCAACAGCAGCCCTGAAGACAAACAACACACATTATTAAAAGTGAAACGCACTTACACACGCTCACACACAGATGACAATCTCACCGTGTACTGTGTCCAGACGTTTGGCAGCGAAGGCGAGTCTCTGGTTCAGCTGACTTACACTGGACTGAACTGCTTCCATCTGACCTGCCTTCATCTCTACGGCTGACATCACCCTGATGAGAGAGACAGAGAGAGAAAGATAACACAGAGAGAGGCAGATGTTTATGGATGAGCTGACTTCAGGGGTTTGGTCAGAGGAACAGTCAGCTTTAATCTAATCACGACAGTCATGTTGGCGCTTAGAAGACTTGCAGAGCACTAACAGAATCAAGAGCCAGCTCAAGGGGTGTGATTGTGTGTGCTACCTGTGTGCAGTTCCACTGATATCATTCAGTGATCCCTCGGTGCTCTTATTGTGCTCTTTCAGCTGAGCATTCTCCTGTAGAGCTCCGTCCAACTGCTGCTGTATTCCCTGAACACACACAAAAAGCAAGCACACAGGCTTTCAGAAACATACACTTGCCTGTAGGCGCTAAAGAAGAAATGTTTTGGTGCTGTCACCGTGTAACACAGCTGATCAGCATGCAGTGAGTAATCACAGATGAACAACGTGATGCTAAAATAGCAGATCTTCTGTGAGTCAATGCTGAACAAGCTTAAACCTCCCTAAGCTCAATCCAACCTGCTCAGGCTGTTAAAAAGCAAAGATAAGAAGGCAGAAAGAGATGAGCTCATGAGGGTTCGAGAGAAAGTTCAAAAGCTGATGCTGAAATGATTATGTGAATTACAATGAGCTAGACTTAAGATATTTAGTGAGTAACCACTTAAATTTCAGTCAGTTTCTCACACAAAGCAATCACATGACCTGGAAGACCTGGAATGTAGTAAACCCTTTATCACGCCATACCTGGTTAGAACACTTGTAACACTGTGAAAATGTATATATTAAGTCCAGAAACCCAATATGAATGACAGCAACACATATGGCATTAGTGCAGACTGTTTCACACCAAGAACAATAACTATAAAGACAACAATAACTACTCTATTAGCATCCACACGAGTGGAGGATACCATTGTTTACCATTGTTATACCATTGTTCAGTTATGTCACCTGCCACTTCAAATGCTTGTTTTAAAGCAGGAAGGATTCTGAATGGCTGTCAATGTTTTTATCACTTATCAGCAAGAAAATCTCGTTCTGAAAGTGATTCTAATTAAATCAGCTCAGGGCACTGATCAGGGAGTTGGCCATTTTAAGGGCTGTCTCAATTGTAAAAATCCTTCCAGTGCACTGAAATGCTCGCTGCCTAAAAAGTCCCACAATGCACTGTGAAAACCAAGGAGCATCAATGCTCACTATGTTCCCTTTTCTGAAGCATGAAATAAAACGTACGAATACTTAAATACTAAAGAAATTGAATAAGGAATCAAATGTAAAAAAATAATACTGGAAAGTTTTACCTGAATAAATGAAATGCAGATTAATCCTTAGAATTAAAGTTACAAAAGTTATCCGTTTAAAAGCATGGGCATTAATGTTAATCAAACAACAAAAGTCAAATCAGAAAAAAACAAAAAAAACAGAGACAGCAGCAGGATTATTAGGCTGCTGTCATCTTAAAACCAGCTTAAGCTCATATGGATGAGGTGGTTCATCGAATTGAAAAGGTAAGGAATTGTTTGGGTAATAAAAACGGCGAGTCATTGCTAACATTAGCAATACATTATCAGAGCCCGTTTCTCTGTCATTATGCTGAGACGCTGAGGAAAACAACATTAGCACGCCCATTATTGTTTATCATGCAAGTTCCACAGCCAAAAATAATAGAACGACATATAACGTTAATCTTTCACATCACATATTTTAGCATTATGGACGTATTCTGCTGGTAGGGTTGCCACCCGTCCCGGTTTTTCTGGGACTGTCCCCTTTTTTAACAACCTGTCCTGGGACACTGAATGTCCCGGTTTTCAAATGGCTATGTGAATATGTCCAGGTTTTCTAAAGGCTACGATGAATATGTCCCGGTTTTCGCAAGTCTACGTGAATATGTATGTTCAAACAGCGCACGCACGACAGAGAGCGAGAGACCTTGCGTGTGTGTGCTAGTCTGCGTGTGTGCCTCATGAAGCGCATGTAAGACAGCATTTCACTTATAGCGTCAGCTAAATGAATAGCTGTATCTTTGATATCGGTTACAAAGTGACAGAGGCACTTGTACTTACGTTAATGACAGCTACCTACCGTTACAAGTTAGACTAACAGCTACTGTTCTAACAATGTACTGTCACATATGAGTGTACATCTTTACGATTATATTTGGCTAATCGCCATTAGTAATTTTTTGCGATATATAATTACTTTGCAAAACATCTCTCATTTGAAGCATAAACATAATTAACAGAAAAAGCTTCTTGTAGCAGCCTACCTTCCTGTTGGATCCTGCAGCCTATCTGGCAACCTCGAGTCAGGGAGGAGGGACAGGGGATACACCGCTCTACAGTAATTTGAAAGTGATTGCAGTACCAGTTTTGGCCACAATCTTACATACGGCTCCTTTAAGGGCCCTTTCACACCTACCTTGTTTGGTCCGAACCAAGCGGCAACATTCCAATCTGAAAAATGAAGCCTACCCGGAAGTGCGAAAAACTGCAATACATCGAAAATCCGCTAGGGGCAGGTCCCAAAAGGGAGCAAATGTCCATAGACCCCCATGTTAAAATGTCCGTTTTCACCGGTTTTCACAGCATAAATTCATGTTTTTACAGGTTGGTCCCATGGACTTTTATTGTATTTTTCGATAGGTTCCGAGTGCCTGACAACTGTGAGGGGGGTGAATTTTTTTCTAACTCGTTAGTTTAGATCGTATTTAGATATAAAATGTATGACAAATAAGGGCGTGGTTAACTTTGATTGACAGCTTGATTGACAGCTGATAATGTGCTGCGCCTAGTGGAATTCCTGAAATTTTACATCTCGGCCATGATTTGACCCAACATATCATACCACGTCTGTATCCTTTCTGAACATTTGTATTGAAATATCGTGTACAAAATTGGTTGCTCTCTGCTATAATCTACACTAACCGACACTGTAGGAGGACTTCGCTTCATTTTTTCCGGTAACGTTAAGTGACATTCCACTATTTCATGTAGTTAGCACTATTTAGCGTCAATGTTTGTGGGCAGTGGCACTGCAACAGTTAGCATTAAATCGCCTCAGATAAGATAGCGTCCGAGGTAACTTACTTTACCTATGGTTATAACTGACGTTTGAAACACTTAATACGTCTGCCAAATGAATAAATGTAACATAAAATTTAAAATATTCCTACATAGGCTTTATAAAATAAAATGTCACAACCCTGTCTTTTTGTGAGACCAAAGATCGCCCGTTAGATAAACACAAGACGAATTATATCTCATGTTCAACCTCTAGACTAGAGACATCAGAGCCAGCGGCACACGTCAGAAGCACTAGCAGAGGTAAGGCTGTTCCAGGCGGGGTACATGAGCGCTGATCCCTGGATCTCAACTCCGAAAACGTCAAATCAAATTTTTAAATAGGCGCTATCTTTATAAATAAACCACAGATTTTAGCTTTAAACAACTAACGTTACATTGTCGACTGAAAAACTATTAAAACTACATTTCGTGACACAATAACAGTAGTATTTTTAAATTTCACGGCTTTTCTCCTCTGAACGTTACTATTACTATTTATATCATGACCAAATACAACCATAAACAAATGTTAAGTCTTGCTTGTGAAAGATAATTCATCGAGACTTGTTTTCAATTGTGTGGCGATTTGTACAGCCCCAAGCAGGCACGAAACTCATATGGGTTGGCCAGAAGGTGGGCGGGGTTAGGATTTCCCAAGATTTTCCAAGATGGCGCCGCCCATACCCCCCATAAACGGCTTCAAAACCGTTCTTCAGAAAGTCTATCGGTGACGTGACAGACGCTTTGTCCATATTTTTTTTACAGCCTATGGTCCGGACTTTCGCACTTTTCAGTTTGGTCCGAATCAAAATTACAGGTGTGAAACCTACCCCGGACCACGGTCCGGACCAAACAGAGGAAATTTGGTCAGACGAAAAGAGGTAGTCTCGGTCCGGATCAAACTGAACAAAGGTTTGGTTCGTTTCTAGTGTGAAAGCATTTCTGTATGGTTCGGACTTTCAGACCTTTTACAGGAAGTTCCGGTGGTTCCCTCATAGCCGAAAAAACAGAAGATGGCAGGAAAAATGAGCCGTGGTAGCACATGGGGAGAGGAGGAGACGAGGTTTTTAATTAAAGTATCGTGGTCTGATGACATCAGACCATTCCTCCTCCTTTCCTGCCGGCGACGATAAAATGTTCGCACGACGAGGACGTTCATTTGGCGAATTTGAACTAGCCTTGTGTATAGTTGGTGCTGCAGGCAATTATGCCATAAAAATAACAATACAGTTGCAACGATATGCGTCTGTTCATTCATGTTGTCAAAGTTACCCGCCCAATTGACAACAACCCGCCATTTACAAACCAATCAATGTCAAGATGCAGCCCACATAGATGATGACGACAGGACGCAAGTATGTCACGTAAAGTTTGAACCCACCTGAAAGTCCGCACCAAGGTCCGAACCAAACGTGAACTTTGGTTGGGACCCTGGTGCGGACTTTCAGGTGTGAAAACGCCAAGATTATGTTCCATGAAGATATTTTGTAAATGTCCTACCGTAAATATATAAAACATTTATTTTTTGTGTGTGGATGCAGCACAACCGTGAAAATAAATGGACAACTTTAAAGGCAATTTTCTCAATGTTTCGATTTTTTGCAGCCTCAGATTCCAGATTTTCAGATAGTTGTCTCGGCCAAATATTGTCCTATCCTAATAAACAATACATCAATGGAAAGCTTATTTATTCAGCTTTCATGCGATGTATAAATCTCAAGTGCCAAAAATTGACCCATGCGACTGGTTTTGTGGTGCAGGGTCATATATGTGTATGACAGAGTACCTGTGCCTGTACATGCTGTAACTCCAACTGGGCTGTTTTGTCCTCTAGGTGGTGCTGAAGGACACTGTTCTGCGACTGCAAACACTCAACTTCCTGCTGTAGAGAGGAAACCTACACACATTTACAAATTCATATATTCACACATTCAAACATGATGAAACAGACAATTATTTAAAATGTGTTAGTGACGTCAGCTATTTGTCTTTTTGATGTTGATTTGATTTTTATAATCATAATTTTATAAGCCATAATTGAACAGAATGAGAATTTATTTGCAGATTGATTAAATTAATTGACATACTACTGTTCAAAAGCTTGGGGATGGTACAAATCTTCCTTTTTTTGAAAGAAGTCTCTTATACTCAACAAGACTGCATTTATACACCTACACCTATTTATACATCTATACGGTAGAAACAGTAATATTGTGAATTTCTATAATATATTTTAAAATACAATTCATTCCTGTAATGGCAAAGCTGAATTTTCAGTACTCATTACTAGGGCTGTTTTCGACTAAGGATTTTCATAGTCGAATCTGATTCGTTAGATTTTGCCGTAGTCGACTGATAGTCGAACCTTTTTTTTTTTTTTTTAGATAGCAGCTAGACGTTAGGTTGAATAACTGTTCGTCTGTTATAGGACAACTCGCTCTACGTTTATTTAAAATGAACAGCAAGACAACTAGAAGTGAATGTGCTTTCCATTAAATGAATCCTTAACAATAAAAAAAAAACGTTGCAATGAACGTGCTTTGTTTTAAATAAATCACACACAGTAAACAAAACCTTAACAAAAAAAATTTGCAATGAACTTTGCAATTTAGACGCGCAAACTGCGTGCCGGTGCGGTGAGGCGTAAATGCTCGAGCAGATTCGGCTTGAAGTCGTTCATCCTCGGATGCGGCGTCGCGCACGCTGTTACAAAAAAAGCCGTGCACACAGCCAAGCGAAATGGGGTCTTGCGCACCCAACGCGTCATTTTTTGCCGCGCGCACCTTCGCTCTTGTGCGGACGCGTCTGGTATAAACAAGGTTTTACTCCGTGTCAGCGCGCGCTCTGATCGGTAGGTGCACAGACCTCTCCCGAATCATCTCCAGCACTCAGCCTCCGAAGCACCACTAACTCCGCCTCCGTTTCCCTTGTAAGATGATATTAGTATTTAAACATTCTCTATGATAAAAATGTTTGTAAAAAATATTTTAATAGCACGGTTTTGGCGGTTATAGAGTTCTAATGACGGTGATCAACTATTGCCATAGGTCTCACGTTATATAATAACCGTCACACCCCTATTGGTTACATAACACTTCCCTACTATTCGACTATGAGTTTCATAGTCGAATCAGACCTCTACGAATCGAATCGTCGAATCCTCGACTATTAGAAGTCAGCCCTACTCATTACTCCAGTCTTCAGTGTCACATGATCCTTCACAAATCATTAAAATATGCTGATTTGCTGCTCAAGAAACATTTCTTATTATTATCATCACTGTTTAAAAAGTTGCTGCTTAATATTTGTCGAAACCATTATACAATTTTCAGGATTCTTTGATGAATAGAAACAGCAATTATTTTAAGTAATTATTTGAATTTTTTGTAACAATGTAAAACTATTTTCTGTCTTTTGGTTAAATTAATGAATCCTCACCGAATAAAAGTATTACTTCTTTAAAAATAAAAGCCTTACTGACGTTAAACGTTGTGACCTGTATATGGACTTACACTATGGTTGGAAAAAATATAATAGGTAGGAATGACTTCTGAAAATCAATTTCAGGGGGCAAATAAAAATGCAAATTACTGACACTAGTGGTTAGGAATGAATTTTCAATTCAATTCACATTTATTTGTATAGCGCTTTTCACAATAGACATTTCAAAGCATCTTTACAGAAAATGCATGAGTCCACATTTCAATTTAGAGTGATCTGTTATCAGTGGTAACTGTCTAAGTTATGCATTTCAGAAATGTACATATAAAAAAAAAAAAACACAGTTAGCGAAAAATGTTTTAATTGAAACAATGTAATTATTTAATGCAGAAACATTGAGCTCATTGAAGTAATGAATACTTGTTTGTTAACAAATGATTATCTATGTAATGAATATCTATGATAGTACACTGTATGTGTATGGGAATATGTTTATATTACCATGTTGTGTAATTGTGATTTCTCTGTGTGAAGTTGCAAGTCCATGGTCTGCAGTTTAACAAGCAGCATGAAGACCTTTTGTCTCCAAACACTCAACATCTGCCCAGCCTTACTGCCAGAGTACAACGGGTCCGTCTGCATCTACACGCATAACAAGTAGCACTAAATGTACTAATGAATTCTTAACAATCAAACTGCATTGGCCAATCAATTCAAACACTAAACGCATGTGTAATCGTACCTGTTCGCCTAGCTCTTTCTCTTGAATGGATAGAATGTCACTGGATGCATTCACTCTGACATTCAGTAGCTGGACAGATAGAGACAGAGCTTCCTTTTCCTTCTCCAAATGCTATAAACACACAATCATGATAAAATTAATGTAGTCACTGGAAATAATAATGCAATCACCACAACTTACACAGCTGATGTATTGATGGCATTTCAGTAGACTGCACATGTGTGTGTGTGTGTGTGTGTGTGTGTGTGTGTACCTTTATCTGTCGTCTAAGCTCTTCATCTTCTTTTCTTTCAGTGATGTTGCTGCCAATGTATGTACGCAGTTTCTGCACACACTCAGACTGTTCCAGCCATGAGCTGTTCAGGACACTGCATAAACACAAATCATGTGACTTCAATAAACAGACCTGTAAATGATTTGTCATTTAGAAACAGTTATATGAGCAACTTATTTTTTATATACTCACCTCAGCTGATTTTTCAGCTCATCTCTCTCTGATATCACTTCTTGTATTTGGATCCTCAGTGAGGTCGCTTCCTGTACAGCATCATTTATCACGTTCTGATAGTCAATGAGGTTGAAAGTTAGATCAAACAGAAAAATCACATAGACAATTACAATGAACTGGAGGGTGAAATCAAACTGTATATACTGCAGTACACAAAGACTCTATATTGTGACGTACATCTGAGTAAAACAGATTATCAGGAAAAGAAAAAAGACAACAAGATCAAGTTATTATATTTTAAAATAACCCCAAGAAATTTCTGACCCAGAGATGGCCTTTTTATTTAAAAAATTTGTTTTCACTGAGCCAAAACAACAGTGGAAGACTGTTAACTCACCTACTCAAAAGACTTTATTCACGGATATTCTTCGTTTTATTTTTTAAATTATATCGCTCTTCTATTCGTGAAAGTGTGAAATTCGCTCTTATAAAATGATAATCTGTAAACATGGTTACCGCAGTATGCCTTAACCCATCATTTTCATCTGCACAGAAGGGCTGAGCCAAAGCCAGTTCATGTAAATACCAAAATGAGTTCCTCCGCAGGTAATAGTTTTACACCTCAACAGCTGGTAGTGGTGCACATATTTGCAGATTTCGGATCAGCAAAAAAAAAAAAAAAAAAAACAGAAAAAAAAAATAACTTTGGGGGAAGGGGGGAAAATTAAACTTGGCTTTCCATTTATTACTTAAACTTTAAGTACTTCGATACCACAGCAAAAACCACAAACATTAATAAAGACAAGTGAACAGTCAGTACTAAAAGAGAAACAAACACAGAAATTACAAGCATACATAAATACAATACAACAAAGCTACAAATTAAGTGAGTACATTCACTTAAGGCATAAACCGACTGTTTACCGGAATACTTGCTGAGATGGGTATTTTGACAATATTGTGTGTATGTCCCTTCAAGCGCACGAAGATGCAGAAAAGAAATCAATCTGGTGTACGCTCTATTGAAACACGGCTCTATGTGTGTGCGCACTTGAGTGTGAGTGGCTTTGCGCACAGATAACACCGCACGAGTACCAAATTGAGTTCCCTTTCGCCTCTTCTTGAACTTGAATGGTTTAAAATTGCTTGAATGTGTAAATTGGCAAGACATAGAAACATGTGCATATGAAGGTTTGAACTTTCCCCTAAACGCATGCTTCCCGAACTGCTTGGGCTGGTCTGTACGGATCACGAGTCAACTATGATCCGTTACACCCCTAACCGCTAGTGCAGTGGTTCTCAACCAAGGAAAACTTCCAAAAGGTCCACAGGATCTTAAATTAATTCATATTAGAATTAGATTGTTTAATATATTAATAAGTTAAAATTATTTTAAAAACACCCATTAATAAAATTAAGAAAATCGCAATATAAACACCCCAAGAATAATGATTAATTCATTTATCTCAACAAACAATTTTGACATAATTATTGCATAAATACAGATAATATCTTAGCCTACATAGGGGAGGGGGACCATTTGAATAATGGGTTGGAAATACAGGGGCCTTTCAAGTTAAAAAGAAGAACCACTGTGCTAGTTGTAAAAAAGGTGTGTAGTGTTCCTTTAAGACATTTAAATTATGGAAACAAAATATTCCTAATATTGTGTCAATTGTGTCTTACCTGTGACTCTAATTTTTGTTGCAGTCTCCCCATCTCCTGCTTTGAGTCCTGTAACTCTTTCTCCAAACGTTGACATTCTAATTTATACTCCTTTTTTAGGGTCAAAAGCTAGACACACAAAATAAAGATGTATTCAGAAACTAGCTTTTCTGACCCTAAAATACACGTTCTACACATATATTACATACACGTAAAACTGTTCTGAAGAATCAGAGAATAAGGGAAGTGTATCCATGTATTTACCAGGTCTTGGCTCATACTGAGTTCAGACTTGCAACTCTTCAATTCACTGTGTAACTCATCACGCTCCATACACTGTCTGCAGACACACACACACACACACACACATATATATTTCAGCCTACATACACAGTGAAAGTATCAGACATGCAGTCAGTCAGTTTGAGTATTTGTACCTGTTTATTTGGCTTTGCTGATCTCTAATCTGCTCTTTCAAACACTCTACTCTTCCTTTCAGACGCTCCATCTCGACCATCATCATCTCGTTGTCTTCTCTTAACCTTTCCACCTGCAGAGGTTTTGAGCTGCTCCTCTCATCTTCTGGCAACCTGACAGAGAGAGATGAATTTTTAGACAGACCCCTAAAATCACTAGACTGGATTCAACAGGGCAATTGCTTATTGTGTTTTGTGTACCTGTGGTCAGAGCGCTGCTGTAACATTTTCTCGCTTTGGTGTTTGTGATGGACGGGCCGCCATGCTTCCACTCCAGCAGTCTTGGTCCAGGCGAGCCCCTCCCCATTGAATTTAGAAGGGGGCGGAGCTCTGAAAGGTGTGGACTGTGGCAGATCTTGGGTGAGTGTGGCCTGTGAAGCTGTGGGCCGGGGCACAGGACCCCCAGTAAACTGAGCAGGTGTCATCAGAGGAGAAGGGTTACAGACAGATGCTGGGAGACAAAGAAAGACAGACTGATATTAATGAACTAAACACAGAAAGAAAGAAAGAAAGAAAGAAAGAAAGAAAGAAAGAAAGAAAGAAAGAAAGAAAGAAAGAAAGACTTGACCTCAAACTCTCTTTTGAGTATGTGTCCAGAGCATCTGGGTGTCTTTTTATCTTTACATTCACATTTAACGTTACAATATTAAAGATGCCTCGCATACAACACAACAAAACTGCTCATTATCTACCAAGTTTGTTATTTTTAACCACCTTTTAGCTTTCTTCCAGTTCACTTTAACCCTGTAAAATCTCAAAATTAAATAATAGTCAGAAAAAAAGATTAGTTTTTTTATGTAAGTTTATTGAACCTTAATTGATACTTTAGAGACGTGTGTATCAAATGTTAAGCAGAAGGCTTTATAGCGTTAAATTTTTAGAAGTACAAATAGTCCATGTAGACTATGGAGTTCATTTGAGATATATAAATTGCAATTACGATCATATAAAATGCTGTTTAAAATTAAGTTAGATAAAATTTCTCATATCACGCAAAACAGCTGTCGCTGCTTGACATGTCATGTCAACTAATTACCCTGATATAAAGTCTAATATACTGCTTATTTTGATTCTATAAATTGTAATACCACAAATATTAATCAAATGATATCTATTTATATAAGAGCACCAGCACGTTTGGGTTTGTTTATATGGTTTATGTCGGTCATTATTCGGTTCATTTAAAATTTGTTTACGTTAACTTAACGTAACTTTACCTCCATCAGGAGCTTTCATGAAGTCCGCCGGCGCGTTTAGCCTTTCTGCTTTCAACAGATCCATAATAACCACTAAAAGCCCGGTATTACAAAAGAGGTCTCATATAAAGTTGTAAAAATGTTTAAATCGAAATGTTTTGATTAATATTTTACGTCACAGTTTAGAAAATGCGCGTCATCCCCGCCATTGAATTCAAAGCTGCGCATGAGATTTAGTTTCCGGTCAATGCGAGGTACGACAGCAGCGCCCCCTGCCGTGTCGTTTGAAGAACTAAATCAACTATACTAATAATATGCTATATGTATATTCCCATTTTTACTTAAATTAAAACTATTTTAATCGATATATGTATACACTCGGTACTCCTTTGAATCATTGTCATTAACCTTCAATGTTGTTTTTGCTCATCTTCTGCATTTGAAATTTCCCAAAAAGACAATCTGCTGATACTGAGGGGCTGAGTGTGAACAAACCATTATCTGCGTGTTTATTTCTGAAACCTGACCAGTTATGTTTTAAACTATATTTGGAGACATACTTTTTTACATCCAGGGCGCACAACATCCTTCTAAGGTTCTATGAAAGAGTGTTTTAAAACATACCTATGCTTACTGCATAAAAAACAACAACTAACCCTTCATGTTCAGTAGAGGTTTGTTATGCTGTGGTGTTTGACACTAATCTCTGTCATTTGTTCTGGTCGGATGTGTTTGTTCAGTCATTGATTCTTTGTGTGAATGAAGGCTTTGATTAGGCCACTGATGAACACTGACCTTCTTGTTCATGACCCAGAAAATGTCACTGTTGTATTCATGGTTCATAGGAAGAGATAAATGAAGCAACAGTGATTTGTATGACAGTTGTTTGTATTTTATCTATGACACACAAACATAGACAAAAAATTAAATTAATTTGGAGTGCCAGTATTCTTCAATGAAGCATTTAACAGAATACAATTTAAACAAACCTTTCAGTAAAATTTGATGACTGGGCAAACAGTCTTCTCTCTGGTAGTTGCAGATTTAAAAAGCAGTGCTAAAGACCAGGAAGGTTTATTTTGTATCTAAATATAAATGCATAAACATAGGAAATTAAACAACCGACATCTTGCAAATAGAATAAAACATCTTGGTTTTTATGTACAGTCAAATACATTAAAATACATACACTCACACACTTTTGGAAACAAGGAGACATTGCAGAACTGGAAATTAAAATCAAAGTGGGACAAATGACCAACTATGTGTGAAATGCCACACAATCCTTTCCAATCCTGAACAAAAGCTCCTCGCATAAATGCATTTACCCTGCTTACAATCACCATGGTTACATTTACCAAGATTTCTTACCACAAAAACAATCATCATGATTCGCTCTGATTAACAAGCCATTCATAATTTCAACTACCCAACCTCAAAAACAACACACAACCTGAATCCATATCTCAATGAACTACACAAAGGGGAAAGATTATAGAATTCTTCACAGTGGAGCTTTTCCAAGATAAAAGTGAATAAAACATAAGTGATTCTCTCAGGACAGATGAAGCATGAATGAAACAGTAGGTTGGATACCAAACATAAAAACATTAACTTAAATATAAACCAGCAATGATTCACATTACATTACCCATTTTGTGTAAAACAAAATAATACATACATACATACACACACACACACACATATATGTGTGTGTGTGTGTGTGTGTGTGTGTGTGTGTGTGTGTGTGTATTTGAGATATATATCATTAAATTATAATACCTCATTCCTATCTTTAAAAAGAAATTAGATATATTCAACAGAAAGAGCTTTTCTCAGAAAAAGGGGGTAATGCCCTTTATGCAGAAATACCTTTAAAAATATATCTATATATTCAGAAATTAATTTAAATCTGAGGGAGGGGCAGGCTTTCAAAGTGTCAGCCAATCAGCACAGTTGCTTTGAGCTCTTAGAGGACCAATAAAAACAAAAAACTCTCAATCAGCCAGCCAACCACCACCATACAAGTGAGGAATATCATCACAATATGAGTTTTAACCTACTTCTGGGAAGCGAAAACATTGTAAGAGATGGTTAAAAAGCAAAAACATGGGGGGACACTAAAACCAGACACTGCAAGTCTAAACCCTTTAAGGAAAGTTGAGTTATAAATTTTAGATTTCAATCACCCTTTATAAAGTCATTTACAACTGATTGTCTTTACAAAATTACTTAAAAATCAAAAAACAGCTATTTTTAAACCTCCATTACAAAAAAGCATGAATAGATAAGTCTGATCTCATGCTGTAAATGTTTGTCTGTTATATGTACAGATGGAAAGTTATGGTGTGTTTTCAGGAGGGAACGATACACAGCACCATCATGTGCATTTAGTCCATGGAGTGAAATCAGAGGAGGAGAAACATGTCAGCGATGCTCTCATTTACCCATCTCAGAACATGGAGACATTAAGAACCTGGAAGGCAAAACACAGAGTCGCTTTATAACCCCAGTATTGCAGGTGCAAAGAGGTTCTAATGATGGTTCTAATGATAACAGGGTTCAAGTTGGTCACACAGATTCCAATAGAAATGTTTTGATTTCAGAGTGACTTCTGTGTGATCTGTGTACATTGCTGTTATTGACAAAAGGCAATGGAATTTGTTGCCCACAAAAAGTAGCCAATGAGACCACACCTTTACAATGACGTTTTAAACATCATAGTTTATCGTTATCGCTCACTTCATAGTTTATAGGTAGCGTTCTTGGTGTGAACAGGCCATTAGTATTGTATTCTTTCACAGCAAATCTCTCTCTGTCAGTTCACAATGACAAGAACAATTGGACAAACAGAGAGAACAGATGAGCAAAGCAGATTTTTTAATTTTGTGTGGGGGTGAAATGTAAATTTGCTACAACAATGCTGTTCAGTTGCTAAGGTGTTCTGGCACAAGATTAATAAAAAAACGGAAAAAAACAACAATGCTCTGGTCCTTTAATTTAAGTCTGAGGGATTTCTAACATGCACCACTAATCAATAGACTGAGTGGATTAATAAATTAATGAATAAACATTCAGATGAATTAATGCTCACCGAGTCGTCCATAATGGAAGCAGGGTCAAAGTAGTCTGGTTTCAGCTCTGACCTCTCCCTGCGGTTTTTGGATGGAGGCTTCAGAGGGACAAAAAATGTCAAGTTAAAAAAAATGACACACAAAATGTGTTTTCTCTCTATGTATGAGTGTGTTGACCCTGCAGCCAAAGGAGATTGGATTAGATGGACTATGTGAAGATCTGAGAAACTTTCAGTGTCACTCTGCACCCGATTGGGTGACAGTGAATCTTTTGGTAAGAAAGGTTTCTCACTGATTAATGTTATGCTTTCCTGAACTCTGATTCCTACCAGATCAATGTCCATGGTGTCGAAGTCCATGCCCTCATTAAGGTCGTCCAGTCGTTCTTCTGATGACATCATCACATCCTCTACAATTGGCTCCTCATCATCCTCCATCAGTCCGCTGCCACGGCGACTGGCAAACAAGCAAATCAATAAAAAAAATTATCACTAATATCACTACCGTTCAAAAGTTTTGGATCTGTACTTTTTTTTTTATGTTATGCTCAACAAGCCTGCATTAATCTGATTAAAAAAAATACACTGATAATGTGTCCTGGGATCATTTAATTTTGGTACAGTCACACTGCCAGTGATTTTCTAAAATCTGAGCGGTCGTTCACACACATCTCGTAAAGATCAGGATCATCAGGATATGACGTGTTTGCAGACATTTTTCCGTCCTTTGTTTGTTCCTTGACGAACACAAACTTTCTTCTTTGTTAATGTGTAACGTGAACGTTGATCTGCATTTAAAAACCCCGGTCAAAGAGTCGCACGATAACTACATCATTAAGACACCCCTTACAGTGGTCCTGCCTTTTGTGCACACAGGGCGCATTCTGGGACTAATCCCACCAAAGTTACTAGGTCCCCATCCCGGAACGTGTTTGCGTTCACACAGAAGGCACTCTAGCAATTCTATGTCAATTTTCTGGGATCAACGCTCTGAAAGGGGCTAGTGTCACATGATCCCCACATGATGCTGATTTGGTGCTCAAGAAACATTTCTTATTATCAATGATGAAGTTGTGCTGCTTAATATTTTGTGAAACGGTAGTACATTGTTTTAATGATTCTTTGTTGAACAGAGAGTTCAAAAGAGCAGCCTATATTTGAAATAGAAATAATTTGTAAAATTGTAAATGTCATTTATTGTCACCTTTGATCAATTTGATGTATCCTTACAGAATAAAAGTATTAATTTAAAAAAGTCCTGACCCCTAACTTCAGAACAGTAGTGTATGTGTACGTAGATGTCCACTAACATGGTGTGCTGAATGTGGCCTCTCATCTTGCCATACTGCAGGCTTGCTCTGTCCTGCTGCTGTTTTTGGGCCATCATCCACGCGACCTGAGAACTGAAAACGACATCTCTCAGTCAACTCTTCACTAATAGAGGGAGTATGTGTAAATCAGGGGTGGGCAAGTTCGGTCCTAGAGAGCCGCTGTCCTGCAGAGTTGGAGGGTTGGAGCAAAACTCTTCAGGACAGCGGCTCTCTAGGACCGAACTTGCCTAGCCCTGGTATAAATGTATGTGTGTATGTTTACTTGTAGTCCATGTGTTGGTGCGGCTGCTGCAGGGGTGTATGTTGCGTTTCGTTGCTCATGCTGTAAACACCCATGTACCCGTCCTCTGGTCGAAGCTTCTTTGCGTCCCGCAGAACAGTGGAGACAATGTGGGGTGATGACATCATTACAGGAGTGTGTGGGCCAGTCTGCTCTCGGTTGACCCACGCGCTCACATCACTGCTGCTACAGCTACTCTCCTCTGAGAGACGGACAGATAGAGAAGACGATGAAAGAGAAAGTTAGTTTTAACTCTGTAGAGATTATAATTAATTATATAATTACGATTGAACACACGAACCCTCAGGCAGTTTTCTCTTGTTGGCAGCAGGTGGTTTGCTCCTACGACTGCGGGCGGAGCTCCTGCTGCTCATGCCGCTGATGACAGACAGTGTATCATCATCAGCGCCCGCTTGCAGAGAGTTCCGGTAGGAGATGAGCGGCAACCAGCAATCGTCCCTCTGCAGGGCCATTTGAAAGGTCATAAACCGCTCTAGATACAGGTGCCTGATGGGAAAGGTCAGAGGTCAGACAAAGAACACAGATATACTTCAGCAGAATAATTAATTTAAAAGACAGTACACAGTTAACCTTCAGAGACCCAGCGCAGCAGAATTGCAACACTTGTATATTCACTAAATATGGGTAAAAACTACACATTCCAGTAGCTGAAGATTGAAATGTATCACAACAGCAGTTTTAGTGAGAACAAAAACAAATCAAATATTATCGGCCACAGCTTGCTAAAGTCACACAAAATGTATTTCTATATATTAGATGTCTGATACTTCAGATAAATTTGTTCCAAAAGTGTTAATGGCTGGTACAATTCTTAATACTTTTGGAACAAATTGATCTGTTTAAAATAAATAAATATACACACACACACACACACACACATATACAGTCGAGCCCGAAATTATTCATACCCCTGGCAAATTCTGACTTAAAGTTACTTTTATTTAACCAGCAAGTTTTTTCTTGATTATAAATGACACAGGCGTCTCCCAGAAGATAATAAGACAATGTACAAGAGGCATCATTGTGGAAAAAATTATTACTCATCTTTTATTTACATTTGAACAAAAAGTGGCATGTCCAAAATTATTCATACCCTTTGCAAACTGTCACAGTCTATGGGAAAATCCAAAGATCTATACCATTCCAAATAGTCCAAGCTGTTCTAAAGCATCCTAATTACCCTGATTCATTGGGAACAACTGTTTTAATCAACTCAACAGGTGAAAAACAGAAGCTCTCTGCTGTTGGTTTGTGGACAGTCATGGCTAAGACAAAGGAGCTGACTGAGGACCTGCGGCTGCGCATTGTGGCTGCTCACAAGTCAGGAAAGGGCTATAAGACCATATCTAAATGTTTTGAAGTTCCAGTGGCTACAGTGCAAAGTATTATTAAAAAATACAAGACGTTCCACACTATGAAAAATCTCAGAGGACGTGGTCGGAAGCCAAAAGTGACACCTGTTCTGGTCAGGAGGATAGTGAGAGAGGTAAAAAAAAATCTAAAGATCACCACCAAGGCCATCCTGATGAATCTGGGCTCTGCTGGTGGCAACATCTCAAGGCAGACAGTCCAACGGACACTACACACTGTTGGGTTCAACGGACGCAGACCAAGGAGGACACCACTTCTCCAGATAAGGCACACAAAAGCCCGCTTGGCCTTTGCAAATGATCATCTGGACAAAGAAGAAGACTTCTGGTCTTCTGTTTTATGGTCAGATGAAACAAAAATTGAATTGTTTGGCCACAATGATGTAGCCTTCATTTGGCGTAAAAAAGGAGAAGCCTTCAATCATAAGAACACCATCCCCACTGTCAAACATGGTGGTGGGAACCTAATGTTTTGGGGTTGTTTTTCAGCCGGTGGACCAGGGAACCTAAATACAGTAAACGGCACCATGAAAAAGGAGCAATACATTAAAATTCTCAACAACAACAACATCAGGCAGTCCGCAGAGAAACTTGGCCTTGGGGACCAGTGGACATTTCAGCACGACAACGACCCAAAACACAGCAAAAGTGGTGAAGAAATGGTTAGCAGACAAAAACATTAACGTTTTTTGAGTCCTGACTTAAATCCCATTGAGAATCTGTGGAGGGAGCTAAAGATCAGGGTGATGGCAAGGAGACCCTCCTACCTGAAAGAGTTGGAGCTCATCGCTAAAGATGAATGGGCAAAAATACCAGTGGAGACATGAAAAAAGCTGGTCAGCAATTATAGCAAGCGTTTGATTGCTGTAATAGCCAATAAAGGCTTTTCTGTTGACTATTGAGACGGGTATGAATCATTTTGGACATGCCACTTTTTGTTCAAATGTAAATGAAAGATGAGTAATAATTTTTTCCACAATGATGCCTCTTGTACATCATCTTATTATCTTCTGGGAGACGCCTGTGTCATTTCTAATCAAGAAAAAACTTGCTGGATGAATAAAAGTAACTTTAAGTCAGAATTTGCCAGGGGTATGAATAATTTCAGGATCGACTGTGTATATATATATATATATATATATATATAAACACACACACACACACACACACACACACACACACACACACACACACACACACACACACACACACACACACACACACACACACACACATATATATATATATAGGCTTACATGCCATCTAAAATTTTGAACATCATGTCTCATTGACATAATGTTTTTAAATTAAGATGTAAATTAAATTTACAGTACTTAAATTGTCAAATATATTTTTACCTTCCTAGCTCAAATGCATTATTTCAAATACAATAAGTGAATATTTGAACACAATCCAGCTCACAATTGTATCAAAAAAATTGTTAACCAGCGCTAAATGGTCAGCGTTGCAATTTTACAACATTTTTCCAACTTATACGCCAATGTAAATTGTGCCGAAACAAAATAGTTTTTATAACTAATGGTTTCCTAAAGACATTTTTGAGGTAAAAAAAAAAAAAAAACGAATACTTCATGAATAACAATGCTTAGGTCTCTGAGGGATCTGAGAAAGCAAGGGATTCTCAGTGTGAGTGTCTTACACAGTCTTCTTGTCCTGCCTCAGTAGTTTGGAGGAAAACTCACTGAGGATGTCAAGGAACGGAAGGTTGAGAGGAGGGCCGCCTTCTCCCTGTGGACTGGGTTCTTTAAATGCAAATTCTATTCCATCCCTAAAACACAAAAAGCACATACACACACACTTAAGACTCTGTTACTAAGACATATGGGGGACGCTGAAGCCCCTTTTCCACAAATGGTGCTGATACTGGTAACAAGAGCAGTATGACAGTCAGAAGATTTGTGACCCTCTCTTAAAACAAGCCCACATTTCTTTTCATTTTCTTTTAAGTTCAGCAAGTTTGTGTACAACTCATTTGCTGTCATTAAATTAATATTATGCATATCTCTGCATTAAATCAGCCACCCTGCTTTCTAAATATTGGTATCGGCCAGTGAAAAAACTCTTTCAGTCAACCACTATTTTTATTCATTTGTTTCAGTAACTTTATGCAATCGAGAGCTGCTTTTGGTGCTTAAACTGGTGATAAGAGGATATAGCAAATACAAATCTTAGACATAAATAAAATATATGATTTATACAGACAGGAGAAAGAAAGTGGATGGAGCCCAGCCCCATAACCCTGTTGAGTCTTAACAGCAAGCATGTTTGAGTTTTCTTACTTGTGGAGCATTGCAATCGCCTCTCTTGTTTTGACCTGATCAAGTCCAAACGTGAGCGAGAAGCGTCGGGACAGTTCTTTAATCCCACAGAAAGCAGATGCGGAACGATCAAAGTTACAGCCTAGATCACTCAGCATCTCATTAAACAGCTGAAACACACACATCACACTTCTGTTACTGTTATACAGTGTTGCTGGCAGAGCGGGTCTGTGTAAGTATAGAAGCGCTATCTCACCTGCTGCAGGCTGAGGATCAGAGTCTTGGCACACTGAATCTTGTCGATCTGACGTGCCTTACTCATGGTCTCCTTAATGATGTCACCATAATCATTATAGTACTGCACACAGACAGAGACAGAGATGCACTGTAAGCTTCAAGTAACACAGAGGACTGTGTCGGAGCCGATAGCAAGGTTGAACTTCGGGTGGCCTGAGTTCCTCTCCCAGTTCACGAATCTTTCCCGATACCAATCACACCCGTCTCTCTCTCTCCCACTTCACATCCTGTGTACTATATTTTATCTTATCCCAATAAAGGCAAAACACTAAAAATAAATCTTTAAATAAAAAAATTTAAAAACCAGAGGACTGTTACAGGGACTCACTCTCATGTACTGTTTGAAGACATCAGCTCCTGTCTTCATGTCCACCACGTTGTAGATGATCAATTTGCAGAAGGCGGCCAGTAAATTCCTGCGTCTGTGGAGCGCCTCAATCTTACCAGCCTCATCGTCTGCAAGACACACCCCAGAAATGGATGAATTGGACTGAATAGTGAAAAAAGCAGCCAATAATTTTGCAGATAAAATAATAATAATTTGTACTTTTTTATTCTTTTTTGTTACGTTTTTTTTTTTAAAGCGAGGATGGAAATAAAAAAAATAATACAAATTGAATACAATTACCAATTTTTAACTGCTAGTTTGTTTAAACTTTGTAGAAAAACATTTGTGTTTCTAAATAAATTAATGAGGTGCAGTGTTTCATTTCTGCTCCAATAACAGCACCAAACCAAAACAATTAAATGGAATGAAAATTCTGTCATCATTTACTCACCCTCAAATCATTGGTTAATCATCAAATTAAGATTTAATTAAACCTGGGAGATTTTTGTCCCTCCCAAGAAAGTTCAGGTAACTAAAACTTAAAAGATCCAAAAAGCTAATAAAGCATAATCCAGATTTATTTATTTTAAAAAAGGTATGCCATTGTTTGACAACAACAGTGGTCTGACCCCAAACTCAAACCTGAGACATTTTGCCAAATCAGTTTAAAAAAATATATATATTTGGTGATGTCAGTTGTGTAGAAATTAGAACTATGCATTCCAAAACAGCAGCTGATCGTGCCTCTGGAGCAAAGACTGCATACATGCTGTTATACATTCAAATCCACTTTAGAGTGGATCAGAACAGTCTTCTGTCCTCTTTGTATTTGTTTTTTGTTCACCTGTGCTGCTGTCCTCATCCTGGTCAACAAAAACGTGATCCAGGATAAAGTTGATTAGTTCGCTCTGTAAGGATGCATCTGGACTGAACACCAGGGGTTCTAAAGCTTCCCGCCCCGACGCCACAATCTGATAACTGAAGATCAGGAGTGAATCGCAGAGAATGGTGAAGGCCTGCAACACACGGATACACACAGTTCATGAAAGTAAAAATAACTTCCTGCCGGTATTAAAAATCAAACCTGCAGCATTCGGGTTACCAGTATGACTCTAACAATTATAGGCCACGACTGCCTCCAAGAATTCATTAATTTTCCCACGATCCCATATGCATGAAAGGATGCGTGTTAAGTGGCAGGTCAGACTCACTTGTTCTTTGACAGTGGTACTGATGCTGTTCAGGTACCTCTGACACATCAGACAGAAGGCTCTCACCTGCCTCCGCAACAGCACCATTTCATCCTGAAATGGGACAAGAGTGTGACTAAACATTCAAAATGACAGTCTCACACAGGTCTGGGCATGTACGTGTGTGTTGTACCTTATTGGCACTGCCCTCTGAGACTTTAGCCAAGTGCCAGAGTATGACATAGTGAGTGCACTGGAGTGCATGAGCCACAATCTATAAAAATAAAACAAAATAATTAAATATCAATGAAAGTGCCTGAAGTGAGGTCAAAAAGTTATATTTTGAATAATGTCAGTATCCAAACAGGCCCAGGGCCCCATTGACTTCCATAGTATTTTTTTCTTCCAAACTATTGAAGTCAATGGGGCCTGTTTGGATGCCCGTATTCTTCAAAATATCTTCTTTTGTGTTCAGCAGAAGAAAGAAATTCATACAGGTTAGGAACAACTTGAGGGTGAGAAATTGATGACTTAATTTTTCACTCAACATTTCAACAGAAAGTGCTCCGTTTTTTGTTATTAAAGCAGTATGAAGTTGATTCAGGACAACATTTAGCTGCAGAATAGCTGCTAAAATGAGTTAACCCCTGTGTTACTAGTCAGTACCTGCTCAGGCATATCCCCGTTTTGCAGGCCAGAGTTCAAAAGTTTGTAGTTGCTGGTGAAAAGGTCCCATTTAGTAAGGTCATGGGCACTGCAGAAAGACAGACACAGAGTTATGATGAAGACACTCCTCTGGTCTCACAGAAACATGTCCAGATCTCATTTTGCACCAAAATCAAAAGAATAAATAAGAATAATTTGCTCATCAAATGAAGGCAGTGTTTTAAGAACTTAAAGATTTTAGCAATTTCTCAGTTTTAGCTCAATTATTTCTCAGTTTTGAGTATGTGTTCTTACTTGTGGAAGGCTGTGATTCTTTTGAGTGTTGACAAAACTTGATAGGCGTCATCTTCATCAGGCTCCTCCCCCTTAAAGAAACAAAAGCATTCAAACTCAAACTGGCTAAAATTACACAGAACTGTAATTAAACTAAAACACACACAAACCTCCTGCAGGACGTCCTCCAGTAAGCGGTGGAACTTGTCAATCTGTTCATCGAGCATCTGGCTGCGGACGATATCTACACGGTTATAGATGGTGAATTCCTCATTGCACAGTGCATGGAATGTCACAGAACATGCCTCTAATACATCTGTGTCGGTATGCTTCTCCACCACATCGCGGACCTGACGCAGCAGAGCATCCAGATGCTGCAGGACATCATAGTTATTACTTAAAGTACTACTATAACAAAACAACAATCAATCATTTCTTTACTTCATGTCTAGTCATGTTATTAAAAAAAACTATTGGTAGTATTGAAAACTTTCTTCCAATTAAAAACACAAAGCCATATTTTATAAGCACAATATTTGTATTACTATGTGGCACAATATGAAGGTTTTTTTTTTTGTTTGTTTGTTTTTTGGATGAGCATAATAACCTTTTCCAGCCGACCGGTTGTATAGATCTCCAAATCAAAATACTGAGGAAACTGCAACAGATTAGTGACCTTCTCTGGGTCTACTGAATACTGAGAAAGAAAAAGAGAGAGTCTGTTCAGAAATCAATCAGTTTGCATCCTGATTCAGATGGCCAGAACCATTTGGTTGGAATATTTATGCCAATTCATACTTTGCACGTGATGTCACAAGTGCTGGCTGGCGGGCAAGAACGTCGTTCTCTAGCAAGGAAACCCAGTAAACTAATCAAGGATCTTGCCAGGACGTCGCCAGTTTTAATATACAAAAGTTGGTGTTTTGAGGTGTAAACGACATGCCAGATAGTTGTTGTACGATTGGATGCACTATTATTCAGCATAATCGGGTTAAGACCGTGCATGTAAACGCGCTCATTCCCTTAAAGTGAAAGTAGAAACGGACTGAGCTTTCAGCATCTGTCGCTGCATTAACGCCGCGTTCTCTCAGAGACGACGATGGATATAACGGTACAGCGACTATCTTAATTTACTGGCTTAATATTTCTCTTGTGGACCTACATTTGTGGACGTTTTTGAAGCTGCTTTTTATTTTCACAGATGGCAGAGTTGTGCTGTTCGTGAACTAAAGACTGCTTTTTTGTTTCCATAGCACATTGACAAAACGTTTAATGACACTAATAACACTAAAAACAATACAATTACTAAATATTAATAATATCACTAAAATGATATAGAGCTCGGGATCGTTTCCTCATTTTAGTGATATTATTCATATTTAGTAATTGTATTGTTTTTAGTGTTATTAGTGTCATTAAACGTTTTGTTAATGTGCTATGGAAACAAAATAGCCTCACTATATAATTGATTGTAGGCTAGTATTGGAAATTTGCCGTTTTTTCAGCGTTTGTTGGCCGTCAGGTATCCATGGTAGTCACGTGACTGCAAAGTATGAATTGCAAGTTGTGGACTGTTGTTCTCTTTCGAGAGGTTCTCTCGTATTGAGTAAGTTAGCTTACGCTACGGGAAAGATTCATCTTCTCCAGATATTGAAGCCAAAAAATTATCCTTAATTTTGTATTAATTGTCAATGCAGTGGAGCAGCTAGCAGACCTAGAGCAGGCTGTCTAGCGTGCTCATAGGCTGCCCTGCGGGAACTGCAGCAGCCTACCACTGAGCCCGACGTGACGTCACGTCCAATGAAGGGCGCTCGCGCCTTCACAGCGTCAAAGCCCGCCAGAAAGGGCGTGGCTTAGCGTATACAAACAGGGCTCGTAGGCTGTATTCTCTGATTTTCACCTCTTCAGAGAAGCTCTTCGCATCGCTGGATCTAGAGAGAGAAGCCGCCGCCATCGAAGAAGCGACTAGCCAGCTTAGGACAGCGCCTGAAGAAGCCGGCCGTCTTCGCCACCTTCAGCCATCCGTGCGAGCTACGCTATCCGGCGACATATCCTTTTACCTTGCTAAACCATTCTAAAAGAGCAGCGAGTGTCTTTTTTAAGATGCCTCGCACTTCCTGCGGCCCGTGCCGCTCAGCCTGTGGCCACAGCGACGCGCTCGCCGGAGAACCTCCCTCGAGCCTCGCTTTCGCCTTCCCCCCCTCCCCTCACCGACGCGCAGCTGCTGCTCACGAGCCTCACTGCCATCGCATCTGAGGATGAGGCCGAGAAACGAGCAGGCGGCTTGCTCTCTTTACGTTACAAGAGAGCTACCCCGCCCTCGTGTCCCCGTTCGCGAGTCATGCAGAGCCCTCTCGAGCTCTCTGCATGACCCGGACGGGCATTATCTGTGTCACATGTAGGTCCCGTGCCCACTACTTGTGCGCGCGCCCTCATACAAACACTGTTCCCAGTTCTGCTCGACCAACGAGCACGCGGCTAGCTCTCTTTACGTTACAAGAGAGCTACCCCGCCCTCGCGTCGCCGTTCGCGCGTCATGCAGAGCCCTCTCAAGCTCTCTGCATGACCCGGACGGGCATCAACATACGCGACGTACTGGATGCGTGGTAAGAGCAAATTTTATACAGTTCTGCTCGACCAACGAGCACGCGGCTAGCTCTCTTTACGTTACAAGAGAGCTACCCCGCTCTCGCGTCCCCGTTCGCGCGTCATGCAGAGCCCTCTCGAGCCCTGCATGACCCGGACGGGCTTACAAGCCGCCGTCGAAATGTCTCGCCCTGTCAGTCCCCTTAGATAAGGCTACTGCAGCGGTGTATTTGGCAGCCAACGAGCCGGTAATGCAACCCGCTCGCCTGCACACATCCGCCGTTCTCGCGCCGACCCAGAGAAATCTCAAGTGAGTATAATGTCAGGTTAAGAATGTAAGTTACGTGCACGCTCACGAGCGCTCACGCTTACTATCAGACACATCGCCTCCAAAAAGAGTATAATGTCTGGTCCGGCTCACGCTGTCGGTGTTTTAAGTGTAGTGAAAGTGCCCACGCCCAGTGTTCACCCCTACACACAAGCACTTCAAATCTCGTGTCACTCACAGAGCACACTCTCATAAAGCGCAGAAAAGCCGCTCGAGTGCTGAATGTAAGAAATGTGCCCACTCTCTGCCCGCTCTGTTACACAAAAAAAAAAAAAAAAAAAGAAGCAGGTTATGAATGTAAGTCTCGTGCCCGCCAGAGAGCGTTCACGCTTACTAACACAACCTCTCCCCGGGCGCCGCCCGCGCGTTTAAGTGTTATCACAAAACGCAGGACATTAATAAGACGCACCCCATCCATTACGATCGGGGCGTCAAATACACTTGTAAGTCTTGTGCCCGAGCTAACGCTTACAGGAAGCTTTTCCGCTCAGAGCGCTGCTCGCGCTTCAAAAAGTGAAAAGAAAATATTCCCCATCCCTTATGATTGGGACATCTCACATAAATCAGCCGGTTTTCGACTTTCAGCGAGCAGCCATTGCCCAGAACCGAGAGCGCGCGCGCACGCCGACGGTGTTTTAAGTGTAGTGAAAGTACCCACGCCCCAGTGTTCACCCCTACACACAAGCACTCTGAATCTCGTGTCACTCACGGAGCACACTCTCACAAAGCGCAAAAAGCCGCTCGAGTGTTGAATGTAAGAAATGTGTCCACAGGTCTGTGCCCACTATTTGCCCGCTCTGTTACACGATCAAAAAGCAGGTTATGACTGTAAGTCTCGTGCCCGCCAGAGAGCGTTCACGCTTGCTAACACAAACCTCCCCCCGGGCTCCGCCCGCGCGTTTAAGTGTTATCACAAAATGCTGGGCATTAATAAGACGCTCCCCATTCATTATGATCGGGGCGTCAAATACACTTGTAAGTCTCATGCCCGCACACACGCGCTCACGCTTACAGGAAGCTTTTCCGCCCGGAGCGCTGCTCGCGCGTCAAAAAGTGAAAAAAGAATGTTCCCCCTTATGATTGGGACATCTCACATAAATCAGCCGGTTTTGGGTTTCAGCGAGCAGCCATTGCCCGGAACCGAGAGCGCGCGCGCCGCGCTTTCGGCCCAGGTTCAGTTTCACAAGCCCGCAAATGGCTGCGATCTGAAGCTGGAGGCCATTCGCCCCCTACCGACTCACATAGCTGCGTGGGAAACTATCCCAGGGATTTCAGAATGGGAGCTGAGCACAATAAAGCAGGGCTATACACTTCAATTCATTCGCCGTCCCCCGCGCTTCAAGCCCGGACCGCAACGATAGTGAATGCGGAAGTAGCACACCTACTTCACGCAGAAATAGCAAAGCTGCTGTGCAAAGGGGCTATAGAAAAGGTACCGCCTTCCCTGAGCGAGTCAGGCTTTTACAGCCAATATTTTCTCGTACTCAAGAAGGACGGAGCCTTCAGACCTATCCTAGATCTGAGACATTTGAACAAAGTGCTTGCGAAAAGACCGTTCAAAATGCTTACGACCAGGAAAATCCTCGCGCACGTTCGCCCGAGGGACTGGTTTATTTCTCTAGATCTGAAGGATGCTTATTTTCAGATTCAGATAATACCCCGTCACAGGCAATTTTTGAGATTCACCTTCGACGGTCAGGTATATCAATACACCGTCCTGCCGTTCGGCCTGTCACTAGCACCCCGTACATTTACAAAGTGCATGGACGCGGCGCTCGCCCCCCTGAGAAGTCAGGGGCTGCGAATAATGAACTATCTGGACGATTGGCTGATATTGGCACAGTCAGAGACAGAACTGTGTTCTATCTCACAGAACAGTGCTTCTCAGTCACCTGGAAAGCTTGGGTCTCACGGTCAACTGGACCAAGAGCTCATTACTGCCCAGCCAGTCAATTTCCTTTTTAGGAGTAGAACTGGACTCGGTGACCATGACGGCTCGTTTATCGACACAGCGCGCGCGCCGTGTTCGCCACCTAGCCGCATCTTTCCAGAAGGGCAGCTTTCTCCCTTTGAAGACATTTCAAAGGATGTTGGGCTGTATGGCATCAGCTGCAGCGGTGCTTCAGCTGGGCCTACTGCGCATGCGCCCACTCCAACGCTGGTTGAATGCTTGCGCGTCCCGCCGAGACTGGGTTTCTGGCGGCCAGAAAATCAGAGCGACTCAGACCTGCATAGCGGCTCTGCAGCCCTGGTTAGTAGCCGACTGGTACCAGCAGGGAGTAATGATGGGAACCATCTCTTATCGGAAAGTCATTTCGACAGACGCGTCCAACTCGGGTTGGGGCGCGCTGTTCGAGGGCAGACCGGTCTTCGGCCAGTGGTCAGACCAAGAGAAGTGTTTTCACATAAACTGTCTGGAGATGATAGCGGTCGAGAACGCGCTGAAGCGCTTCCTCCCGTTCATACAGGACCAACATGTTCTTGTCCGCTTGGACAACACGTCTGTGGTATCCTATGTAAACCGTCAGGGCGGTGTCGGATCCAGAAATCTCTGCGATCCGACGGAGCGCCTCCTCACGTGGTCTCAGCATCACCTGCGCTCGCTGAGGGCGGCGCATGTGCCTGGCCATTTGAACGAGGGCCCAGACAAACTGTCCAGGGACAATGTTCCCCCAGGGGAATGGTCCCTGCACCCCCAAGCAGTCCAGAAATTATGGCGCCTATTCGGCAAAGCGGAAGTCGACCTATTTGCGTCAAAGGACAACGCTCACTGCCCAATGTTCTTTTCGAAGAACGAGGACGCGCTGGCCCAAGTCTGGCCCAGCCGCCCTCTGTATGCCTTCCCTTCGATCTCTCTGTTACCGCAGGTAATCAAGAGAATCAGGGAAACGCGCCACTCGGTGCTCCTCATAGCCCCGCGCTGGGAGAATCAGATTTGGTTCCCGGAGCTGACGCGGCTATCACTAACAGCCCCGTGGCCGATTCCGGTGAGAACGGATCTCCTCTCGCAAGCTCGCGGCTCGATCTGGCATCCCCATCCAGAGCGCTGGTCTCTGCACGCGTGGGTGATCAACGGGTACCCGCTGCCCTGTCAGAAGGAGTGATGAACACAATCACGCAGTCTAGAGCTCCCTCTACTAGAAAGCTTTACGCGCCTAAATGGTCTGTGTTCTCCCAATGGTGCACCGACAGAAACCTGGACCCACGGACATGTGGGGTCTCGCGGCTGCTCTGTTTCCTACAGGAGCTGTTGGATAAGGGGAGATCCCCATCCACGCTCAAAGTCTATGTGGCGGCCGTTGCTGCGTTCGCTGAGTCGACGCGCGGCCAGTCACTAGGAAAAAACGAGCTTGTCATCCGCTTCCTTAGAGGAGCCAGAAGGGTGTACCCTCCGCGCCCCCCGTCGGTTCCTATGTGGGATCTTTCATTAGTCCTCGAGGCCCTGAAAGCTTTCCCCTTTGAACCACTAGACTCCGTGGAGTTAAAGTACCTATCACTCAAAACCGTTTTCCTGACAGCACTGTCATCAGTGAAACGTATGGGGGATTTACACACGCTGTCTGTCAGCGCTGCGTGTCTCGAGTTTGGGCCAAATGACTCAAAAGTCATCCTCAAACCTAGATATGGCTATGTTCCTAAAGTGATTGGCACTCCATTCAGAGCGCAGGTCATTTCGGCTCTGCCTTCATCCGATAGCGAGAGCGACGTCAATCTCCTCTGCCCAGTCAGGGCGCTGAGGACTTACACTGCGCGCTCAGCCCTTTTCAGGCGCTCGGAGCAGCTTTCGTTTCGTTTGGTGGGCGCACCAAGGGTCTCGCCGCCTCGAAACAGAGCTTATCCAGATGGATTGTGGACGCTATAGCAGCCGCTTACGCGTCGACAGGTCTGCAATGCCCCCTGGGCATCAGGGCTCATTCCACCAGAGGCATGGCCTCATCGTGGGCATTGTCCAGCGGAATTTCTATTCATGACATATGTGTGGCGGCGGGCTGGTCCTCCCTGTCCACCTTTGTCAGGTTTTATAACCTAGAAGTTCCCGCTCTGCAGGCAAAACTTCTGTCAGTTTAAGTGAGATGTACGTTCTGTCCAGATAGGTTCGTGCGCAGGCTACTCTCACGCATACTAGCTCTTCTGGTTGAGCTGCACTATTGGGTATGTGCTATATGCTTATGCAGACCGGCGACGCCGCTCTGTATTCCCTATGAGTGCTTATGTACAAGTGCTGGCCCGCGTTGCTGGCCGCCTTATTTTCCCACTTATCTGGGTTCCCCGGAAAAGCCCTGGGACTCATTGTGGATGCTTGGCGCGCACGGCGTTGACAAAGGGTTCCCGTAGCGGAAGCTAACTTACGCAATACGAGAGAAACTCTCGTAAGAGAACGTACCGGTTACCTAACGAAACCTCGGTTCTCTCTAGATGAGGGAACGAGTATTGCGCAACCTGCCGTGCTCGCGCCACGAGCGTTTTTTCGCTTCAGTCGATAAAAACCAGAGAATACAGCCTACGAGCCCTGTTTGTATACGCTAAGCCACGCCCTTTCTGGCGGGCTTTGACGCTGTGAAGGCGCGAGCGCCCTTCATTGGACGTGACGTCACGTCGGGCTCAGTGGTAGGCTGCTGCAGTTCCCGCAGGGCAGCCTATGAGCACGCTAGACAGCCTGCTCTAGGTCTGCTAGCTGCTGCACTGCGTTGACAATTAATACAAAATTAAGGATAATTTTTTGGCTTCAATATCTGGAGAAGATGAATCTTTCCCATAGCGTAAGCTAACTTACGCAATACTCGTTCCCTCATCTAGAGAGAACCGAGGTTACGTTAGGTAACCGATAAGTTTTATGCCCAAAAAGCCAATCAATATTGCAATGAAATTTCTTTTGAAAACCCCAAAACACGCAAAAGGTGTTGAGGATCAATCAAAGTGACATTTTGTCACAATCGTTTACATTTGTTTGCTATTCTTTTGATGCATTACACACTGTCAAGCAGGGAAGAGAAACACTTACTTTAGCCAATAACAGAGGCAAAGCCACAGCAAACGTTTCTGTGATCTTTGTTCGATCATCCAGCTGGGTTTTCTTTTCTTTAGCTGTCAGAACCTGTGCCAAAATAAAAAACAGCAAACGGGTTTGAGAATGAGTGAATAATGACAGCATTTTAAAAGAGTTTTTAGACAATTATTTTATCTATTCCTTTAAGTGGCAACATAAGTATGATGGTTTGAAAATACTGTTGTGTGTACATAGGTTTGACTACATTTGCGAGGTCCAATGTTTTGAAAATGTCTACACAAATACAGTGAAACATGTAAAAAAAAAAAATTAAAAAAAAATAAAAAAAAATATTTAAAAATAAAAAAACCATGATAACATAAGAAGTGATCCTCTCAGATCGTATCTTCCATGTTGTAAAACGGATTATCAAAAAATAAAAAAATATAGGATGGAGACTTGGTTCTAATCATCAGTTGTTGATTGGATGGTGGCAGATCTGCATACGAGCTTGAGGTCGATTATAAGAAATGACCGGGTTTAAGCAGACTAAATGATCAGAGAAGTCTAGCATATGTCACCAGAAAGAAGCCTTTCGTTTCAAAGGAAGATCGAGCTTAAAGAAATTATTAAATTACAAGGTCAACTTTTTTTTTACATGAAACATACATGAATTAATCATTCAAAATAAGATAAATAACATGCATTTAGAAAATAGATAGGGTGATTTTTTTTTTAAATCTACAACCAACCCCTCTACGCACACCCTGGCAATAGAATCGCCATTGGCTAGTAAATTTTTTTGGTTACTCGCCAGACTGGTATACTATTTTTTATATATAAAAATATATATATATAATTCCACCAAATCAGCTTATCTTTGTAAAATGGCACAGCCTTTTAAATATCTAATTGTACACTCTTAAAATCAGTCAGTCAAGCATTTTATTATGATGTTATGATAATCAAGCATTATTTAATGGTAGAACTTTAGTAATTAGATCTTAAACTTAATAATCATGCATGAATGCATATTTGTCATTTTAACTGAACTTAGGACTGGTGGTGGTGTTTAAGATATTGTTGGTCATTCAGTGTTTCTGTAAAAAAAGTAGATAATAGTAATTGATAATAGTAATTATTATTAAAAGATAATAATTCTACAACTAATAGTGATAATACAAAACACATGAGCTGCTGGGTTCATGAATGTCAATCACGTTGTCAGCGTTCGCTCGAACTGATTTGCTGAAATTAAAACAGGGATGAGTGCCAACCAATGAGATTGCCATTTGCGCATTAGTTCCGCCCACTAACGGAGAAACCGGCATATCTTCTGCTTGTTCTTAAAAGCTGAATAATTTCAGATTAATTCAAGCCAGCAAGAATATCGTTTACATGTAGCGCGTCGATTTTAAAACTCTCGCTCTTTGCATATGTGAGAAAAATGCCTTCACACTAGAGTTTACGGTACGTCAAATACAGGTACACTGAGCTGAATTTGAAATACTACAGAATCAGATCGCTTGACGGAGAGCGAAACTCTCAAGCGCTCAGTCAGTGTTCAACGAGTGAAAATATATCTATGCTAAACTTATACTTGGCTTCTAACACACACACTGGCGAGTAAAATCTAAGAATTTATTAGACAATTAGCTAATGATAGACATTATTTAGTCGCCCAGAGTGAAATTTACTCGCATTGTAGAGGGTTGACAACTTTTCCACAGATTAGGCTCATGGTTAGGGGTTAAGAAAATATCTCCTCTACGTAAAAACCACTGCATCTATGCAACGTCCTCACTAATATAGCAAAATCAAAATGTTGTTTTGTGTGTGTGTGTCTCTTACTACGGTGGCCGAGAGGTGCAAAACAAATCACAATTATAAAAACAAAATAACAAGTCAGAAAACACAACGACAATTCAGAAAACAAAATAACATTTCAGAAAAAACAATGACAAATCTGAAAACAAATTAACAAATCAGAAAACACAAAAACAAATCTGAAAACAAATTAACAAGTCAGAAAACACAACGACAAATCTAAAAACAAATGAACAAGTCAGAAAACACAACGACAAATCTGAAAACAAATTAACAAGTCAGAAAACACAACGACAAGTCGGACAAAACGGAAAAGGTAGGTATATGTGGCGAATGGAATACTGATCGCTGATTGGACGAGACATCTGTCAATCAAGACATGCAGATAATAAAGGCAGAAGAAAGATCGATTCACGTGTGCATGTGTAAATATTAGCTGTATCGTCTACGATAATTTTTTAATTATGTGCGAGGCTGTGAGCTGACATTATCGAATAGGTCCCTCACCTTGCAAAAAACAAACATAAACACTATTAGAATGCAGTTATAATGCCCTAAAAATTCCAAATATAGGGGCAATGCTCCGGCATGAGCTTTTGATTTTTCTACATGTGGTTTTATACAGATCAATACACAAGAAGTTCATATTGTGAATTACAATTTGTCGCTCGAGGGAGACTCGAACTCAGGTCGTTCGCGTCAAAAGCTAAACCTGCTGTTCTTCCAACACGCCACTCTCCCACTTTACCAGATCGAGTTCTTTTATAATTTTGTCTGACCAAACCAGATAGTGGTAGGAAGATTTTAATTTGAAAAGTTTTGTTCTCCATAATAATCTCACTAAATTAGCCGGTTAAATAGACAGCTCTAATATTTACACATGCACACGCGAATCGATCTTTCTTCTGCCGCAGTCTGCTGTACTTTCTGCATGTCTTGATTGACAGATGTCTCGTCCAATCAGCGATCAGTATTACATTCGCCACATATACCTATCTCTTCCGTTTTGTCTGACTTGTCGTTGTGTTTTCTGACTTGTTAATTTGTTTTCAGATTTGTCGTTGTGTTTTCTGACTTGTTAATTTGTTTTCAGATTTGTTTTTGTGTTTTCTGATTTGTTAATTTGTTTTCAGATTTGTTGTTGTGTTTTCTGAATTGTTATTTTGTTTTCTGAATTGTCGTTGTGTTTTCTGACTTGTTATTTTGTTTTTATAATTGTGATTTGTTTTGCACCTCTCGGCCACCGTATCTTACCCTTCTTCCAGAGCCTCGTCCGATGGGTGGGTGACACTCACAAGTCTGTCTGACAGCACAGAGCATGATCTCAATCAGAGCAGTTTCCTGAGCATCAGTGAGAGCTGAAATACACACATCACGTGTTTAAGTGATGTAGGTTAGAAAGCTTTTTAGCCAAATTTTGGTCCAGACACTAAAAAAAACTCTATGAGAAATACAAGTGTGTGCATTTGTACCTTCCTCTCCAGGGAATGGTTCGTCTAGCAACAGGCTGATCATACTCTCCCAGTCCTTCAGGAGCTCTGACGCACAGTCCCACAAGCTGTCCACCAGATAGGCACCGTGCTCATGGAGCTAAAACACACAAACATTCATAAAATAACCCAAAACATTTTTTTTCTTCTACATTACAGGCCGAGCACCTCAAGCACACCTCACTTTCCAGAAAGAACAAGACAGTGGTTCTAATGAGGTTAGCATTCAAACACTGTCTGCCTCTCCTTGGCCGCCCTTCATCCTCTGGACCATGATGACTGAACAACCTGGGAACACAACACACAAAATTGTTGTGTTCATAAAATAGCCACATGGCGGAATCAGTGAGTCAGGGTGAGAGTCAGATGTATAACGGATCAAAACTAAAGCCCTAATTATACTTCGGTCGTCCGTGTTCCACGAGAGTTTGCGCAATGACGTAATTTTCTTCAACAGGAGGCTACGCAGACGTCCGTGCACAGCCCAAATTATGAATCTATGGTGCGCGTACAACAGCGTATATGCAAGTGACTTGAGCACTAGAAAAGAGTCCATTCATTTTTGCATGTATCTTTCCACGTGCTCATGCCAAAAGAGTATACTCTGAAAGGCTTCCGCACTAAACTGTATAACCGGACCTAAAATTGGGCTGCACCATGGACATCCGCGGACCCTCCTGATGACGAAAGTTATGTCACAAGGACAGTGTGCGAAGTATACTTTGAGCTTAATGTGGCAAATGTGTTTAATCACATTGGTATTTAATTAATCACAGTGTTGTTGAATAAAAAAAATGTGGCACTCACTTTTTGTAGAGAAACTCCCCTGCTGCCACAGCAACCGGTCGGTGGGCAGAGTAAACTAAGTGATAGACGCTCTCACAGTCTTCAGCAGTCAAGACTTCATCACTACTTCTGTGTGCACAAACAAACACACCCGCAAATTAAATGGACACATCTTTAAAAAAATAATAATAATAAAAAAAAGAGTGACTGTCACTGATGAATGATCAATGCTGAACTCACTGCAGAACTAGTGTCAGCAGCTTAATGGCCTGAACAGCAACATCATATTCCTTATCCAGAGTCATGGACACAATCCGATCCTACAGAGACAGGAGGAGAGAACTGTCAGTAGGAAAATACATTTTTCAGAGCCTTCAGAACCATAAAGTGAATTGATGTTGCCATTTCAAGTATCATGGTGGAACACTCACCTTAAAGCGGCTTGTAAAGAGTTCCAGTCTGGCGTTAAGTTCTCTGCTATAATACAAACCCTGAAGAGCAGTAAGACACTTCAGACGGACCTCACCTTGCTGGAGAAAGAAAAATAACATAAATGGATGAGACAAAGCGATTGTAAAAGCTACCTTTATTTATATAGAGCTTTATACAATACAGATTGTTTCAAAGCTGCTTCAAAGAAATGAAAATAAACATGCTGTTTATTTGTTGTTTTAGCTGTGATGAGTATATAGCATTCAATCTGTTTGAATGTGTTTGTGATACCTTATCATACATGGTCCAGCCCACGTACTTCAGATAACTGTCATTAAGAAAAGCATCACTGTACATCTTCATCCACATACCAATCTCCTCTATGCAGACGACCCGGATCTCAGCAATCACATCCCTGCAAACACATTACATGAAAAAATCAGCTCTTTTCAAAGACTGTGTGGTTATTTGAAAATATTAATTCATTGAATCACTCCTTTAACTTAGTTAATTTTGAGACATTTCCTTGCCTGTATCTGTGGATGAACACTCCTTTAAAAATGGCATTCATCATGTTTTCAATCTCATCCTGGTTTTCCTGGAGCTAAAAATGACAGAATCCATGTTTGAGTCAGGTTTATTGTGCGTGTGTGTGTGTGTGTGTGTGTGTGTGTGTGTGTGTGTGTCACCTCTTTGCGTTTCTGCAGCAGGAACTCCAGGCGTTCATTGGCTCGTTTCCCGACGCTCTTGTTGCGTTCTGTCTCGTATTGTCGCTGTGTGTTGTCCAAATTGATGCTCAAATTCAGAGCAACGTTCACCAAAGCGGTCATCAGTTTCATGGCTGAAATACAGTGAAAAACTTTAGGGTTAGGGTGTACAATTCATACCTTTATGAATAAGAACACCATGACTGAATATTGCATCACAAAATTAATGACATAACAGTTTGTTCATGCTCAGAATGGAATATTAATATTCTGCTTACTGCACACTGTGCAGTATACAAAGTACGCGGCCTGGTCCATTTATCAAACTGGAAATGTAAGGTGAAGTTAAGCGCATTGCATTGTCAGGATACAGTAAACAAGACTAAGCAACTTAGCAAATGTATTAAGTAGGGATGCACTGAAATGCAAATTCTGGGCAGAAACCGAAAATTCAGGATGCACTTGGCCGAAACCGAAAAATAAATAATAAGTTAATTGATCAAACTTTAATCAACACTCAATAGCTAAACAATTAGCAGTAAAAATTTTCAATTGCATATAAGGCAGTTTTTATATCAACTACTCCAGTTTGTTGGTGAAATATAAACATTTAAATGACAATAAAATGTAATAACTTGACAGACTTCATTCATGACAGATTTTTTCTAATATACATAAGTAATGAAGACATCAATAACAGGTTAAGTATAATGAATAATGAATATGTAATACAGCGCATATATTTAGCAAAATGCTCTTCTGTAGAGTTATTTTTATGGACACTAAATAGCTTTCTTGAGGTAAATGTAATGTTAAGAGACATTGTATAGCCTACAAGCTGTTTTATTGACGTCTTTCCAAAGCTGAAAACCTGATTGAGACAGGATTGATCTCTGTAAGTTGTAATGTATCTTTTAAAATGTGTTCACTCATTTTTATTTTGTGCACAAAACTAGTAGTAAAGAAGAGATTAGATGATCAGTTCACATGTGCTACATCCGCTTGAACTGAAGAGGCTACAGCAATCTGTCACATTGTATTAAAGAGCGCCAACACAACATTTATTGTTTCAATTTCGTAATAAAATCGACAGAATTTTTTAAGTTGAGACTTTGCTTCATATTAAAAGTAACAAAGCTTTTTGTGATTATTGGATGGCAAGCATGCTACAAATATTTTGAGAAGTTTTGTTCACATATCAACAGAAAGAAAGAAACCAGAGGTTGTGCCCACACAGCTGACATGTTTAACTGTTGTTCACTTTCGTGAACACTGAACACAGTCAAAAAGTGCCATCGGAAAAGCGCTAATTAAAAGTCTGTTTCAGTCAGATTTCGGAAAATAGCTGTTTCGGCCGAAAATTTGTAGTAGTCGAAATTTCTGTGCATTCAGTCATAAAAACTAAATACACAACTGTTTAAAAGTTTGAGGCTGTTAAGATTTTTAAATGATTTTGAAAGAAGTCTATTATGCTCTTAAAGGCTGATTTTATTTAATAAATGTAATTTATTTCTGTGATTGAAATGCTGAATTTTCAGCATCAATACTCCAGTTTTCAGTGTCACATGATCCTTCATGATTCTAATATGCTGATTTGCTCATTTTTTTCAGGATTCTTTGATGAATAGAAAAAAACAGCATATATTTGAAACAGAAATCTTTTGTGATGTTTTAAATGTTTTTATTACCACTTTTAATCAATTTAATGCATCTTTGCTAAATAATAGTATTAATTTATTAAAAAAAAGAAAGAAAAAAAGACTGACTCCAAACTTTTGAACAGTTGTGCGAGTCAAAATATCAATACTGAATAAATAGTGGTTAGGTTATGTTATTCTGAACATTGCATGGTACGTAGCCCAAGGTAACCCACCTGCCAGGGTGCTGGTGTGTCTGAACGCTCTGACCTGTGAGTCGGAAAGGCCGGTGAGGAGAGAGATGAGCGTGTCCATCATGTACTCATCATAGATGATGCTGTACTGGCACTGTCGGACCAGGACCGCGATGAACTCACACAAGTTTAATTTAAACTTCTTCCACACAGGACCTGAACTCGCCAGTGGGTAATCGCCACTGTCCTGAACACACATACACACAAAACCTTTTTACACATATTCATTTGAAGTAGCTAATCTCTTCCATCCCAGCACACACACTGTTTTACATATCATATATTCTTCTTATTGAAATGTCTGTGGTATAAACTCACACATTAACAAACCTCATCAAACTCTTCCGTCATTTTCCTGATGATCTCAGAATTCTGCATGTGCCGGAACATCTCTGAGCTCACAGCGCCTACAACAAACACACGCATTCAGTAACACAAAACACACACTTGAAGTATGCAGACTAGAGAACATGCAAACACACACCTTTACAACCAGAGCAGTGGATGAAGAAGTTGATCATTTCCAGCAGGGCAGAGTCTCTGTCTGTCTTATAGGACTCAATCCAATCATCAACCACTGACTGCAGAGAGAGAGAACACACACACACTCGCTCAAACTAACTCAGTTAAACCTTCTTTCATACACACACAGCCTACACAGAAAGCACACGCTGCAGTTAGGCCTGGATATAATAACTAACCACACACACCACTGATTCACGTGATGATACATCCGAGCACTTTGAAATAGAGTCTATGAATGAATACAGTGCGAGAGATCAGCACGTATCTGAAGATGTTGTGCGTATGTTGGTACCTGTGTGGCACTCTTGCCCAATTTGACAATCTCGAACAAACTGAGATTCTCCACGTCATTCTCCTGATGGTGGCCATTTACCCGACCTCTCACCTCTGACCCCTTCAACTTTTCTCCAAGGGTCTTCTTCCCTTTCTAGACACAAATGGCAAAAAGCAAGGACATTTCCATCAAACAAGCTAGTATCTATTCCATCTCAGATCCAAGCACAATATGAGGGGGAAACAATTTGCAATTTTTCTGATAAAAATTGCCATTGCAATAAAAAAAAAAACCCTAGGCTTGCTCGTAGAGCTGCACATTTTGGTAAAAAATACTGTGTTTATGATGATGATATAATAATAATAATTATTATTATTATTGAAAAAAATAATAAACAAGGAGAAATGTTACTGTATTGAAATATTTCAATAGAAAAAAAAATCAAATTTAGAAAAATAATACAATCATTTTAATTTCAGTTCAACAGTTATATTACAATACTAGCATTTATGTTAAAAAATGTTAAACCACTGAGCTTTTATTTAGGCAGAAAACCACTAAAATAAGCCCTCAAAGCTTCTCTTTTGTTGACAACCACTTGTTTATAAGCGCTTCTCATCACAAGATATGAAGATGATTGTGTGCGAGCAGGACGAGGCCAAGGGCCGTGAGAGAACGCCGTGAGGCTGGTTGCGTGATTGATAATGAGCGACACCTGCGTGACGTACCGTCTCATATCTCTCAGGGAGGAGCGGAAGCATAAAAGGAGGGGCGATGACAGTGAAGATCAAGACATCGCGCAAGTGTCGCTCATTATCAATCACGCCACCGGCCTCGCACCATTCTCCCACGGCCCTCTGCCTCGTCCTGCTCGCCACAATGATGCATTCCTAAATGCACGTTATAAGCTAAGCACATGCAGAGATGGAGTTTGTGTCCAGCAGCGTGAACCAAGCCACTCCGAGATACTGAAAACACTGGGTTTTCATTTCCACATGTGAGCTGCACATGTGTAAATGAAAACAGTGCCACACTTCACTCTGAAACATTAAACGCATATTTTCATTTAATTAAATCGCATTAGTCATACCGCGATTTCGGTTTTATTCCAAATATTCATGCAGCCCAACTCATATCTGTTTTACAGTGCATCTGTTTCGCTAATGAAGAAGAACTGACTGCATATCTGAAAGCTAATTGGCTGTTAGGTACCTTTCCTTTTCCAGGTTTGCCATTTCGACCCTCAAGATCTTCAAGATCGGTGTCCGAGAGCTGAGAGTGTCCTTCCCTAAACAAAATGCAACAGTGATTACAGCAGTGTGAAAGTGGAGATCAAAGTAATTGGGGTGTGTGTTAAACAGGTGCTTTAATTTCCTAATATACCATGTGCATTGTGCAAACACCCAAGTTGTAGTTTAATACATTTCCCTACAAACATGGATATATTGGTGTTGTTATAGGTCACAACACAACACAAGTGCATAATAAGCAAATAGTCATGTAACAGATGCTCGACTTCTTTTCCAAATGTGCTTATGATTTCCAAAAATGCCGTTTAGGTAGGTAACGTTAGCTCCCTAGGTTTTGAGACACAGACACTGTCTGGCTGGAGAAGGAGTGAGTTAATGTATGTCTGGTACTTACTGGTAGAAGTCTGCTTGAAAGTCCTGAACTGCTATCATTTTTTCAGCATCTTCTGTCTCGTCTGGAGTTTTAAAGTGTCCCCACACTGCAGAAGACCCACACAATTTAAAAACTGCAATTTGAAAACCATTTCTTAAAATATCTGTTTAAAAACAACCATAACTAAGTTACTCATGATGCAGTTACTGAATTAGTTGTTTTACGCGTGCGTTTGTGTGAAGGACGGTATGTTTACATATGTGGCTTTAATAATAAATATCAGACATTTGCTGTCAACATTACTGTACAAAAAAATCAAACATTATACAAACTCAATTAAACACATAAAATATCGAAGTATTCGTGTAATGTGTGCGATTTTATTAATTGTTTTAATATTCAGTTTGATTTCCGTAAACACGGGCTAGCAAGCTAACATGCTAACAGGCCTCCAGCTTCTCTAAAAGACATTAAAACCGCCCCAAACCCACCAAAACAATGTAAAACTGCAAAACCACATTACAACTTTACGTTTCTTCACACGTAGCACATTAGAGTGTCTCAATAATTTTCAATATTCAAGCTGATGGCTGAAACGGTCTGACATATGAACGACTCTGGGAAATGTATCTCCCCACAAACTCACTGTAAAATGTCTTTTATTTATTTTATTGTTTTCCAAAATCGCGGACATTTATGAAGATAGGCCGCCATTTCCTCCCTCACCTCCCTCAGCGTGAGTCCAGCTGCATAAAACCCGCCCAGAGCCGCCGCCGAACGGAACCGAACCGGACCTCCGCTCCGCGGTTAAGACATTAAAACATGATACAAGTGGAACTGCTGGCTCAGTTCTGTTAAGGTTCGAAGGTGGAAGAGGCAGTTTGGTGCTGTGGGCGGACAGAAGTAAAATACAGCCTCGAGGAACCCAAAACACACTTATTACGCATCCACACACACTAGTATCCACAAACACTCCCCCCACACACATCGTGGAAGTACCAAAGATATTTTTTGAACATTTTAAAATGGTTTACATTTTAATATATAGTTTCTGAATCACACTGTTTCTATTAAGAAACAAATAAATAAGGAAAAACTAGAAGACTGTCTACTTTATTCATGTTAGCCAGATATGAGAACATCAACGTTTTAAAGTCAACCATTTAAACTTTAAATCAGACTTTGACACGAGAAAGAACAGTAGCCTACTAAAAGAAAAGGGTTAAACGTCCAATTTTCCAGATGAAAGAGACCGATTTCCATGGTAAGATGAATTCAGGAACAACAATTGGTATAGAGAAGTTTTGACAGACAAATGAGGAAAGAAATAACCAGAATCTCTGAGCCAAATTTTGACAAAATAAGGGGGATAAACAAGAAGTACATTTTATTTTGACACAGATGAATGTGAAAATCAATCTAGAGAATGAAACGATAATCCAAAGTCTGTGGAGTGATGGTGGACAGACAAGATGGGAAATAATCTTTGTTTATTAAAAACTGAGTTATATCAGAACATAGCAGTCAGGAATATATTGTTTTTATTCAGGCCTATTTTTATTTTATTTTTTTTGTACAAAATTCACAAGTATAAGGCATATATACAAATAAACGTTTTTACATTTATCAAAAAAAATAAATCAAGCACACAGGAAGCAAACAGAAAACCAATAAGGATGTTTGCTTTGTTAAGGCAAAAAAATTAAGGGTGAAAAAGTTCATACTGTGGAATGGCGATATAGTTTTCAAAACAATAAAAAATACAATATAATATACAGTATAGCTCAACGCGAAAAATATGACTTCCCAGTTTTATCTCTAACACACATTACACAATTACATTGGGTTCATGGCACCACATACCATGTGCATCGGAACAACTAGAGATTAAATGTAAAAACATCATGAAAATGTTTCTTTTTTATATCAATATTATACAGATGTTTAAAAAAAACATATTTCCCATACATATGTAAACATAAACTCAACCCACATTATATTTGTAGTTTACACAGTTCCCAGTTGTATTTCTACAGGTCTTGAGTGACACTTAATCTTAACCATCAGAAATAAGTGAATCACACTAAACAACACTTTATCAGCTTTTGTTCAACTGACTCTAAACAATATCACACTGAGCAACTAAAAATGTCACATTTACCACTTACATCCCAAGAACACTTTCAAGTAAAGGTGGCAGAATTTTTAAACATCTATAAGAATATGTAACATAGCTTAATATATGGAGCAAGACTGGACGACAATACAATACACAAGATATACATCTGTATACTTTGGGGGGTAGTAAACTAGGAAGCGTAGAATGACAATTGGAAATCAGCCTAGACTAGAGGAATGTTACATGTGCATCATTTAGTCCCATATAACCTCTCAATGTCCTTTATATAATGATTTTTCAGTTCTTTTCTCTTTAGTTTGAAGGCGTCCGTCACCAGCCCTGTTTCTGGAGTCCAAACCTCAGAACTTAAACGGATCTTCTGTGGAACCTCAAACCTTTCCAGTTTATCTATAGTACCACACACACAAGTTTATATACAGTTTATACACAGACACAGTGACACACACACAATCATAAACGGCTTTGCCGTTTCTCATAGTATCAAACACACAAATCTCAGTAGTTTACAACAAACACTGTTTAAAGATGTGTAATTTCAGTGCCACCCCCAACTCAGTCTGCATATTAAAGTCACTTTGAAATCAAAATTGACCATTTTTAATTTTATTGAATATTGCATTCATGTGCCCTCTCTTTAATCAAAATAACTTCCCCTCCCTCTTGCAACGACATCTCTTCTCTTCTCTGATGATGTGTTTAGTGGTCTGAGGGCGGGACAACCTGTCGATCACATGAGATCACAGCAATAGCAAACCACAATCCAATCAATTCCCAAAGGACAAATTCAAGTCCTGGCCTACATTTTATTTTGTTCGAGAAGCCGTTTTACTCAGACATAAAAATCACAATAGGGAAGAAAAGACTTCCAGCTTCTGTTTCATGCTAACTTTAAGTTGGGATAGGTGGGGAAAAAAACACTGAAAAATACACTTTTCAATTTTAAATACACAAACAACTGCAGATCTCTACAAAATACCTAAAACAAACTACCAAACACAATTAAAAGGCTTGTAAAAATGTGCTTACTTTTTACTGCAATCTCTTTGATGACTTTAAGCACTTCCTCCTCCATCATGGTGTGGTTACAAAGCTCCTCCCACTCACCCTCTATCCCACTCTTATTTGCCAGCTCAGTCAGTTGCTTCTGATTGGGCACCACAAAGCTGATCAAGTAGTTCTGGTCACTAATCGGAAATGAATCGCACATGTAAATGTAGTGTTTATCCAGGTTAATCTATAGTTAGGGAATATTGTGCTGTGTGTGATTGTTTTGCGATCAACTGGGATATAAGGTTCTGGTGTACCTGCTGGCATAGACGCAGATGTTCTCAATGAGGGGGCTGTTTTTCAGGGCGGCTTCTACCTTCCCCAGAGACACATATTCACCTGCCTGCAGCTTTACCAGGTCCTTCTTACGATCTGAGAACAGGAAGTGGAGGATTGGTTTACGTAACTCAACATCGGACTTCTCTGATGTAACTCTTCCCTGTAAGATGATTCAGATCTTACTCACCCACAATCTGCAGACAACCGTCTGGATGAACTTCCCCGACATCTCCAGTACAAAACCAGCGCTGCCCCGCCTCGTCTAGCCAAAAGTTGTCATTTTCTCCCTCCCCCTCACTCCCATAGTATCCCATGGCAACATTCGGTCCACCAAACAAAATCTCCCCTCGTGGGTGCGGCTTATCCTGACTGGTGTATCCACCTAATGATGAAAGAGAGAGGTAGGTTAGGAATGTAAAATGAACCCTCAATTACAGTTGGTGTGTGTGTGTGTGTGTGTGTGTGTGTGTGTGTGTGTGTGTGTGCGTGCGTGCGCGTGCGTGCGTGTGTTTGTCTTACCCTCAGGCCAGTCTCGCAGTTTTATTTCACAGCAAATGAGAGGAGCTCCAACTCGTCCTGTACTGTAATCAGAAACTACAAACATACAAACACACAAGACTGAACACGTCAGCTCAGGAATCTAGTCATTTTAACGTACAGGAAAAACGTCACAAGTTGAATGAGTGTGTGAGCACTTACATTCTGTGATAGTTCCTGCTCCACAAGTCTCTGTAAGGCCGTAACCCACAGCGATGGGGCAGAAACACACGTTCATAAATCTCTGTGTGGAAGCAGACAGTGGAGCCCCTCCACACAACATCCGGCGTACACACCCACCCAGCAGCAAATTCACATGCTTGAAGATCAACCTAACATACACAATATCATAAAAGAGGGAAAGAGAGAAAGAGAGAGAGAGAGAGAGAGAGAGAGAGTTTTTGGTCGCACTTTATTTTACAGTACATGTACTTACAGTGTACTTAAAATAGTGGGCAATATAAGGTAACTGCATGGGTTAAGGTTAGGTTTAGGGTAGGTTCAGGGTTATAACCTAGTTATTATTACCCAGGTATTATAATTACTATAATAAGTACATAGTATATGCATGCGGAACATGACTGTAAAATAAAGTGCTACAGAGTTTTAATTTTATTTTATTTAGCAATTTGTCAGAAAAATTTACATTGTTTAATCAATTTGGACAGCCGTTTTTTATATTGAAACCCCCAGACACTAAGATATTCATGATGTTTTTTTGTTTTGTTTTTTTTCACCCGTTAACATGTTTTTGGGAAGCCATTAGTAGCCATTTCGTTTAGGAAAAAATTGATACAACAGACAGACAGACAGACAGATAGATAGACAGACAGACAGATAGACAGACAGATAGACAGACAGATAGACAGATAGATAGATAGCCCTCATCTGTATAACTGACTCACATGTTACACACCGGAGAATCAGCTCCTTGCGACACCTGCTGCAGTTTATAGTTGTATCCCAGTTTAAACAGAGTCCTTCTAACCACTGACATCTCTCTCAACTTCCCATTAACATTCCTGCAGATACGATCCATGATCTCCTACACACACACACACACACACACACACACACACACACACACACACACACACACACACACACACACACACATATTGAGTAAAGAAAAGGGAACATAAATAAAACACCTAAAGAAAAGTAACATTTGAAAAGCTCACCGGTACTGCTGCTATCAGGGTGGGTTTGAGCACAGAACAATCTCCCTTATCGCCGCTCTTTATTTTACTGGACTGCACAGACAAGAGCACAGGTCAAACTCAGAGATGATGGTATAATTGTGTGTGTGTGTGTGTGTGTGTGTGTGTGTGTGTGTGTTAGTGTTACCTGGTCCGTGAGTGTGTGTGGGGAAGAGTATCCGACCCTGCAGCCATATGACAAACAGGATATTTCTGCTGTCAGCTCCAGCACATGAGCCAATGGGAGATAAGCTATATATGAGTCCTGTGATCTGTATATATAAACAGCAATGTGATTATTGTTAACTAAAACTAAAAGTACTAAAAATCTTTTTTTTTTATTAGAATAAATCTGAAATAAAATAAATAATAAATATATAAATGAAAAAAAAACTGACATAAGTTTAAATTGAAATACTAAACTTACTAAAAAATAAAATAAAATATGTCACAGCTAAAGTGAAATATTAAAAAAATAATAAAAATTACAAAAGAACATTTACTAAACCTTGAAATGAAAATAAATAAAATAAAAGCTAATTCATTATATTAATAAACACTACAATAGTATATAAATAATACTAAAAGAACACTGACACAAATAAAGATTTAAGTTGATAGTGAGCTTGAAATATTAGAAAGACACTAACTTATATTAATTTTTACATGCTATTAATCATCAGATGCTACGATTTGTTAGCACAATTTTACACCCACACTTCTCGTTCATCTCTGTATTTACTCCATCACACACACACTGAATTAGTTTTACCCTACTGATGCATTATGTCATAACCAGGCGTGACTTTTAAATTTACATTACATTTATTCATTTAGCTGACGCTTTTATCCAAAGCGACTTACAATTGCTATATTTCAGAGGTCCGTCGCATGCCTCTGGAGCAACTAGGGGTTAAGTGTCTTGCTCAGGGACACATTGGTGTCTCACAGTGGATTCGAACCCGGGTCTCTCACACCAAAGGCATGTGTCTTATCCACTGCGCCATCACCACCCCACTTAAGTGATTTAACCTGGAAGTAATTTGTCTGTCTGTATATATGGAAAAACATGCAAACTAGTGTTACTGTTTCTCACCCCAGGCCCGGGATCCGCTGGCACTGACCCGCCATTCCTGCAATTAGATTACTGTGTTGCATCTTCACTCCTTTAGGCAGCCCTGTAGACCCACTGGTATACATAACCACTGCGAGATCAGATGCACTCGGCCTCTCATACTCTTCAGTTACTAAGAGATTGACACAAAGAGAGAGTGAGTGTATCAGCTTTGTTAAACAGTACAGTTTGGTTGCATAAGTAATTGTTTTGCATGTTGCTCACAATTCTCTGGCTTTGCCCCAAGCTTCATTACTTCATGCACACTGTGAATGGTGAGAGACTGTGGGTAATCAGCCTGACATACTTCACCACTGCCTGCATAGATAACATGCTGCAAACCTGAGAGTACGCTCAAAACGTTCTGAGATAGAGAGAAAGAAAAAATATAAAGTTAGTCAGACCACAAAGATAAGCACAGATATGCCTGCATGTCAGGGAGTTTGTGTACCTTCAGTTTGCTCTGCAACAGTTCTGTGCTGGTGATGAGATGTGTGGCTCCACACTGATTCAGCCCATAAGCTACAGCATCTTCACCCAGAGTTGCATACAGCGTAACCACTGCACGCAAACACGCACACACGTACACACACACACACACACACACACACAGTTATTATTTTACAGCAGGGATCACCAACCCTGCTCCTGGAGAGCTACTGTCCTGCAGACTTCAGTTCCAACCCTGTTCCAACACACATGCATGTAATTATCAAGTAACCCTGAACAGCTTGATTAGCTGGTCCAGGTGTGTTTGATTGGGGTTGGAGCTAAAATCTACAGGACAGTAGCTCTCCAGGAGCAGGGTTGGTGACCCCTGTTTTACAGGCTATTTTGCCAGGGTTGCTACAGTATAAATATATTAACATACAAATACCAGTTTGCGACATCAAGCAGCATAACAAGCTGGTTTTGTATAGATAAAATAACTGGAAGCAGCTGATTGCAGCCTTGCATATTTGAGTTAAAAATGGCCGTAGCTGCTAGTTAAGAAAAAAAGCATACTGCATGCAGACTGACAATCTGTCTGGAACAAGCTTAAAAGGTGCAGTGATAAAAACAGTGAAAAGGCAAAAGTCAATCAAATTCATGGACCAGAAGTTACATAAACTCAAACTTCTTCTGAGGACAAAAAAAGTATGATGAAATCTTTCATAAAAAAAGTGTTGTGATTGTATTACATGGGTAGTTGCGTCTGAAGCAGGCCTGCGCTGTGATCATCCATTCTGCCCGTGTCTCACAGAAGATGGCAATGGTATTTTTTGGCCGTTGACCCAAAGCTGCCAGACCACTGCCAAAAGATTCCACTGCTTGGCTGACCGCTTCATAGGTCATCCAGCTGTAGTTTCCTAGGACTACCTACAAACAAAAACACGAATACGTTTCTTTATCAACTGTCCTTAACATCTTGACCGTGATCAGCTGATACTGAAAGAGAATTAACTGAATCATTGGATGAATTTACCTTTTTAAAGATCTTCCCATTGGGTTGTTTTTCTTCTTCTTCACCAAGGACTTCTCTGGTGCCCAGACAGGGTTCCTGACTGAATCTCTTTACAGCATGAGCAAAAAGTTTGTCCAGTGTGTCTACGCCCTCAAAGTCCTGAGTAGCGAGAGCATCTGCACTTTCTACCGCCCGATACGGCCCTTCTGGACGTCCAGTTATACTCCGCGCTCTCTCACACTGAGGCAACATGACCTACACACAACATACACAGACCAACAGATTTCCATATGAACATCAACTTAAAAATAGTAACAAACAACACATGATAAGAAACTTCAATCATCTCTATGTATCCTACCCCGAAATAGACCAGAAACCCCTCTGAGAGATTCAGAAGACACAGAAAAACATTTCGGCATCCATTAGACATGAACGATAAGGGGAAAAGAGTAAGAGTAAGTATGATTTAGATACATGTTCGTGCAGTGCTCGAAGTGGGGCGGTACTCACCGGTACGCAGTACCGGCACTTCTACATTTTACTCTTAAGCGCACCTGCACTTTTTCTTGCGTACCGCTACTTCTCGCATGTAGCCGGTACTCTACCACTGACAGAAAAAGCGTCAGTGTCAAGCCCGTTTCACATATACTCCGTTTGCAGTGCGTATGTGGTGCATATTTTTTCCGCACCCGTGTTAACAGGTCAGAGCGTTCACACTGCACGCGGATGCGCTACGGCGATCCGTTCCAGTAGCGGTGTGTAGCCTATACAGCAGTGCAGAGATCGTTTCCACACCGAGTCTATTTCTGCTGTGCTGCACGTGCTGAATTAAAGTTACAGCGCATGGTTCGTGGTCAAAATGAACACAGATTGACATGAAAATATAATAGTCTTACCATAAATGCATTTAATTAAATAAAATGTATAGTATCTCACCATAAATGTATTTTTGGACTTGCAGACTTGGAGGAGTTCCGTTTTCTCTCTCTCTCTCACACACACACACACACACACACACACACACACACAGACACACACGCGCGCGCGCGCACGCACACACACACACACACACACACACACACACACACGACTTGTTTAAATACATTTATGTTGTTAATAAATAACAATAAATTGTTGTTGTACCAGCAATATCTCCAAGTTTTGTTTTTCACAGTAGAATTTTCACATGATTTGCCAGTGCAAGAGAGTACCGGCACCTTTTTTCCCCCACTTCAAGCACTGTGTTCGTGTGAATGAATGGCTGATTTAGGAACCGCTTCACAACAAACCTACCACTAACGTTCAAGCAACCCTGAGGAAACATCCGAGGTTGTGGCTGACTACAGCTATAAACAAACTAAATGTTTATCCTGTGCAACACTCATGCACCCACACACACAAAGACATCAGATCAAAGTGAAATGGTTGTGTAGGCTGTTTCTTGGCACAATTATTGAGGCTTTTTTAAAGTCTTATGTTAAAAGGACTGCAGTTCAATCTTAATAGACCAGTTCAATCTTTCTTTCAGAGTTGAACTAATGTTAAAACTAAATAAACCACCAAAACCAGTTTCAGAAGCTTCACTTGAATGTTATATTGAAGATATGCTGCTTGCAAAGGAACAGATCAACATGCACAAACACACATGCTCCACCAGCATGAGTTAAAACAACACTATCCAGGAATGCCACCGTTTCCAAACTGATGACATCACAGTTTGGAGGGATTCAGGAAGTCAGATGACCCTCTTAAACATCTGGAAAAACTGTCCAAGAAGACTGAATTAACTTTTAGACACACATCCTGTACGGTGATATCACCTTTATCTGGCATGATATAGCAGATAGATACAGCCCTCTGAATCAGAGAATTATTTTTTTTGGTTCAGTGGTGGTTTGGTCTGTTTGTGAAGCCAAAGTTTGGGTTGAGTCAAGATTTGTTTGAGGAAATAAATACTTATATTCAGTTGCTTAAAAGTATGCATTCAATTGATGAAAAGGGAAAGTAAAGAACATTGTTATAAAAGTATATTTCAAATAAATGTTGTTCTTTTGAGTTTTCTTTTTATCAAAGAATCCTGAAAAAATGTTTTTTAGTTTTTATAGTTTTTTATTATTTATTATAGTTTATTTTTTATTTATAACAAAATATAACAGAGGCACTTTAAATAAGGTTTTGATTGAACTAACATGCATAATGAACAATTGTATTTTTCAACATTGACAAAGATTAATGAATGCAGTTCATTAATAATGTTCATTGTTAGTTCATGTTAGCTTATGCATAAATAATTACAACACCCAATTTATTTATATATTTTTTAAATAATGCCATAATGATGTAATTTTGCCATTATCACATGAATGACTTTAAGCTAAAACTTTATAAAAACAGTTTCTGTAATACTAGAGGAATTACATGATTATAACATTCAAAATCAATTTTCTTTCATAAACAATTGTGCAGGGAGCTATTAGTCTTTATTAATCAAAAGTAAAATATATAATACATTGTTACTTTTGAACCAATCAACAAAAAATGTTAAGGTTTAAAAGGGACAAGGGCTTAATATACTAAGACAATTTAGTCCAATCTGATTTTTTTTTTATTGAATTTTCCATTAAACAAAAAGTATAACCTGCCTTTTACATGAATGTTTCTGAACCATAAATTCTCATATACAGAAAATGTTTTATCTACATTAATATCTTACATGAGTGTAAACACCTCATGTCTGCTCTCCGCTTAAAAACTTAAAACATCAGCACTGCAGATAAACAGTATAACATTACTGTAAACAACTGAAAAAGAAAGCTATCTTCATTCAGACAAACATGAAACCCAAGGCAAAAGAATTGTACAGGAAGCTGAAATCTTACCTACAAATAAACACTGTACAAAGCAGTTCTTCTTTTACTTCTTCAGACAGACGGCTAACTGTAACAGGAGGTTTGGGCTTCCCTTTTCTTTCTTTCTCTCTCTCCCTCTCTCTCTCTCTCTCTCTCTCTCTCTCTCTCTCTCTCTCTCTCTCTCTCTCTCTCTCTCTCTGTATCCGTCTCTGGCTCTCTTGGCTGATTGGATGCCTTTTGTAAAGTTCCAGTAAACCTCATTTTGAGCCCACCCGCTGGTCTCAGCCAATCAGAAGACAGATCTGATGAGGAAGTTCTGAGGTTACATTCGAGGGAATATCAGGAGGTGTTTCCTTTACACACATAGTCTTGACAAACAGTTTTTCCTTTAGCTCACTTACACAATCATACACGTCAGAGCTAAAAGCTTACTCAAACTTTGAAGAACACATAGTTCTATTACTCAGACACCCACTCAGCTGATGCACATTTACTGTTGCGAGAGAAAAAACTTGGGTCTTTTGGTCATGGTTCACACAGCTGCCAACTCAGAACAGGTCTGACCTGTACATGTGCCTCAAGTGTAGTGGTTCATTAACTTTGACCACATAAATTCACAACTGACTGATGCTTGTGGGCTTCTAACGTTGCCCTCACCATGCCCACAACCAACCATCCTATAGTTTTAACTCGGTTACTGACCGTTTGTGTGCTATCAGGACATCTAAACGCATCCTTCAGGGCTGGTTTTCTTTCCAAGGAAACAGTTGGGACTACTAATATTAGGCAAACCGTCCATACAGAAGTAAAGTTCTGATTCTGTGTACAGTCTTTCAAAGAATTATTAAGACCAAACAGAAGAGGATGGGTTTCCTCTTTCAACTTTGGTTTCTCAGTTTTTCTATGAAACTGTTGCCATTTGCTCACTTGGGGTGAGGGTGGTTAGGCATGCTACTTTGTACAACTGCTTTGAGACATTTACCATTGTTAAAAGTCCTAAATAAATAAAACTGAATTGAATGGAGAGAATAACATGCTGAAAATGAAAGCTCAAATTACAGACGGGAACAGAATAGAAAGCCCTTGTGAAGGAACACAGGTCAGGTTTGGTTTTGAAGTCAGATCTGCTCTACTGATTCAAAGCAGCTCTGCTTCAGATACTCAAAAAAAAAAAAAAAACGTTCTGACCTAGAGCAATAAAATTTGTCAAATATATGAACATATAAAGAGTTATTGTGATGCGATTATAATCAGGTCTAACAGGGTAACAGGCCATTCTGACTAAAAATAAAATGATAAAGACAGACACACTTTCACAGGATTAGTGAAATGTCGTAAAACATGACTTAAAACAACTGGTTCACATACAGTAGAAAGAGAAGACAATAAGCATTCTATTTTTCATTGTTTATTGGTACATTTCTATTACAGAGCAACTACTGAATGGAAGCACACAAAGACCATATTTCAAAAAGAAGTACATGTGAAACTTACTCAAGGAAAAAACTTTTACAAATTGCTGAAATACAATTCCATAACAGGACATCTTATTTAACATATTTCTCCATGAATTTCTTGTGGAATTCAGAGCGCAGTGTGTCATTAATGAAGCGTTTTTCTTTACGTGATTCATCCACTCCTTTAGCGCAGTTCTTAAACACGACATCATCATCCCACCTGCCAAAAACAGAATTTTGAGCTGTTGTGGACACATGGAGATATTGTTGATATTGCTGGACTCAAGAGTACAGAAACTATCACACTATTACTATGTAACATAAAAATGAGTGAAATGTTTACTATTAGATGGGCTGTACTTTTTTAGTGTTGCATCATCTTATATTTAAGCACTTTCTTTTGCTTCGGGTATAATTCTGCAACATTAGTTTGAAGGTAACTTAAACGAGAAGACCAAACAATCTTGTTACTTATTTTGACCACCACAAAATTACCTTCTTTTCACACTGAATGTGTTCTGGATCTGCGTTTGTTGTTGTTGTAGTTGTTGCTGCTGCTGCTGCTGGCCTGCCAGATTAAGCAGTGGATTCCCGCTCAGAATGTTCTCCATACGTATCCTCTCCTCTTCTGCTTTCTGCTCCCTTTCCTTAATCACACACAGAACAACAAAAACAACAGTGAAGACTCAAGCCAATAAGATATCAAGCCTAAGAAAGGCATAAATGTACATGAAGGCTGGTCATTATCACAAACAAAACCTGACAGGGTGTCCAAGATCATTGGTATTGACACAAATGTCAATATTTAATTAGATTTTGATTCACAAGCTTGCAATTTGATTTAATTCCAATTAATATATATCAGATAAGTACATTTAAGGCAGTTTTTATAATACTAAAATAACTATAATAACCTTATAATAGCGGCGTTTCCAATACAGATTTGCCCAAAACTTTTGCGATATTTTCTTAATGTCGATAAAAAACTATTGCGAAATTACGACGTTTCAATTAACCGATGTTATGCGACTGAAACGTAATTTTTTGCTTTCGCGATAAGTCATTCCAAAAATCATGGCAACTGATGTTTACATATATCCCAGACCTGCCAACCTTGACATTATTTTTTGAGTACTATGGGGGGGGGGGGTAAAAAATTTTTTTATTCATTATTAATATTGCATTGTATATAATGTGTGCTGGTCAATAGTCTAAAATTAAGAAACCCCTAGATAGGCTACATAATTTATTATTCCAATATCCAAATATGATACTACATCTCACAGGAAAAAAAGGCTTTTATTTGAGACGTGGTGTCTTTGCATTTGTACATTTTAAACAGGACACGCATTAGCTGAATAAACGTTAGCCAATACAAACATATTTATAGAAAATAGTTGACAATGAATAGGTAGGAGTCCAATAATAGCAAAACGAACCACTTATTCTAAAGAGAATATCAAGTAGACAATAAGTTAGACGAATCCGACATATACTGAGGGCTGTGTTGACAGTAAAACGTCCGTCATTTAACGAATTTAAAAACACGGATGGATCAAACAAAATGGTTTCTGACATTTTTTCAGAAAAAAACACAACCAAGAACAAAATTTAAACTTAGCCCGTCCATTTTCATTTTACAATCATCTTCTCTCTCTGCGTGCGCGCGTCAGTGTTTGTGAGAGAGCTCGCGCAGCACTGATACAACGTACTTTTTAATCCATAAGTAACTAACGCGCTAGTTTTCATACAAAATAAATATGTAACATTGGTTTAGTTATTATTAACGCAATAACGTAACACATGCAGGCTACGTTTCTCAACACTGAGAATGAATAAATAAACGCCTGTTTCTCCAGACTCGCGTTTTATCAGTAATCCACAAATCACAGAACTGTCATAATCACTAAGCCATAGCGATTTAAATTTTATTCAGATTTACTGTTAAGCATTACTTAAGCATTTTATAATTTGCATGGATGAATGATGTTTTCCTCTTATCTGAGTGACCATGATGAATTACGGAGTATTTTAAGATAATACATGCGATTGCGATCACTCATGTGATCATCGAATCCAGATTTAGTTAACTCAATACAATATTTCAACTTTCCACATCCACCCCAGCCCGTTTACCTTCAGGAGTCAGAAGTACTGTGACTACTGTAACGTTACTGTCCTCGTTGACGAACTCAGTCAGACGGCGGAAGAGGGATCGAGCGGGATTACTTTATTGCTGTCGATTTTCATTCTCTTTTTAATGATAGGTCTTACGCATCTGTCAATCTTCCTCCCTTGCTATTTGGGGAATGAACTCAGCGCTATGATTGGTCGAACTCTTCTTCTTTTGCTCTTGCTTGATTTGAGGACTGCGCGTGCACAGAGGCGCGTCACCAGGTTTTTGCGTAGTTTAGAGTGACAAATCGTACCAGCGTACTTTGAGGTCAAAACGCGTATCCCCTACGCAAAATGCGTACATGTTGGCATGTCTGATATCCCAGCCACTGCACTGCCCATTATTTTTAATCGAAGGAGACATATGCATGTTATCCAAGCATTAATGGCAAGGAAAGCCCCTTATACTTGAGAGCGGCTGCGTATGAGATGTTTCTGGGTGTTTCTCCCTTATATCTGCTTCGAGGTCTTGATTGTGGCATTTCTTAGTGGTTTAGAATCCAGTATTCCTGTAATTCTTTTGTCTTTTATGAGTTTAATAAAGAACTCGGTCTTGTCTTCTGTCCAAACATGCCGCGTCATCTACGTCAGGTGAACTGTAAATGCGCAAAACTGTTTCCATTGCAGTTTTGCGAAATATTCCTTTTTCGAACTGCCTAAAAAAACCACCTCATGCGAGCAGTAATTTTAATATATGGGAGTTTTTGCTAAATTCTAATGTTTCTGTTGTCCGTATTTTCAATTCGCGCAATTTAAAGGGTAATGTAAACGCAGCTAATGACAATTATGTTTCTACACCAATTTGGTTTTGAAATATAAACATTTACTGTGGCTGTTTTCATGGTAGGTTCATTCAAACATTAATTAAATACTGAAGATTTATTAATGATTTGTTAAATACATACATACATACATACATAATATGTATTATAGTGCATATATTTAGCAAAATGCTCCTATGTAGAATACATTTTTCTAACTATCAAGCTATAGCCAGTGCATGGATATTTTAAGTTAAATGCAACATTTCGTGACAATGTTTACATGCTGATTTATTGAAATCTTTTCACAGTTGAAACATGAGTAATTACGAGACATTATACATTTTGGTAAGTTCTACTGTATCCGTCAACATACCTTCTGATGTTCATTCAGGATTATTTTGTGCTATAACTAGTAGTAAAGAGAACGAAATGATCTGTTCAATTGCCGCTAAAATTAAGGCCCATTAAAGACCGCCACAATGGTTTTGACTAAAAGATTGATTTTGGGGATTTAAGAATCAATATTTGATATGATAAAAACATTTTTGGTGATAATTGGTCAGTGAGGCTCACCTTCTTCTCCTGCTCCTCAGCTCGCTCCTTCTTGATCTTCTCCAGTTCAGCCAGCAGGGCGGCAGTGTCATCATCACTGTCAGAGCCGGAGTCAGAGTCATCTTCATCCTAAAACACACACATCATTTAAACTACAGCCAAAATCAATCCGTACACCTAAGTATATATAAAAAAGTATATGTACATCAGTGAGGGGATCGTCAGCATCCAGGTTGGCCGCAGGAATCTGATCCAGACGTGGCCGCTTGGAGGAGGATGAAGACGATGACGACGAAGTTGTGTGTTCTGAAAGAAACAGGACAGGAATCATGGTCAATGAACACATCTTGACCGAACAAAGCCACAAAAAAAGTCACAAATACATGCTTCTTCACCTCTCGCTCCTCTATCTCTGCCCTTAACAGCAACTCTCTCCCTCTCCTCCAGCTCACGTCTGAAATCACGAGCTCTCACCTCTTCTGGAGCATCCTGAGTGGGCTGCCTGTAGGGACACAAGCATATCAGGAAGTTTTTAAATTCGGCATGAAACGATCACACAATCATTGAGTCCACAGGTAACAGACAAATTCTCTGCAAATAATTGATTCTTCTGCAAAATAAAGTCTGTAATCAGTAACTTCACCTGTATTTGATCTTGGTGTGTCCTGGCAGGTCTCTGCTGGAGTATTGTTTGGACAAAGCGCTCAGATCACCCTCTCCTTTGCCCCGTCCTCCTCGTGCGGGCTCAAACGTTGGCCTTGCCGCTGTGGTCATATTTGGTTACCTGAAACAAATGATTTATAACATCAACTTAATGATATGACATCTTCAGTCAAGTGTCTGATGAAGTGTTCTACACTATGGAAATTTCATATAAACACATGAAATATGCTTTTGACCACAGTTGTAAAAATACAAAATTGAATTTGGGCATAATGAATGTTGTTCTTTAAAAAATATATAATATAGACATCTATTTACTGAATGTTCATTTAGGCATGAGAACGTGTAACTTATGTTGAAATTAAAGATAACGTATGTGATCCTCAATTTATGTAATAACACATTGATAAGTTAACTTACTTTAGGATAATGTAGATAATTTGTTTCTGTTTCTTTGTAAGTATTAAATTCATTAGACAAAATGGAATGACTTAACACAACTTTTTAGACCTTTTAATTGAGTCTATCAAAGTTCTAAAAACAAGGAACCTTGGAATAATTTCGTTGTTTAATTAATATGACAGAACACGTGTGTAACGCCCTTTTAACGTCTGTAATGTTGACTGTTTCTATTTTTGTTCTCGATAAAAACATGCTCGCCTTATAATACATTATTTTACACTCACCTGCAGCAGGACGATATTAATCCCGCGAATACTTCTGAGTTTATCAACGAGAACACAAATTAAACGTACTAACCCTTAACAACTAATTAAACCAAGAGAGTTTGTATTTTTATTTTTTGCGATTAGCCCTTCTGTTGTTGCTCATCACTTATATCCCATCAACCACCGCGATACGCACACTGCAGTCACGTGTATCGTGTCACGGTGGCCGCAGCGGGACAAACGTCGAATCGAAGAAGCGAGAATCAGATACACTTCATGATAACACAACGGATCGTTGTAAATCTGTGGAATTATAACAAATAAATTTAATTATATTGGACATTTGTATAAAGTTGTGTAAATACACAGAAAACACTGACAACTAAAATCAAAGAATAACGTTTTATATTGTTATTGCTCAATGTTAGACATATACTTATACTGACACCTAGCTGCGTGGATGCAACATCGCACAAAAATGTCCTGTTACAGATGCCTTTGTGACCCGTTGTGTGAATGGTCAGCATTTACTTAATCATCAATATAGTTCAGGCGTCACTATTTTAATTAGTTATTTTGTCATCCTACTTTTCAGAACAGGATAATCTAGCAGGTTTTGCAATACCACTTAAAAATCAGAATAAAACGAGCCCGTCTCTCCCCACGGCTCTGATGATACGGTTGACAACAAATTCAGTACAGAGATAAAAGACCTGTCAAAGATTTGTGAAACCAACTGCTTCTTTAACTACAGTTACAACACATTCTAAAATGAATTAATGTGCCTGCTAAATAAAAACTAAATTGTAAACAAAACTAAACTGGAGTACACTTGAGCCCCTTTCACACAGCGCGTTGATACAGGTGTTGTGCCGAATTTCGACCCCCGCCAAATTATTACCCCCCTAGCATTGGTAGGTTTAGGATTAGATGTGGGGGTTAGGATTAGGGGTGGGGTTAGGATTAGGCAATCAGGTAATGACTTCAACGAGGGGGGTAATAATTTGGCAGGGGGTCGAAATTCGGCACAACACCTGAACGCGCGCTGTGTGAACAAAAGCCGTAATCAATGCCGTGTCGTAATGATGACGCTAAAGTGAAGTGAAAGCAGGCTAGTGAAACGGTACGTAATGCGCTAGTTTATGATCGAATCAGAGAAAAAAAAAAACACAAGCGTGGTTTCTCGAGAGAGAAATCGCAGCTCATTAGCAAACTATAGACGCTGCTGAGACATTACATGTCACATCGATGTCACGTGTCTTTACGGGATTTTTAGGGGCTGTGAGAACGCACTCTCTGATTCCGGAAAATCACTGGCAGTGTGAATGAACCAAAATCAAACGAACCCGGGTCAAATCCCGGGTCACTGTATTTTCCAGAATCTCTGTGTGAAAGGGGCTTGTGAATAGCATATATAAAACTTTTAAAATGCAAAACTATAATAACCTTGAACACTTTCACCAATTTTAATGCATCGATAAGGATACACACAAACTGAGTTTTTTTCTAGCTTTAATATTCCTGAAACGTCTGTTGCAGAAAAAAAGTACAAAAGTGTCTGACAGTAAAAAGATGCAAATGCATGGAGGGACATAAGAGAGGCTCACTCACTAAAACAGCAGCATCTCATACAGGCCTGTAAAATTCATCTCTGAAATATCACTAATACGAAGCCAAACAAAACAAAGTGATTAATTAATATACAAAACCACACAGTTGACCAGGCAGTACGACATGCAATAATACAGTCTTTCCGTGTGTGAGAGAGAGTGATATGAATTGAGCATCTATAAAAACTGTTCAGTATACACAAGTTCAATTCATAACATTTCCATTTATTTGTTGACAGCACTTTCTGCTTTTTGTCAGTCTGTTTTCAGAAATTCTGAAATGTTTTGCATATGAGATCTGAGGCTGTGATCAGCCAGGGCTCCTGAAATGGCTCTATACAGTTCTGTCTGTTTTGTAAATATGTGTGATTACTAAAACAGCTGAGAACAGCCAAAGAAAACAAACAAAAATTATAATAATTGAGATTTTTGCATATGTGACATCATCAGAATAATAAAACACAACACACAGAGAACCTGTGAGCAATGGAGGGTGAAGCTTCCTCACAGTAATGACACATCTGGGAAAGGGGTCATTGTAATGGCGTGAGGTCATTGCTATGGTAACAGCAGTGAGCTACTGCTGCGGTCAAACTTCTTGCCTTTCGAGAGTGCAGCAACCTGTTTCAACAATTCTCTGTTCTTCCCCTGAAAGACAAACACAAACCCACAGTTGGTGAATTATACATACACAATTTACACAATTTTTTTTTTAAGAAAAACACTTTAATTCAGCAAGGATGCAATACAAAATATATTTATTTAAATAAATCAACGTTCTATTCATCAAAAAACCATGATAAATTTTTTTATTCTCACAAAAATATTAAACAGCACAACTGTTTTCAACATTGATAATAATAAGAAATGTTACTTGATCACCAAATCAGCATAAAATGATTTCTAAAGGATCATGCGACACTGAAGTTTGGAGTAATGATGCTGAAAATTCAGCTTTGCCATCACATGAATAAATTTAATTTTAAAATATATTTAACTAGGTTTAACTACTGTTTTACTGTTTTTCGATTAATTCAGCTTTGGTGAGCATAGAGGACTTCTTTCAAAGTGCTCATCAAAAAACAGAATTTCCACAGTTTTAACAGTGACAGTACTGACTGACAATGACAATTCCTGTTACCAGTTAAATTCATTAATCAGTATGTGTGATGATTTGAGTTTGTTTGTTTTTAACGCAAGCTTCTGTGGCTATTTTCATGGCGAGAAAAATGTATGGTAAAAATATTTAAGGGTTTTACAATTTATTTTTTCGTTAAAAACTCTAAAACTGTATTTGGTTTAACTTTGTTAATATCTTCAGAAGAGTTAACCGAATGAAAAAGGTTTCTCACTGGGTTAAAACCAGCACAATCTAATAAAACATGCTTCGATGATAAAGAGGTTTGACAGAAAGAACATGTTGGTGGATCTTCTCCTAGTATTAAAACTTGTCTCATCCTGGAATGGCCTATTCTGCAATGGGTATAAACAATCTGGTCCCATCGGTTTGAGATTTGATAGAACTTCTTCCAACATTGGAGCTAATTTAATGAAGTTTGTTTATACAGGGTTTATGCAGGAATCATAGAGATGAATTTACTACCTTTTACTACCTCCACAATATTTTTTACTACCAACACGACATCAAGCAGCAGCCCTTTTTTGGGGGGTGTGGGAGGGGTATGCAAAGCACCACTTACTACTTACTATAAGGTATGGTGTGACACTGTCACACACATCCTACATATTAGGTACACTAATGTTTAATTGTGATCATTACAAAAAAAAAACATAATTGACAATGACAATATTAGTGTCGAGTTGAGTTTCAGTTGTCCTTATCTTAACCCTAGCCCTTGAGTTATCCTAACCATTACGTTAGCCCTTAGCCCTAATAAGGTGAATAATAACCTTGGCACTTCTTAAAAACAAATGACACTTAACAACAATAAACATTAATAAAGATTAATAATAAAGTGTGTCACATCACACACACTCACCCACAAACACACATTCTCACACACGCAGACTTAAGCAGTGAAATTACTATCCCAAAACAGCAATTTATTTCATCACATCTTTAAATGTGCTTCAACTATGGCACTGGTTTGCTGCTGAGGTGGTGCGACGACAGCTGACCTTAAGTTGGCATGATTTGCCGCGAACTGTGTAGTGCTGCTAGCATCGCAAAACAACGAAATAGGGAGCTGCTCCCCCCTCACGTGAACCCGTTAAATATTTTCGATTAGGGATGCACCGATACCACTTTTTGCAGAACGAGACCGATACCAATACTTTCATTTTTGGTACTCGCCGATATCGATACCGTAACCGATCCCTGAATTTTCACTGCATTTGTAATTTTAAAATGTATTAGTAGATAAACCAAAAGAATATAAATCATATTAGTTGGCTTAATTTGTTCATCAAATATATATTCAGATATTTTCATGCTTAATTAATCCAGCTAAAAAGCATGCTTTTGTTTCTGTCACTGTTCATTCTATTGCTCTATCATATTTTATCTTCATTGAATAGCACAGCACATTTAGAGCAGCTCCAGAAGGGTCAGTGCTGAGGATTGGGTCAGTGGTACAAATGTTTAGACACCAGTGAAATACCAATTATTTAATCCAATTTTGATACTACAACAAAAACTACCAGCCCAATTAATGTGAATTTAAAACATTATTAAAAGCAGTCAGTAACAAAATAAGAACAAATAATCGAATTACAAATAGGACAAATAAATACAATAGATCAAAGAAAAGCTACAAATGAAATAAACTGTTTTTAGAGTTTTTCGGGTAGATTGGTAAATACATTTGAATAAAGTAATCAAATGTGAAAAATTTGCATATTCATTGCTGTATAGCTAAATAAAATAGATGGATATTTTTGTAAAGTTGAAAAGGGTAGACTATTTAGTCAAGAGCAGTGAGTAATTTATTTGTCCTTTGTTTGATTAACATTAAAACACAGTAGCAGGTTTATTAAATTGCTGCCCCTTTAAGACAGAAGGCACGGGCCCCATTCGAACATGGCTACGTTCACTTGAGATATAACTGACTTTTGTTTACTAGGATACTCGTCAAGACGGGCGTTTTTACATTATTTTGTGACGTGAAAGATAATTTAATTGAGTATTCGCGCGCTGAGACGCTGGTTTGCGGGGCGCGCGCTTTGGATGTTTGCGTTCATGGAAATTCTTGATATGCACACGTCCAGTAATAATGTAGGGAGCCACTCGTTATACATAAATCAGGTAACAGGTCATGTTTTACTTTACTTACATATACGATTTAGTTTTAATCCAAATAACACCTGCTGAGTGAACGATCAGGAGCATTCAACAGAAGTGCGCCCGCGCGCTCTCTCTCTCTCGTCAGTTAACGATAATAATAAGCTAGATGACTCGTTTTAATTTTCTTTGCCGTTGACATCCGATTGAACTATAAACTTTCCACTGATGTCTGTTTGAAGGGATGTGCTCGACCAGCTCGCGCATCTGTGCCGCTGCGCGCTCAATCAACTGCGCGTTTCCAGTGCTCGCGCACCACAGCTAAGTTGTGTTACTATATTGCGTTTAATATTCCACTAATAAGACATATTTACTTCATAGACAGCCTTATTTTTTGGGGAAAAAATGGAATCTCGTATATTGTCAATATTGAAAACCATATAGACCCAGTTAGATGGGGCTTCGAAAATTTACTACCTCGTCAAATGACGTTTACTACTTTTTACTACTTTTTACTGGCCTTAATTTGGCATAATTTAATTTACTACCTTTTACTACCTTTTACAACCCCGCGGAAACCCTGTTATAGTATATAGATCCCATTCTCTTTGCCATTTGTTATTAATATAGAAATGGATTATTGACCCATAGGAGGTACTGTGTACGGTGTAAGTGACCTGTTGTTGCTCCATGGCCTCTTTGTGTGCTTTCTCCATGTTGTTCATCTTCACCCGCATATTTGACTCCTGATACTGAAAGTCTGCTTTGAGCTCTGTCAGCTGAAATGGTAAACAAATTCAGAAAATGTTCTTTGCAAACTGTATTGGCAACACTGCATAGGAAGTTCAATTGGAATTTATTGTATTGCAACTCAAAGAAATATATCACAGTCACACAACAAATGCAAATCTACATCAGTACAGTTTTTATATCTTCACTTATAGACTTCTAATAACAGCTTAACCATTCAGCATAATTATCATCTCCAAAAGGACTGTGATGTGGGTGGCTGATCACAGACAGCAGGATAAAACTCAGAAAGAGTCTAATAATGTTAATTAACACATTTATGGATCCATTACTCTCTATGTACGAGAGAGAGAGAGAGAGAGAGAGAGAGAGAGAGAGAGAGAGAGAGAGAGAAAGAGAGGACAGTAAGAGTCCCTTGATATGCTTCTGATTCAGTGAGTCATACTGCTACAACACTGACTCCATGTGAATGTTGTGCCAAAGTCAGGAAGTGGCATCACAAGTTACCTTCCTGTCTTTCTCAAGGATGGTCTGGTCTCTCTGCTGGAGCATGCGCTTCAATGACATCACTTCCTCTTTCAGTTGGCTAATCAAGATGAAGTTATCCGTGCCTCCAGAATCCATTGACTGAGTGATTGAACTACTGGAGGGAAAGAAAAATAAATGTTTGGCATTGAAAGAAAGATTGTGTCAGCCTGTCCACACTGAGAAACCGACAAATAAAGGGACAACTGCAATGAGAATTACCTGTCTCCATTGGATGGCTTTGTCTCTAGTTTGGGTTTTTTCTTTGGTGTTTCCTTTTGAATGCTACGTAAGAGGAGCAAATTAGAGTCAATCCATCTCAACATAATCCAACAGCATGGACAAAGAGACACTGACCATCCTGAATATTAAACTACAGCCGAATAGAAACAGCATGTTGTGTGTGCATGTAAAAGAGACATCTCACCTCTGCTTCCACAACCCCTGATCCTGCTCTGGACTTAAAGTACCACTCATTCTGGAACACACACACAGTGACAGCATTTTCAATAAGCAATAGGGGTGGGAATCTTTTGGGACACCGTGATTAGATTAGATTCTTGAGGTTCGATGTGCATTTTGATTGTAGTTACTTTTCTAAATTGACTGCGGTAGACAGTTTAATAGGTTGAGAAGTAAAAAAAAACTGACTGAATTAAATGTGAACCTTGAAATTTATTTAGTTTTTCTTCCCATTTTAGTTGACACAATACCGTAAAACTTAAAATAATAGCCGACTCCCAAATAGATGCCGGTCTCTTTTACACGCCTGGTGTGGCGACAGGTTTGGGTAAATAAAGGCTGGTCTCAAATAGAGGCCGGGTCTGTTTTTTCGTTTCGGGTTATATTTAATCTTCTAAAACCTGTCAGATCATCCGCTTTTTGGGGGCCGCCAAAGCAAATTTGTGTCCCACCAAAGCCTTTTTTGATCGGTGAGTGATGTAATAGAATGACTGCTGCGCTTGACAGGGCGCAAACGAGCAGAGAGAGAGCGTCCCGGCCGTGCGCGCACTCTCACGTCTTCAAACAACACGAGCGCTGTCTTGCTCTCTCTCCCTCGCGCATATTAATCAAAATCAATTGACACGATAGTAAAAGGTCGGAAGACCGCAGTTTCACGTGGAGCATTTGGAGATTTTTAGAGATTAGAGACTCTAGGAACAACATCTCAACACTAAATTATAAAGGCCTGTCTCATATAGATGCCTGTCTCAAATACAAGCCGGTGCAGTTCGACGATTTGGGAAAATAAAAGCCCAGGCTATTATTTGAAGTTTTACGGTATTATAAAACAAATGCCCTTTAAGCTGACTACAATCATTACACACAGTCTTCTGTAATAAAGCAAGGCAGGCAATTTTATTCTTGATATTAAAAATAGGAACAAAAAAGCAAATTACAAACAATAGGAAAAATATAATAGAAAAATATACAAATTAAATTTTAAAATACTAAAAGTTTTTTCAGGTACAGTTGCATAGGTTTATTAAACATGTAGTAAGAAATACTACCAAAATTAAATAATCAAATGTAAAAATAAAACACTGAACATTTTTCACTGTATTAATTTAATTGTAAACTGATTCATAATAAGCATAAAAAAGTGATTCAGTCAAAAGTTATTATGAACATTACTGAAAAGGATGGCAACAATTTATGAGGCGGCTGTCCCTTTAAGAATGAATGCACGGATGTAGTTACACATCCGATTTGTTTTCGTTCGTGTAGTATGGCATAACAGACTCGATTTACATTGAATACTCCACAGTCCACGATGTGCATTTTTGTGTGTGACAATTGTGTGTGTGTAGCTGTGAAAGAGAACAGAATACAAGAACGCATGCATGTGAAAGGCAGCATCTGTGCACGTGGTTCAGCTGTGTCTGTCAGTGTGATCACCGCATCGAGTCCTTGTTCGCGGCTTATTGTGATTAACGTCAATAACTAAGTAGTACTGCGAAGTTAAAGTCGTCTGTGTGAGAAGTTTTGGAAAAGCTGCATCTCAGACAGCAAGTGAATATTAAATTAAGTTTGATTTTAAGTTTTTTTGCGCTTGAACTGACAAAAATTTGAAAATTTGTCCTTTTCTCAGTAACATAGCACATACCAAACTGTACTAAAAGTCATTTGAACCGTTACACCCCTAGTGCTCATGCGCTTCAGTTGCTTGTATTTGTATTATTATTATTATTATTCGGGCTTACTTGTGATGTGAACTTCCGTGTCTGTGGTGTTGATGATGATGATGATGATGGTGTCTCTGATGTTCCTTCTCACTGAGGGAAGAAGAGTTGGAGTGGGAAGAGCCTAGGCCTTTCCGCTGCTCTTTTGTTTTTTGTAGAACACGACGATATGACAGTGTGCAAAGCCAACATAAGAGCTTCCCATCCACCTGCAGAAACATAGAATTCTGCATTAAGTGTGCCCAGTGTTATTTTAGTATTATTTATATAATAGAGCATTTAATATACTTTTATTTTTATATTTTCAGTTTTCATATTCAGTTTTAATCATTTTAGTGCTATTTTAAAATTTCTATTTAGCTTTAAATCTCTTTATACTTCAGGTTTAGTATTTTCCAAGGCAATATTTCTAGTTTGTTTTCCATTTAATATTTATAAATTTAATTATTTAAATTAACAATGTTTTAAAATAGTTTTAGTTAACAATAACACTGTGCGCTCTTATTACACATACTGTACACTCGGTTTGCATTTTGCCATGATGCATAAAAACCTTTGATATAAAAAACAAAAAAAAAAAACAAAAAAACTTGATACTTCTTAATATTTAATAATGATAAAAAAAGTGCTGCAGCAGTTCAGCTTAGGGTTTAACTCATATTTTCAGCAATGTAATTTCGAACAGAATAACCAGAAAGAATATTGTTAAAGGTAAAAAAATAGCGCTGTCTCGGTTGCTTGCATAGTCAAAACTGCAGCTGTGGGCTAGAAAAGAATTCAAGATGGGTTTATGGTCATAAAATAACATTTACATGGTTTGAATGTTTAAAAAGTAAAGTCAATTTTTCTACACCACCAGTATCACCAAAATAATAAATGATGTTTTCAAACAGGTTGACCTTCAAACAAAAATGACAGCAGCTTAAAGACATAACGGCAAATGTTTCCACATCTACAGTAGTGGCCAAAAGTGATGACCAGTGGATATTTGTTTTAGTGACCCAACAAGTTCGATTAAACCATCAAAATATGAGGAAAATATTTTATATCTTAAAAATGAGGGAAGAACAAAGCACTAAACTTGGTTAAGGTATTAAGCTGACAAAATAATTTGGCAAAAAAAGACCAAACGACAAAATTTTATTTTACTATGTATTATTTCTTTAGTTCTTTCAGTTTTTGCATACATTCATAATTTCTTCTGGATGCCAGCCTGGCCAAAAATTATGCCTGTACCATTTGGTATGCGTCATTGCATTATCATAAAAAAAACAATTGACTCTAAGCACAACTACACAATATGCTTGCAAAATCTTTAACACATTTTTAATAATATTTGAATAAAGGGTGATGATCAAAATTTTTCTAGGCCAGATATCACTTTTGGCCACTACTGTATGCATCATGAAGAACGCAATACACTGCTGATCATAAATAAGTAAATTTGGGTGATCAGTTGTTAACATTGGTGGAAGGAATGGGATTTAATGATTCAGTTCTGTACAACTTGCTCATTAATTAATGACAGACATGACTGAGCTTTCAATGTGCTGAAATCTGAAAACAGTAACCCTTCAATCTGTCAGAGCACGATGAATCACATCACACACATGCAGTCAAGAGAACACAGCCAGAGTGTGGGTGAGTAATAAGACTGAATAATAATGTGCATGCGATTGGTCACCTTTCTCCTGCCCTCATCCTTCCTGTCGAAGGCACACTGCTGCTTGCACTGTTCGCAGGTCTGTGGAGGGCCGTACTTTTTCTCAGAGTTGGTGCAGCGCTGACATTTGGTCCCAATGAATGCAGCAATGATGTTACAGTACTGACATGGCTTCGGCTGACAAAAGAGGAAAAGATGTGTAAGTGCATTCATCTGCGGGATTTCCAGTAATTTAAATATATATACACTCACATGAACTTACCGTTCCAAACTGTTTGACATTCTGCGCACATTTCTTACAGATAGTGTTGGTTTTGCTGAGAAAAAGGAACGATCTTCCATTAGCACAGATAGGATGATGCACGTTTAGCAGACACTGTGGCTGGTGAGCAAAGACTTGCAAAGACCCTGATTGTGTATATGAGTGTCTCACCTCTCCTGCTGAAACTCTGACCTGCAGAAGGTGCATTTTACTATAGGGTGCGCAATCCGACACTCCTGGGAGGAAAAAACAACCAATGATAGTGTAAACTTAAAATGTGCTTTAATATACAGGTCCTTCTAAAAAAATTAGCATATTGTGATAAAGTTCATTATTTTCCATAATGTAATGATAAAAATTAAACTTTCATATATTTTAGATTCATAGCACACCAACTGAAATATTTCAGGTCTTTTATTGTTTTAATACTGATGATTTTGGCATACAGCTCATGAAAACCCAAAATTCCTGTCTCAAAATTAGCATATCATGAAAAGGTTCTCTAAACGAGCTATTAACCTAATCATCTGAATCAACTAATTAACTCTAAACACCTGCAAAAGATTCCTGAGGCTTTTAAAAACTCCCAGCCTGTTTCATTACTCAAAACCGCAATCATGGGTAAGACTGCCGACCTGACTGCTGTCCAGAAGGCCATCATTGACACCCACAAGCAAGAGGGTAAGACAGAAAGAAATTTCTGAACAAATAGGCTGTTCCCAGGGCGCTGTATCAAGGCACCTCAGTGGGAAGTCTGTGGGAAGGAAAAAGTGGCAAAAAACGCTGCACAACGAGAAGAGGTGACCGGACCCTGAGGAAGATTGTGGAGAAGGACCGATTCCAGACCTTGGGGGACCTGCGGAAGAAGTGGACTGAGTCTGGAGTAGAAACATCCAGAGCCACCGTGCACAGGCGTGTGCAGGAAAAGGGCTACAGGTGCCGCATTCCCCAGGTCAAGCCACTTTTGAACCAGAAACAGCGGCAGAAGCACCTGACCTGGGCTACAGATAAGCAGCACTGGAGTACCCACAGTCAGTGATGGTCTGGGGTGCCATGTCAGCTGCTGGTGTTGGTCCACTGTGTTTGATCAAGGGCAGGGTCAATGCAACTAGCTATCAGGAGACTTGGGAGCACTTCATGCTTCCATCTGCTGAAAAGCTTTATGGAGATGATGATTTCATTTTTCAGCACGACCTGGCACCTGCTCACAGTGCCAAAACCACTGGTAAATGGTTTACTGACCATGGTATTACTGTGCTCAATTGGCCTGCCAACTCTCCTGACCTGAACCCCATAGAGAATCTGTGGGATATTGTGAAGAGAAAGTTGAGAGACGCAAGACCCAACACTCTGGATGAGTGTAAGGTGCATCCTGGGCCTCCATAACACCTCAGCAGTGCCACAGGCTGATTGCCTCCATGCCACGCCGCATTGAAGCAGTCATTTCTGCAAAAGGATTCCCGACCAAGTATTGACTATTAAGTGCATAACTGAACATAATTATTTGAAGGTTGACTTTTTTTTTTTGTATTAAAAACACTTCTTTTATTGGTCGGATGAAATATGCAAATTTTTTTGAGACAGGAATTTTGGGTTTTCATGAGCTGTATGCCAAAATCATCAGTATTAAAACAATAAAAGACCTGAAATATTTCAGCTGGTGTGCAATGAATCTAAAATATATGAAAGTTTAATTTTTATCATTACATTATGGAAAATAATGACCTTTATCACAATATGCTAATTTTTTTAGATGGACCTGTATATATATATAATGTTCAAAGTAGTACTTACTCAACAGAATTTGTAGAAAAATAAATAAAAAATAAAAACTTGGTGTCACAACGTAACACAGACAGTACACACACTTTTCCCCGAGACTTTTGAAGCGCATGTAAACAGTACGTGCATGTGTACTCTCACCTTGCAGAGCTGCTGGCCCTGCGACAACTCCTCAAACGGGAACCGCTGGTTACACTTGGTGCAGGCGTACAGGGCCGATGTGGCCATCACCAACCCCACAAACACACAATTAGCGCTACTGTTAAAATATAACTACACTTACGCGAGGACGACCTTTAACACATGAGACGAGGTGAGACCTGAGAAGATTCAATCCCAATTAAAACGGCAACTAATCCCGATAAATAAAATGGATCCAACCATCTAAAACTGCTCTGCGAATACTACTATAAAAACACCAGTGGCTTATACTCATGACTAAGAACTAAATATAAACTAAAATATGGTCATACATAAAAATAATAACTAAAACCCTGATTTCATAGCTCGGTATTTCGGCTCCTAGCGAGAATTTTTGCTTTCTCCTTTTTGTATCCGTCGACTCACGAACCGGATGCGACCTGTGACTACAAAGGAAAGGCTCAACAGCCAATCGGGAGCCTGCGCCTATGGGCGGGAAGAGTGGTTTTAAAATAAAAGCACCAATCAAAGACCTCGTCCCACCCCTTTAAAGAACTACGCAATCTTTTTTGTGACGTGTTAGTGATGTTAAAATAACACCCTTTCTTATACAGTGAGTGTCAAAAAAGTGTCAACAATTTTCTGAAGAAAAGATTGGGATCTGATTTTGACACTAAATGCTCCTTTTGTCAGAATGACACAGAAACTCTTCATTTGTTTTGGTCGTGCAACTATACTTTTCAGCTCTGGAGAGATGTTAATCTGTCTGTTTATCTCAAGGTTTTTCAATGAATCCTACATCCGTTATTTTTGGACTTAGTTTGAAGCGGATCCAAATGCCTGCTTTATAATAAACCTAATTCTCTTTCAATGTAAATTTTATATTCATAAATGTAAATTTTCGAATTGTAAACCTATTTTTTTAGTATTCTTACAAGAGATAAATCATTATTTAGGCCTAGGCTACTTTCAATTTCACTTTCGCTTAACAAAAAAGCTCTCAGAACATGTCTACAATTTGGACGGCCTACAAACTTTTCACTGTATTCAATGTGTCATTTTTTATTAATGTATGTAATGCCCTCCTCTTTACTTTTCTTTTTTTCCTTTTTCTTTTTTTAGTTTCTGTCTTTTTCTGCTTTGAGCTATGGTATTGTTTGTTCATGTTTTCTTTATTCTCTCTATTAGTGTTGTTGTTAATTATTGCTATGTTCTAATTTTCATATCTCTAATGTTCATAAACTGAATGTTCAAATAAAGCATTTAAAAAAAGTGAAAGGAAAGAATACGATTGTAAAATTGTCTCAGACAGAAAAATTTAGTTTTCTCTCTAGAGCAAAACATAACAGAACAGTGTATATTAGAAGCAATACATCCCCTTCAGGAATAGAGAGAACCCAGTTGTATTATAAAAAATAATTATAATAATTGTTTAATTTATTGGAATTACAGTAGGGGCATTTAAAGAATATTTAATATGATCATTAGGGATTTCCAGAAGAATAATCTCAAATTTAGAGCTGTAGAAAGCAAAGAAGATAAACAAGAAAAATAGAAGGATTTCAGCAGACAGTCAGATTCCAATAAAAATGAACAAAAATGTTACAGAAACCCTAACATTATTATACTCACTTATTTAACCTGAATTATTATTAACCACAATGTTCACAAGTATTGCGTTTTGCTCTGTGTTCTGTTCATTGTGCATTAGTATGCAGTTTAGCCTACTGGAGCGTTTAGGCTCTTACATGAACCTGGTACATCCAAACTATTTGTGATAGATATAGATTTAAAGATATAGATATAGATTTAAATATATAGATATTTCAATTAAATGTATATACATACATACATACATACACACACACACACACACACACACACACACACACACACACACACACACACATATATATATATATATATATATATATATATAGACACACACACACACACACACACACACACACACACACACACACACAAAATACTAAGATTACATGCACATGAAACTCTTTAAACGTAATGAGTTTCATGTAAATGTAATCTTTAGTATGTTATTTTGTATTTGGTTCTTATGTTGTTTTTTTTTACACTCTTTTCCCCATGTGAATAAAACCTTTATTATCTATTATGGTTCAACGCGTCACTCAATGCAAAATATACGCGACTGGCGTTTTATTATAACGCACAATTCTGTGCGCCAGATAAAAAGATGGCGGATCACTCGGTGAGTAATGGATAGACGGTTGGTTTTTATGTTGTCTTATGCGCGATTTAAATAACATTTGTCCTGTCTTTGTTGGTCGATTTGATTCATAATTGCGTTATGTCCTAATAGGGTGAGATCACTGAGGGCTGTCGACTGCCTGTGCTGCGAAAAAATCAAGAAAATGAAGACGAATGGCGTAAGTATCAGCCTGACAGCAGTGGATAGAATGTAAACACAACATTTGTCACAACTAGCTACACGTGAATAGCAGTATAAAAGTATATTTGAGGATATAACTGCTTGCTTGTCCAAAAGTAATTTTTAATTTCGTCTCTTCATAGCTTTGGCTGAAATTCTCAGTGTCAAAGACATCCCTGGGAGAAAGCTTTACTATGTCCACTATATTGACTGTGAGTATTAACTATCAGCCGGACTAAATACTTTGGTCATTTACCTAATTTCTTCCCTCCAGTGTTAATATTTATATAATGCATGATTCCATTTATGTAGCCATTAATTGGAAAGAAAAATCTCAACTAAATTTGTAGTTGTTTGTTGTTAGTCAATAAGCGCCTGGACGAATGGGTTACTCCAGACCGACTAGACATGAAAAAGCTCCAGTTTCCCAAGAAGGAGGCGAAGACTCCCATGAAGAATGGCCTGCCTGGGTCTCGGCCGAGCTCCCCAGAGAGAGACGTGGTTAGAGAATCTACTCTGTACCCAGTGACACTAAATGTAGAAACAATACTCCCCCACATCAATGATAAAAAAATCTAACATTCACAGTTTTCGTTGAAATTTGCATGCTTTTCAGTCCATTTACCATCTTGTTACTTTCTGTTTAAATTTAGAAGAAGAGTCTAGATCTCCACGGTCAGTCTGCTTCAGCTCCTTCAAGAGGCAAAACCCTCCCCACACCGGTACAGACGAACCCTGCCCATTGATTTTACTGATCAATCTGTCCTACAAGAGTGTACGGCGAATGGGCTGAATTAAAGACTTGTTTGAATAAACTCATTATACACTTTTCAAACAGTGTGAGGGAAGCAGTTTGTGCCTCATCTCAATTTCAACTGCAGATTCCAGAACCTTTTGTGTAACATTTAATTTAAAGATATTTATCCCACAATAATGGTAGCATTGTTAAAGGGATTACATAAGATTGAAACTTTGAAATACACATTTAAGATAGTCGATATGTCGTTAGTATTTGTTGCACATGGAATTAAACGGATAGTTCGCCCATCTTACAGGTTTAGGATGACATGAGGGTGTGTAATTAATGACAGAATTTAAATTTTTGGGTGAACTATCCCTTCAAATAAGATGTTTTATTAATTCTAAAGCAAATCTATTAATTTTGCAATCTTTATGTAAAAGCTCTAAATGCATCCAGACCCCATTAGTCATTCTCATTACTTATTACTTCTTAGTTATTTTCATGAGGTAAGTGGCAGGTGTTCACTCATGGTTTTGTTTTTATATATGATGGATTTTAGTGCCTTTTAAAGATTAAAAGGTAACACTTGTTTCTGTTTGATCTTACAGAAAAGGAAAGCAGAGTCAGTCTCTTTGGCAACACAAGTGACCGCAGCGACTCCAGTGCCTTCACTTCCTTGTTCTGCAGAGGCGAGTCAGGCCTCTGTATATCCAACAATTAGAGATTCCCCTTTCAGCATTAAATCCAGAGAGGAGCATGAACCTCTCACCTCTCTAACAACAGTAAGTTGTTACATTACTTTAAAACAATTTAAGACCAGTGTGCCTCTTCTTGCATAACAACACCAATAATAACCCTTATTATAATTATTAAGTTGTAAGTATAAAGTATTTTTTTTATATATTATTTAACAATCAAACCTTTCTTTATTTCCTCTGCTTCTTCCACCTGGAAGAATGGCACAATGTCCATTCAGCGTCATCTCATTCCTCCTCAGCCTGGGAGAAAAAGAAAAAATTGTGGAGGGACAGATGAGGTAAGTCCTGCAACCTAAAAATAAACGTCACACATTTTATTGTTATTTGGCAATGGTAAAATGGTGCTGTAAGATGTTAGGAATTAAAAATGTGGTTTAGAGCACTTCACATTTCCTTTATTTCTCATGAAGGAACTTTTTTTATTATGTTAAACAAATTCTGTGCTATACAAAGTTTTACTTTAAAAACCAACGAGATAGCAAGTCTGTACCTGATTTCAAATCAAAACCAAATCCATCAAATGTTTTCCAATTAAATATAACTCTTTCTGCTCCATCAACTACCCTACTCCTCTAAAGTGTCCTAAAACTTTGCAACCCCTTGTGTTTTTCTAGATGGTAAAGGTGTTCCAGAATAACAGTCCCCGCTGCTCCACCGTTTATTTGCTGCCAGGAGAGGTCCTGCTCATTTACTTCCCATTGCTTTGTTGAGTGTCTTGCCAGAATGGAGGCTTAAGGCTGTTAAAGAATCATAGTTTCTTGATACAATGGATTCTGTAAATGCAGTATATATATATATATATATATATATATATATATATATATATATATCAATATATATGTATGTATATATATATATATATATATATATATATATATATATATATAAGGAAATCGGGCAAATCTGACATTAATAACAATGAAAAACAAAAGTTTACATGAAACCCACAAACATTTGTGAATATGAAAGACATTCATTTTTTCATGTTATTGATGTTTCATACAATTCTCCCTAACACTACTCTCTGATCTCAGGACTCTCAGGACAGTTCAGATGGAATCCCATCTGCCCCGCGCATGACTGGTAGTTTGGTGTCAGACCGCAGTCATGATGACATTGTGACGCGAATGAAGAACATTAACTGTATAGAGCTGGGCCGGCACAGGTTGAAGCCTTGGTACTTCTCCCCATACTCACAGGAGCTCACCTCTCTACCCATTCTCTACCTCTGTGAATTCTGTCTCAAATACCTCAAGAGCCTCAAATGTCTTCAAAGACACCTGGTAAGAGTAGTTTCAAGACTTAAGCTGAAGGTGCGATCACATTGGCGAAAATTCTATTTAGTCAGTAGCTCACACTTTCAAACCAAGCAGCTTTTCTGTTGAACATTTCCGCCCTTATGTAAAACTCTAAATAGCATGGAGGATTCCTATTGAAATGACCCACTAAATTTCACTGGACATTCATAATTATGACCACATCTTTAAATAGCTGTTATTGTATAGTTTCACATACCTTTTGTATAATTTGCACTATATTTAATATACAATTACTACCCCTGTAACCTTTACAGACAAAATGCAACCTTCGGCATCCTCCAGGAAATGAGATCTACCGCAAAGGAACCATCTCCTTTTTTGAAATAGATGGCAGGAAAAACAAGGTGTGTAATAAGACTCGAATGATTCCCCTTGCCCCTTCCACTAATAATGTCCTGTGCACTGTTGCAGTATGTACTGTACATCTATGTGGTCTCTTGATGGTCTTTTAAATCTGTAATTCTTTTTTTTTTTTTGCTGCACAGGCATATTCCCAAAATTTGTGTCTATTGGCCAAATGCTTCCTGGACCACAAGACCCTGTACTACGACACGGATCCTTTCCTCTTCTATGTTATGACGGAGTATGACTCAAAGGGTTTCCATATAGTTGGCTACTTCTCAAAGGTATATTCCCTCTCTGCTGGCATCTGTGGTTTGCTTTTTAATCCTTTAAACATTTGCTTGTGCTATCTTTATTTAGAATCAATGCCTCTTGTTTTGATATTGTCTAATATAAGGTGTTCAAATACTTTGAGGCCGCTGTATTTAAAGTCACCATGAAATCAATATGGACGATTCTTGTTTTTTATGGAATTTTGCAGAATGTAATATAAATGATTTATCTGGCACATCATTATTTATTTTTAAATGAATGTGCCCTCTTTAATCAAAATAACTTTCCATGACTTGCAATGACATCTCTTCTCTTCTCTGGTGATGTTTACTGCTGTGAGGGTGGGACAATCCGTCATTAACATATCACAGCAATAGCTAACCACATTCCAGATGGACAAAATCAAGTCTCTGCCTACATTTTGTCTTGTTCGAGAAGCTGTTTCACTCGAATATACATCACAATAAAAGACTATGGTAACTTCTGTTTCATGACGACTTTAATGTCTTTTTTCCTTTCTTATTAAAGGAGAAAGAATCAACAGAAGATTATAATGTGGCCTGTATTCTGACGTTACCACCTTATCAGAGAAGAGGCTATGGAAAACTACTAATTGAGTTCAGTGAGTAATTTTACACTTCAGGACTAGTCAAATTTGGTTAGTTTGCTTAATTTTATTTGTGAACTAAGCCCTAAATCATGTCATGGCCCCTGTTTCACATCTGTTTCCAAGGTTATGAGCTCTCAAAGGTGGAAGGAAAGACAGGTACCCCAGAGAAACCTCTGTCTGATTTGGGCCTGCTTTCCTACCGCTCTTACTGGTCCCAGACCATTCTGGAGATACTCATGGACCTCAAATCAGAGAATGGAGAACGGCCACAGATCACCATCAAGTGTGTGCCCACTCTTTGTATTGTACTAAAGAAATACTTTGTAGGCACAAATTTCTAGCAGTGTTCTCGCTTTTATTATTCTTAGTGAAATTAGTGAGATCACGAGTGTCAAGAAAGAGGACGTGATATCAACTCTTCAATACCTCAACCTCATCAATTATTATAAGGTAAGAAATCACTTCCAATGAAAAGTAATAATTAGCTATATTCTTTGCAAATTCAGATACTGAAGGGGCCTTTCAGGGTGATTGATTTCACTCTCTTCCCTTGCAGGGTCAATATATCCTCACCTTGTCTGAGGACATAGTGGAAGGCCACGAGCGTGCCATGCAGAAACGCCACCTCCGCATTGACCCCAAATGCTTGCATTTTACTCCTAAAGACTGGAGCAAGAGGGGGAAGTGGTGACGTACAGTGAGAGCAGGACCACTAGCTCACAGATACAGACACAAAGGAATTCAAACCAACATAAATACTGTGAATAAACTTGTATTTATGTACTTTCATGGTTTTTATAAAAAGTACTTCTCTACAAATAGGGAGTCATTTGAAAATGTAACTGAATGTGATAATGTGTAAATAAACAGTCTGTTTGTACTGTTTGGGGAGCTGATTTTACTTGCCAAATGCAAACTGGGAACAGTTTATGACATTATGACAAGCTAATTTATGACATTATGAGTGATTAAAAACCTTTTAGTGGGTTTTAACACCGTGTTTTCTCACATTTGCTTTAGATTAAAATATTTCCCCTCTTTTAGCTGTACTTGGTCCAGATATCTGCTAAATATACAATTTCATACACAAATTATCAGGACTTGGTCTCATCTGAGACACCTTGATCCTCATTCATTGCAGTGTTATTTTGGTTTTATTTATATACTAATATACTATTTATTAACAATTTGAATTAGCTTTTATTTTAATATTCAGTTTTCATTGTAATTTTAGTTTAAGTTGTAGCAATTTTGTTACACTATTTTTAGTTGTAGTCATTTTACTACTTAAACTTAATTCTGGTAATTGCCATGTAAACATTTTTATTTTTCATTTAAGGTTTTCATGTAATTATATTTTATTTCAGCTTTATTTCAAATACCAATTTTTTTTAAATAGTTAACACTTGATTCATTGATATTCACATGCGCTTTAAAAAGTTAACAACGTAAACGCTTTAGTCCGACTAAAATCTTATGGCAAAACTTAAAAAAAGTGAAACTAAAAGACGTAGATAATGTGATCGTACACACTTTAATCAACCTATAATTGACTTTGGTGCTTTGCGCATTATCAGGTGATGCAAATATTCATTGCACGTTGAGTCATGTATACTCCGACAGTCTGCAGAAACTACACAAACACCCGCTCTAGCTCAATTATAACTGTGTATGTAAACGTACTAAATCTCTACATAAACACATCATCCATTGTCTAGATCCAGATACTGCAGGTGTTTTATTGTTGTGGATTAGCTGTATCATAGCACCACCAGAGTGGTGACGACTGACAACATAGTTTCATTTAATTAGTGTCAATACACTTTATTGGTCAATAATGTTAATGTATAAGCAAACGTTAGATTATAGAGCATATTCAATATCACTCATAACATGATTAGATAGTGTCATCTTTATCAAGCCCAAGAAAGTTAGGAATTTCAAGTAAAGACAGAACCCTGTACATAAAACCCCGAGGCTTGAAAGACTTGCCTGAATTTCCTTCCGCGTCAGATGATGCAGGCAGAATCCCAGTAACATCACAATGCTTTTGTCATGTTCTATTACATACAGTTCATTCAGTACAAGCCCTAATATGTTTCTAACATGTATTAATGCTTCACTAGTCTTAATAAATGTATTAATATAATACTGGTATCCAACAGTTTTAGTGATTAAAAGCTTCTTCCATCCACCCAGCCAGCCAGCTTGTAGCAGCGAGGTGAATGTTAGTGTGTGAATTTACATCAGTTGTGCATCACTGCAAGTAACATGGGAAACGTGTGACGGTCACGTGGTGTGTGGCGATCTACATTCCTCAAAGCTGTCGAGCACTTATACAAAGGTTTGAACAGGTGTGATGGAGCGCGTAGGAGACCCCGCCCTCTCAGAGGATGACGAGGCCGTACGATTGGCCGCCTCGCGCTGTAGCTCTTCCACCCTCTTCTGAAGCTCTGCCCGTTTTGCTAGCAGCTCTTTGTAGCGCTGATGGACGGGCTCCTAAAATACATTTTTAATCAAACAGTGACTTTCAAGACGCATTAACAACTAATATAAGGTCTTTAAATGATACCTAAAATGTCAGATGTTTAGGTAATGGATAATAAAAATCCATCTAATTACATCATAGAGTAATATTTATTGACAATCAAAACAAAATAGCTGGTTTTAAAGATGGAAGGATCTAGTCCTGTTAGTTAAACCAACAGATACTTAGATTTTTGTAGTGAAGGACACCTCTAGTACACACATTATTATCTTTTAAATATCAGAAGATTGTGAGAACACATTCTCTGGCAGAATCAGAGAATGAACCTAATCATTTCTGCACCTGCACATTCATTTAAAAACCATTCACAAGTGTGTACCTGTGGTCGCATGCGAGGATTCCAGCGTATGTAGTAGGAGACCCAGAGCTGGAGGTGTCGTATACCGACGGTGGGGAAGAGAACGTGGGAGGGGTAGTGTACGTACAGCGGATTCACAAACTCCTCTAGCTGACTGTTCACAAATGACCATACAGACACCGTGCGCTTCGGGACTTCCTGAACACAAAAACAGACAGTCCCTTAGACCCACACACAGTTATATATGCTTGTTTATAAATAAACACAAATCTCAATGTTTTGAAATGACCCTTATTGTGGCCGAAACACGGTTCATTCGCTGTAAATTAAAGATAATAGCATCTACCAGATTATGTCCTGATACATTAAACATTAATATTCTTACTGTTAAATTACATACATACAAAGTGTGCAAACATTTATACCTAAGAGTAGACTCACTCTCACCTCTTTGAGTCTTTGCTGCTCACTGTTACACAGAAATGTGCCAAAAAGGCAGCTGTAGAGGTGATCCAGTATTGTTATGAGGAAATTCTCATTGAACTCGAAAGCTGCAGGAAACTACAAACACAGGGACACAAATATTTATTACTTATACAGAAACAGATCATAGCAATACACTGAAGACATAGGCAGGTCGGCCAATGGAATTGTGGGGTGTTTTGCACTAACCTGTCTTGTCATCTGCCAGACACAGTCAATAAACTGCAGGAAGATCGGAGAGCGATCTGCATCTGTGTGATTCTTATCACCGTGACCTACTCGCTACATACACAAAAATAATCATGTACTGTATTCATAATAATAATAATAATAATAAACATTTATTTGTACAGCACTTTTCATACATAGAATGCAACTCAAAGTGCTTCACATGCATAAAATCAAATAATACAATCACACAATGCAAATATAAAAATATTCGTAAACAACTATAAAGGTTCAGCGTGTAAAATACAGTAAATTGGCCATATAGTTTGATCTCAATATCGATATAAAATAAAATAAATAAAACAACGAGAAAAAATTAGAAGGTAAAATAGAACATAAAACTGACTTACACACAGCTTTGTTATATTGATATAAGCAACTTTAAAAAGATATGTCTTAACCCGCTTTTTAAAAATATGAATGCTAGTAGCCTCTTTTGCTTCATCTGGTAGAGCATATAATGAGTGACTAAAATAAAAGTCAAAATAATGACTTAATATAATTACAAAACATGGATCTTTTTTGTTTTTGAATGTTATTTTTTCAATATTTGACATGCTGCTGTATTTAATACCTTTCAAAACATTGGGGTCACTATTTTTTTTTATATATATATTTTTTTTTTTAACAAAGTATCTTATGCTCACTAAGGCTGCATTTATTTTGATCATGAAAACAGTAATATTGTGAAATATTATAACAATTTATAATTACTCTCTATTTTAATATATTTTAAAATGCCATTTATTCCTGTGATGCAAAGCTGAATTTTCAGCATCATTACTCCAGTCTGCAGTGTCACATGATCCATCAGAAATCATTCTATTATGCAGATTTGGAGCTCAAGAAACATTTCTTATTATCAATGTTAAAAACAATTCTGCCGCTTAATATTTTTTTGGAAACTGTGATAGAATTTTTTAGTCTTTGATGAATAGAAAGGAAAAAAGAACAGCAAGAAATCATTTGTAACACTTATTGTCACTTTTGATCAATTTAATGTGTCCTTGCTGAAAAAAAGTATTAATTTCTTTTAAAAAAAACTTACTGACCCCTTTTGAATTGTAATGTACATATGCAATTTTTAAAAGTTCTACTGAAGTGCCTTGAAAAGCACAGCGTTATTCAATGTTTTGATGTAGTTTCCACTGAGACATCAGGAAGGGACATGTTGAGTGGCTCATCCTTTTGTTAAAAAAATAGCCACTAGCATTTTTTTTATGTTGCAGCCTGGCAACTGTTGAATTCTCCATTTAGATATAATTTGGAAAAAAAATGATAATTTTCAGTTATGTTGATGTTCAGTTAGAAAAGCATGTAATATATGCTAGTGCATAACACCAGTATTATCTCTTCTCATCATCATTGCTGTTTATAATGCTGAGAATGTCTAATGATATTTGAAAATGAAACCACTTTACTTAAATGGGAAAGGCAAAATGAAGTTATTCTAGCAACTTTATTTTGACTTCATTTCAGACTTTTAAGTAGCGCAACACATTAAAAATCAAAGTATGTACCCAGAGTAGACACCAGTGCACTTATATGATGCACTATGAAGCATTCATTATATAGTAAATACCGAATGAGTTAACAAGTGAGAAATTTGGAAAACAGCAAACATTTTATCCCCTTTACAGTCTTGTTTGTTGTTGTCATGTAAGTTGACTGACCTGTTGGAAGCGATGTCCAAAGCTGAGCCACTCTTTCTCCACCAGTATCTGAAAGCCTCGTATGGTTCTGTAGTGAGAGTCCAGCATTATCAGGGCCAGTGAGGTCAGCTGAGCAGTTCTGTCCCAGCCGTCACTGCAATGAACCACCACTGAGGTTTTCCCAGACTCCACCTTGTCGGCTATCCTTAAAGCTCCTGCCAGAATCAACTATCACACACACACACACACACCACACAATCAGTGCCATCTTCATCATCCTCATGTTTCTTAACATGTGAAAAACATTATGAAGAAATCCCTCTTGTCTTGTCTCACCTTAATATGCTCCAGCCAGTGTGTGGACTCGAGGTTGGACAGCCAATGAGATTCTTCAATGTTGGGATAGACGACATCCTTCAGTTTCCGTAGTGACTCGCGCATTACGTGAATGTTGTGGATATCCAGAAACACCAGCTCTGCATTCTGATAAGCATCTTCACTCTCATACCCACCTCCTTTCATCTAAAACACAAACTGTCAAAACTTTCCCTTTCATTTAAAGCACACGCTTGAAAAGAAAGTGAGTGTTTACCTTGTTAGCTGCAGCATTCACACTGGGTCTGGAATCAAATATGAATAATTTGTGTGACTGTGCGTTTGCGTCCATGATGGCCTGAAGGAGTTTCTCATCTTCTTTGCTGCGTCGACCATTCTGACCTACCATCGGCTGACTGGACCGAACCACTGCAGCCTGACTCTCCGGGTGGATCCATGACAATACCTAAACCGGAACGAGCCAATAGCTTCAGTGATGAGACCTGAGGATGAATTATTGCTCACACACAAACTGAAGTGTGAAGACTCAGAACCGTCTCAAGACACTGACCGGAATGCGTCCTTTGGCCCTGAAGCTGAAGACGCGCCGCAGTTCCTCGTCAGTGATTGTTACCGGCACAACTAGCGCCGCTGGGTATGAATCACACAGCTCATAGTGATCATTTACTTTGGATATCCTCCAGCTCTCATTCGGAAGACCCTATTTATATTTAAAACACGACTCTCTGAAATACTTGTTTCTTATTGGTCAATCACAGAATTCTGCAGAGAAATATGTTTTGTATAATGAGCCTAAAATGTATAATTGATTTACAATATCCTACATAGCTGTGCCAGATGTCTCCTGTAATACTCCATAGTCTCATTCTTTTCAAATAATAAAATATTGTTAAATACTGTAAACTATATATTTTACATATATATATATATATATATATATATATATATATATATATATATATATATATATATATACACACACACACACTCACCTAAAGGATTATTAGGAACACCTGTTCAATTTCTCATTAATGCAATTATCTAATCAACCAATCACATGGCAGTTGCTTCAATGCATTTAGGGGTGTGGTCCTGGTCAAGACAATCTCCTGAACTCCAAACTGAATGTCAGAATGGGAAAGAAAGGTGACTTAAGCAATTTTGAGCGTGGCGTGGTTGTTGGTGCCAGACGGGCCGGTCTGAGTATTTCACAATCTGCTCAGTTACTGGGATTTTCACGCACAACCATTTCTAGGGTTTACAAAGAATGGTGTGAAAAGGGAAAAACATCCAGTATGCGGCAGTCCTGTGGGCGAAAATGCCTTGTTGATGCTAGAGGTCAGAGGAGAATGGGCCGACCGATTCAAGCTGATAAAGAGCAACTTTGACTGAAATAACCACTCGTTACAACCGAGGTATGCAGCAAAGCATTTGTGAAGCCACAACACGCACAACCTTGGGCTACAACAGCAGAAGACCCCACCGGGTACCACTCATCTCCACTACAACTAGAAAAAAGAGGCTACAATTTGCAAGAGCTCACCAAAATGGGACAGTTGAAGAGTGGAAAAATGTTGCCTGGTCTGATGAGTCTCGATTTCTATTGAGACATTCAGATGGTAGAGCCAGAATTTGGCGTAAACAGAATGAGAACATGGATCCATCATGCCTTGTTACCACTGTGCAGGCTGGTGGTGGTGGTGTAATGGTGTGGGGGGTGTTTTCTTGGCACACTTTAGGCCCCTTAGTGCCAATTTGGAATCGTTTAAATGCCACGGCCTACCTGAGCATTGTTTCTGACCATGTCCATCCCTTTATGGCCACCATGTACCCATCCTCTGATGGCTACTTCCAGCAGGATAATGCACCATGTCACAAAGCTCGAATCATTTCAAATTGGTTTCTTGAACATGACAATGAGTTCACTGTACTAAAATGGCCCCCACAGTCACCAGATCTCAACCCAATAGAGCATCTTTGGGATGTGGTGGAACGGGAGCTTCGTGCCCTGGATGTGCATCCCACAAATCTCCATCAACTGCAAGATGCTATCCTATCAATATGGGCCAACATTTCTAAAGAATGCTTTCAGCACCTTGTTGAATCAATGCCACGTAGAATTAAGGCAGTTCTGAAGGCGAAAGGGGGTCAAACACAGTATTAGTATGGTGTTCCTAATAATCCTTCAGGTGAGTGTATATATATATATATATATATATATATATATATATATATATATATATATATAAAGACATGTATTAATATTATTACCTAATATTATTATTATACAATTACCAAGTGATAAAATAAAAAAATATTGAAATATTGTAGAATAAAACCATTATTTCATATTATTATTGTTATCATTATTAATTTTTATTTATATTAATTTATTTGGTAAGTAGGTGTGTAATACATAGGATAATGTACACCCAGCCATCATTATTGCAAAACAAACCTTTTTAGGGTGATACAAGCGGCCCCTGCTTTACATTAGAGTCCTCATCCCTCTGAAGGGGTTTATTTTGCAACCAAGACTGGATGACTGTATATTATCACCTTGCATATAACTAAAAAATTAATAAACACACAATGTACCTGTCGCTTGTATTCAGCCAGTGGATCATACACCCTCCATCCATTCTCAGGAAACACCTGCTTATACTCGAATGCAAAGAGGGACTAGACAAAGAGAAAGGAGGGATACAGACAGAGAGATTATGAGCACTAATTACTTTTAGGCTGATGCTGATTTTGTTGAATTAGGTTTATTAATTATACTATACTGTATGCTGGAATAATATATGCTCTCTGTTTTATGTTTCTCACCATGTTGTTTGACACTGGAAAAGCAAACTTCATCAGAACCTCAAACACTGATTTCTTTAGTGAATCCTCAGGTTCCTTGTGCACAAAACGCAGGTTCCTCATATCCTACAAGACACATATACATTGAGCAAACATGCAGGGAAAAGAATGTATCAGGGCTCAACAGTAAGGGTTTTTTCTGCTGGCCAGTTTCCTGCCCTGCCAACATTTTCATTGGCCAACTACAAAGTGTGTTATTTTAGTATTATTTATATACTATTTTATTAGTATATAAATAACACTATTTTTAATAACACCTCATTTTATTATTTATTATTTTGAAGTAGCCTTTATTCAGATATTTTCAGTAATTTTTTTAATATTACAATTTAGCTTTAAATTATTTTTATTTGTTTGTCATTTTTGTACATTTTTATTTCAACATTTTTAATTTTTGTTTAAGCTTTTTAAATTAAAAATTTCATTCAATAATTATATAATTATATATTATATTTTATTTCAGCTATATTTTTAATTATTGTTTATATTTAAACATATGTATAGTTAAATGTCGTCTTCTATTTCAAAAAAAGAAATTCACAAACCTTGCAGACAAGGACGTATGAGGCGTCTCCTCTGCTAGTCGCTGCTCCGATCTTCTCTACTCTGCTCAAAACTCCCAGAGGCAGATCTAGCCCAAACACCGGCTCCTAACAAACAAATAACGTGCCTGAAAATTAAGTCTTTAGTTTAGAAATTCTCTCCAGAATTACAGAAACAGCATGCGTGCGTGGTTCTTACCCTGTCAGTGCATCTGAAGAACAGTCTGTAGTTAGTGACGGTCAGAGATCCTCTAGCAGGCCCAATGAATGGACAAATGTAAGTCACGTCTTTAGCTGTGGACAAGCACACAATAAGCACATACATTAAAACCATCAGAATAGCTGATGCACAGCAGTCAGTGTAATGTGCCAAACATACCGGCATCCTGAACCAGTTCCTCTGCCAGAAGAGGAAGTTCGTCTTTACCGGGGTCTTTATAGACCTGCATACAGGAAAATTTGATGAGTGAACAAACTGAAACTTTATCCAAGTCTTTTGCACACATTCACACTTAAATACCTTTTCCAATGTCCTTCCTTTACTCTGTAATAAGAAAAAGTAATAGATGAGGTTTAGTAATAGTAACAGTTCGGAACATACATCAGTTTTAAGTAGAGAAAAAGAAGTGCTGGGCTGAACTTTGGTTCTCACTGACCCGCAGCTCTGTTTCTGAAACTTTGGTGCCACTTGAACGGTCAGAGCGGGTGGTAGTGGAGCTGAAAGAACATTAGAGGATGAAGGCAGATTCTAAACACACCTATGAGCTTTACTCATGATCTTAAAGGAAAGGTTCACTCAGAAATGAAAATGTTTTCATCATTTACCCACCCTCATGTTGTTCCAAAACGGTATATTTTAAACTGACTTTATTTCTTCAATGGAACATACAATGCAGAATGTTAGAGACTGACAGCCTCAGTCATAATTCACTACCTTTACATCTTTTTTTCTATATAATAAAAATAAGTGGTGACATACGTGTTTGAAGCAACATAATGGTGAGTAAATGATGGCAGAGTTTTAATTTCTGGGTGAACTAACGTTATCCCTTCTGAAATTGAAGTGAAGACAGTTAGCGGCTGCGCTTGTCAAGAAGTTTCAAAAACATTAACGTTATATAAAAGCCAGCGTGAAATTATCCATTCAATTTTCATTTAGAGAGTTTGTTTACTGTTGATACCTGCACAGCGACTCCACACTGTCCACACTGCCGCTCTCCTCCATCCCGAAACAACCCGAAACGCAACACTTATTAAGTTGTGGTTTTAACCGAACTCTATTAATTTAGTGACTGTTCAGTGCGGAAATTCCGTGAACACAAACAGCGGAAGCTGCCATGTCTTCCCACAATTCCTGTAGTTGGGGCTGGTCGTGCGCGCTACCGCGCTCGCGCGTTCTGTGTTTGTGCCAGAGCAGAGTGCTGGTGCGCGTGTTCGTGGGTCACCTTGTGGAGACCTTTGGGAAGTGAAATACTAAAAGTTAAAAGAATGTCCCCTGCATTTAAAAATAAAAAAATATACACCCAGTACTTTTTGGAATAATGTGGAGATTTTCATTGCTGATAATATTTTAAAAACATTTTCTTTAACTTACAAACATGTGATTTTGGGTTATTATATCAAGGATCGCTCTTTAAAGGAGGTTGGTTTTATTATAAATTTTATTTTATATCTGTGTAAATTTCACATTCATAAATGCAAGTTTACAAAAGGCAAACCTCTTTTTATGGTGCTTGAAAAGGAGATTAAAATGTATGTAGATGTGATGTCAAAATCTAAAAATAGTAAAGCAATTAAAGTGATTAATATATGCTCCTCCTTTGTCATTTTTACATAATATAAAAAATATAAAATATAATGAATGGTGCTGACCGGTAAAGTATATTTTCTGTATTTAAACTGCATTGTAATATCCTATGGAATTGTTATATGCACAATGTATCTCTATTTCTAAACTGATGCTTATGTACTCTTGTCTTTTTATCTTAATTTTACTTTTTTTTTAATTAATATTATTATTTTATTTATTTATTTATTTATTTATTGTTGTTCCTTCTTGTTGAGGCATGTGAATTTTCTTTTGTTATATGAGATATGGCACTGTATATGCTACTTGTTGTTGACAATAAAGCCTTAAAAACAATATATATATATTATATATTATATTATAATATATTATATATATATAAACAACTTAATGTTTGGTGCTTATTTATATTTTTGATTAAATTTCCCTTTGATAAATGCTGCTTTTATTGGACAATAAGGAACAATTTGTATGAATTTTATCTTTTCTTTGGAAGTTGCTGTTGTGACTGTGATTGGAGTGATTTAATATAATACATTTAGGTCTATCTAAAAACAGTTTTGTTGTGTACGTCTTTTTTTTTAAGACACAGACTGGGTGTGTGTTTAAACATTCATGTTTGTTCTTGGCCATGAATGTGTGTGAAAGAATTGCTATGTGTATGCCACTAATGTACATGCTTGTGTATGTGAGTTGGTGTATGTTCATGTGTAAATGTGCGTTTGTACATAATTTGCGTCACAGTTTCTACTGGTGGGTGTGTGCCTCGGATCTGATCTGAATGGTTAAGGACCGGCAGCACAAGCATCTTTTGTGTTGAGATGTTTGTAGTGGGGTGAGTAACAGCGTGACACGAGTGATTAGCAATGCAAAGCTCCGGTACTGCGCCATAATCGGCACTAGGGAAACATCAACCCTTTCCTGTGCGACTTCAACCTCTTCTTCTGCTCAGGGACCACACCAACCGCAGGTAAACATCAGCCAAATATCAACCCTATCAAACACAGTACTAAACCTACCAATTAAACCTTTGACATAATCAACTACCAACCATGTTCACTCTAGAAACTCAATAATCAACCAACTACCAAACCCAAACCAGTGAATTCAGCTGTGTGGAACTCCCCTCTATATTTAATCTAGAAAGTTTACAGCCACTCCCTGTTCATGGAATACTACACATAATAATGTCAGAAAATGTATTGTTTCATAACACCACTGGAAACTATAAATCTGTAGGCTATTTGAAGCCGAGATGTTACACAGCATCTTGAGACTCTTTAGTGGATTTCCGATGTAGGCTACTTGTAGGATTCTGTATCTATTGTGATGACATCCATTATTGTATTTCACTAAAACAATAATAAAACCACAATCAACACTTTCCTAGCAGAGAAAAAACGTAGGAATAATAATAAAAAAAAAACCGTAAATGCATTGATTGAGATATGTAAGACTTTATAATATTTTTTAAATTATTTTTAGACAACACTTTATATTCAATCATTTGTATAGTATGAATAATAATATTTATTATTATATAGGAAATTATATTCAATTATATTAAATATTATAATATAATAGGCTAATAGTAATATTCATCAATAATGTAAGACCATGAATTAAAACATAAAATTACATGATATGAATGGATGTCCTGCTCTATGACATCATAATTTGTATTAATTTTCACACGGATGCATATTATTGATTCAGGGTGTTTGCAAACCAAACTATTGGCATATTTCTAATTCCTAAACTTAGTTTAAAAAAAATGTTACATGGTCCTGTGAGGTCACACTGTAAATAATCTCAAATCATAAAACTGTGTTCCTTTTTTTTGCATGGGCTTTTTTGAGTATTAATTACACCCAAACTTTTTTTATTTTGTCAATTCAAATACATTGGACAAATGAATTGGATAGACATAGACAATTAAGTTTACTAAAAAGTTTACTTATCCAAAAAGATTTTGCATGTAATAGTGCATATAATATTAATATATAATATAAAGCTTAAAATATTACATAAATCTATGAGGCAGAAAGGCAAAAGTACAAGATGGAAGATACCCGGTGACCCATATCACACAAACACACACATCAAAGCACACACTCTTGTTCTGTGACTGAACCCACGCTTTCATTGTGTGATGGGAGAATGACATTGGCTCTGAGTTCGCCAGTCACATGGGTGTCCGTTCCTTCATAAATGGTGGCTGCAAGCCGGAGACACTCCATCTGACAGAAGTACACACATACAGACACAGGCATACACACACACACCGGAGACACGGCGGGTCTCAGAACCCCTCTGAACGGGCTTTGCCCATGCCACTAACACCACCTGCGGAGTCTGGTAATGCTGAATACTGCATAGATCTCTTTCTCTCATTTACTTTCTCTGTCTGTCAGAACATGGGTGGTCTGCTGCTGTTATCTTCTGTAGATGTAGTTGTATTTTTCTCTTTGCATTTGCTTTACTTGTGACATGTAAATGGGTTTGATTCAATGAGGTTATTTTAGGTTGTAGGCTAGTCATGAAAAACCACTTTCTGCAAGTACCAGCCTATACAGAACAAGTTCATAGCTCTGGTCTCAGATTGGTCAGAAATACATTTTTATTATTGTGTTATGCAATGTTTCAAATATATATTTGTAGATTTGAGTCAGACATGGTCATTATGTGTTACATATTATGATTATTGTGTGGTAATAAAAAGACTGAAATCAAGACTGTAATGTAATAATGTCCTATGGGTTTTCTATTTTAAATATTTTATGTTGGATTTTCATGTAGCAGCCATTACTCTGGTGTCACATGATCCTTTAAAAATCAGTCTAATATGCTGATTTTGTGCATAACATTTATTATTATCAATGTTAAAAACAGTTGTGCTGCTTAATATTTTTGTGTAAACCATGATGCATTTTTTTCAGCTGAGTATAAACTGCCACTTTTGATCTATTTATTGTTTCCTTGCAAAATAAAAATATGTATTTCTTAAAAAAGAGAGAGAGAGAGAGAGAGAGAGAGAGAGAGAGAGAGAGAGAGAGAGAGAGAGAGAGAGAGAGAGAGAGAGAGAGTTTGCTAAGAGTGGAGTTTTTCTCTGTTTTGCAGATCTGGAACCAAAAATGAACTGGGCGTCTTTTTATGCCGTGATCAGCGGCGTGAACCGGCATTCCACAGGCATTGGGCGGATTTGGCTGTCTGTTCTCTTCATTTTCCGTATCATGGTTCTGGTGGTGGCGGCGGAGAGCGTGTGGGGCGATGAGAAAGCGCATTTTATCTGCAACACCCAGCAGCCTGGCTGCAACAGCGTGTGCTACGACCACTTCTTTCCCATCTCTCACATCCGACTGTGGGCGCTGCAGCTCATCATGGTTTCTACCCCCGCCCTGCTGGTTGCCATGCACATTGCACATCGTCGGCATATCGACAAAAAGTTGTATCGCCAAGCTGGCCGCACCAGTCCGAAGGATTTAGAGCAGATAAAGACTCAAAAGATGAAGATTACCGGTGGCCTTTGGTGGACATACATGATTAGCCTGCTGTTCCGTGTGTTATTCGAATCTGCGTTTATGTATCTCTTCTACATGATTTACCCAGGCTACAAGATGTTCCGGCTGGTAAAGTGTGATTCGTACCCGTGCCCAAACATAGTCGATTGCTTTGTGTCCCGGCCAACAGAGAAAACGGTGTTCACTATATTTATGCTTGCGGTGTCCGGCATCTGCATCCTGCTCAACATCGCAGAAATCATATTTCTTGTTGCTAGGGCAACAAGTCGTCATCTCAATAACTCCAAGGACTCTGCAGTGGGAGCCTGGATCTCCCAGAAATTGTTTTCCTTTTAGAAGTGCTCGTCTAGTCACCATGAAAGCTAAATATTTCACTCAAACACTTAATGTTAATGAGGCCTAATAATATCCTCACCTCATTGATAATGTTTTTTATTTTTTTTATTTTATAACTCAGTGGCCCAGTTTCACAGACAGGGTTTTGATTAAGCCAAGATTAGGCCTTAGTTCAATTAGGGAATTTATGTAGCTTTTATAAACGTGCCTTAGAAAAAACATAACTGGTGTGCAGAGACAAAACAATGGCACTGACATTTTTTAAGAGATGTCAGTAGTAGCTTTCAGTTAAAACAGCTCAAAAATTTTAGTCTGGGACTAGGCTTAAGCCTTGTCTTTGAAACTGTGGAAATACTTTTTAAAATATGTAGGCATACATGATATTACTCCAAACATTTTTAGACCATTGTTTAAATAAATTTACACTGCTGTATAAAAATGTTATATTGTTGCTAAAAATACTACAATTAAAGAAAATCTTAATTTATTTGTGATAAAATCTCTGCCTGATTTCACACATTGAGATTTATTGCAAATGTCAAAAGTGTTTGTAACAAAAAAAGTTTCAATACATTCATCAGTTGTAGCTACTTCATTATCCTGTAGATCAGTGGGTTTTACCAATAAGTCTTAAACTGATTTAAAGTTATATTCCCATAATCGTAATTGTTAATGGTAAAAATAAATACACAAAAACACACCTTATTTTATTTTAGCTTTTTATTATTATTACAACAGAAGTAGAGGTAGCCTACAATCAGGATTGAACCACTGCAGTAGAAAGCTAATTTATAATAAAACACAATTTTCTGCTATTTATTTTCCACTTATATAAATGTGTGCTTCACTATCTAGGTCTATAACTGCTATATCATTTGCCTACAAACATCTACAGACAGTTTATAGCAATTCATATTCATTATGATTTCTGGATTTTGTGTCAAACAAATGTTTAATAGTCTCTACTTTCACAAGAAAGCCTACTCATAACTTTGAGATTTATTTTTGTTTTACTTGTACTCTAGGGGGCGCTACAGTTCCAAAAGACCAACTCTCGATAGAAACCACAGTGACTGTAATGCTTTATCTACAATATCAGGTCAGCCTCTTGGAACATATTAATGAGGATACATTTTTTTTTTATGAATTAATTTTTACATTATAAATGGGCAGGACATTTGTTTTAATAATCTGTTGTGAAAGTGCTTATTATTAATTTGGACTGACCTACATTTGCTACGGAGGTTAGCAAATATTAAAATATTTCATAAACCTGTTTATGAAACTGTTTTGAGCCCTGGGTCTTCTGTCACCAGCCAATCCAGATTTTACCTGCGCTTATAGGGAATGTAAAATATTCCCTGTCATCTGTCATACCACATATCCTACATTCAAAATAGCTACAATCTGAGACACAGCCTTGTTTTTTGTCTACCTCTTGCTCTATAACTTCTATTTGTTCTCTGTTTGGTGCTAAACACACTTTAAAAAGGTAGAAATAAAATTAGAAAGACAAAAATAATTATAATATGTTTTAGTTACTTTCCTTCAAATGCATCCATTTAAATGTGAGCTCAGCCATTGGGCCTGACAGCTGTCACTCACCAGAAAGGCTCTGAGAAACAAGGCAGGTGGTACACTCTTCAAAATTCTCCCTAGGGATTGAGTTCCCTGCCAAAATTAACCCTAACACACACACACACACACACACAAAACACACACACACACACACACACACATGCACCCATATATACAGTGTATTTGTATGGGTCAGTCTTCTCTTACAGTTTGAGCCAGTGCTGGAATACAGAAGAAAGTGTGTGTATGACAGAAGACGTGCAGCACTGCATTTGTGTGTGAGGGGATTATTCTAACTCTGGCCTTTTAAGAAAGGTAAGTTTCACACAATAAAACTAAACAACTTTCACACACTCTACCTTACACACACACACACACATAGAGACTGACAGCACAGGAACATCATCTGTCAGATTGAAAAATCAATTTAATATCCTTTCAGGTTCAGATTGTATTCACAATTTATTTATTCCTTTGATTTAACAGCATGAATCAATCTTTATGTAGAGATAATGGCTTAGTGGCACAAATGATTGTCAGACCCTTCAGGTTTTGGGAAGCAAAAGGGGTCCTATATTTAGTATTATGACTAATGTGATTAATTCATATATGACTGTGTGTGTATATTCGTCAATGACTAATCACAGTATTTCTGAGTGGTTTTGAAATACTTTGTGTTTAGGGTGTATTTGAGAACCTGTTCTTCAGAGAATTTGTGAGTGTGTGTGTGTGTGTGTGTGTGTGTGTGTGTGTGTGTGTGTGTGTGCGTGTGTGTGTCTCGACTGCTGAGCTAAATAAACTCAGATTCATATAAAATGGGAGAAATCCATATTTTAGCATTTTATTATTTGAATATGTGAAGGCTAAGGTTTCAAACTCTTAAACAAGCAGAACAATTCATAGTAAAAAACACAATAAAAATAATTATTGTAATAATATTATTGTTATGGACTGCTCAGAGACTTGGGTGAAGTTCCAAATGCAGCTTTTATTGGGCAATCCAGAATTATAATCCATGTAGCAAGCAATTGGTCAAAACACCATGCAGACAAACAACACCAGGGTAGAAAACACAGGCAAACAGGCAAATCCAGGACAACAGCCAGAAGATCAAAACTAAGACATGAGAAACCTGGCTCAGAATGGCAGTATAACATTGAACATACAAGACTTTCACACTAAATGAGTAAAAACACCAGGCTTATATGGGCAGAGTTGCACTGTTTACACGAAGGGAAGACGCAGATATTTCCCTGTGGTTTGGCCTCTCATTTACACGAAAACCCTGTTTTTCATCACAGAAAACGATTATTTCTAAAAACTCCTGCCAAAGTGGAGATTTCTGATAACGCCGGTTATGTGTTGCCGTGTCAACTGAGAGAAACGGGGTTTTAGGTTCTCAAACACCACATTATGCGCCAGAAAATGCTTAACGTCATGTGAGCGCCCAGTTTGGCATAGTTATGATGGCTCTCGAAAGCGTATTCATGTGGGTTGATGTAAATGACAACTTTTTTGAAAACGATGTTGTGTGCAAAATGTCATCATTGAAAACGGAGGGGGAAGAATATTCGTTTCTCTAAATACCTGGCTATGTGTAAATGTGGCCTAAACTACTTTCACGGACACAGGAAACCGGGATACAAGGGCTTAGAATTGCAGTGTAACATTGACTTCCCAGTTTGCACTGAATGAGTGAAAACACCAGGCTTATATGGGCAGAGTTTAACCAGATAATGAGACACAGGTGGTAGTGATCAAACAAAAATTAGTACAGGCAATGGGCAAAGGGAGTCAGGAGGAGTGCCCTCTGGTGGGGATCATGGGCATGGTGGAGAGATGTGACAAATATATGACTGAATGTAACCAATCACCATTTACAGTTTTTTACAGTCGCTCGGACACATTTCTCAATACTTAGGTCACTTTTTCAAAACTCTTCACACAGTTCTCCAAACCAACTTTCAGCTCGGCACAGCAGTTCATTTCACTTTCAAAATGCACTAAAACTACCAAATCACTTCATACATGTCTCAAATCAACACATTCTTCCAGAACACTAGCAAAGGTAGACAGACAACAAACACACTTTGTCACCCACAAAACAATGACCTAAAAAACACTAACAACAGGTAGCATTATACAATGTTTTCTTCTGTAAAACAAGCACACTCTCTACTGTTTAGAATTCACTGCAATATATGTTACTGGAATGAACCAGACATGAAGCAGTGCTTCAATATATTTTGTCTTTTTTTTTTTTTTTTTTTTTTTCACAGAGAGTAATTCCAAAATACAATAATTTATATACACACCATCCACCGATACAGATAAAATAGGAATCAGATGTGGTTGGTCCAATTGTCCAATTGTTTTTATTCCATTTCATTTTTAGATTCGAAATATATTTCATTACAATATTACTGTAGAAATGTAGCAAATTGCTGTCATATTCAGTTTTGTATTATGTTATTGTTTTGAACATAAGTTTACCAGTTTTGAAAACAGTATGTAAGCATGTGAAAATTGGCCTGTAAACACACAGAGTTTTGGCGGTTGTTGTGTCAAAGTGAGAAAAGAATTAATGTAATTTGAAAGATGTAGTCATTGAAAGCATTTTGTGCCAAAGCAATGATAAATGATCCACAGTTTAGCCCACATATACTTCTGTTGTGCTCACTGTGTGAAGAGTTTTGAAAAAGTGACCTAAGTATTGAGAAATGTGTCCTAGCGACTGTAAAAAACTGTAATTCTGATTTTTAAAAACTGGTCAAAAATCATGAGATTAATCACTAATTATTTTGTTCTATTGACAGATAAGAAACAAAAATATGTAAATGTCAACTTATTACAAATTAGATATTTTCCAGAAAATATTTGACAAATTTTTATAATGTCTTCATTTTTTACAGTATACACGAAAATATATAACTACCTTTATAATTTAGGAAGGGGGCCCCTTTGCAAGGGCATCATCCTATTTGGAGGTCCATAGCTTTAAAAAGTTTGAAAACCCCTGAGGTAAGACAATTTAATGTTTAGTTAAACGGAATCTATACACAGACAGTAGGATGAAGTGTGTTAGAAGATCTGTGTGTGTGTGTGTGTCTGTGTGTGTGTGTGTGTGTGTGTGTGTGTGTGTGTGTGTGTGTGTGTGTGTGTGTGTGTGTGTGTGTGTGTGTGTGTGTGTGTGTGTGTGTGTGTGTGTGTGTGTGTGTGTGTGTGTAGGGGTCGAGCATGTACACCTGTTTCAGGTCATGCTCAAGCATGAAGACATGCCAGTCAAACCTCAGGGCATATGACAATATATATGACAAAGAACCCCCTCTACTACAGTGTATGTGTGTGTGTGTACATACTTAACCAGATAACTTGTTATATACGCATGTGTGTGTAACAAATTAATCATATTTTAGGGACAAATTTGTAAAATTTTGTGTGAGCCAAATCTGCTAAAAACCTCCTCTTGGGGAATCATTTGTAAAAACAGTATAAAGTAAATAATGTTTTTTTTTTTTTGTAAAATGTAGAAAGATTTCTGTTAGGGTTAGCTTATAGTATTTTTAACAAGATGCGAAAACAATACAAGTCTATGGAATGTCCCTATTTAAATAAGTGTGTGTGTGTGTGTGTGTGTGTGTGTGTGTGTGTGTGTGTGTGTGTGTGTGTGTGTGTGTGTGTGTGTGAAAGGGATAGTTCACCAAAACATGAAGATTTTGTCATCATTTACTCACCCTCAAGTTGTTCCAAATCTATGATTTTTTTTCTTCTGTTAAACTCAACTCTCTGGTTACTAACATTCTTCAAAATATACTGCAGGTTTGGAAGAACTTGAGGGTGAGTAAATGATGACAGAGTTTTCATTTTTGGGTGAACTATTCCTTTAATACATGATGGATCTGTATTGGACTGAAATTCAAAATGCTAAGATATGTTAGAGCATTTTTGAAGGGATGTATCGGTACTAAGTATTGACAGAATTATTCATTAAAATTATCATTCAAACAAAATACAATAGAATTTTCATATCTATCTTTTACTGATTATTGGCCATAAAAACTGATTATTGGCTCATTCAGAATCTTAATTGCTATTGATACATCCCAATATATTTGTATGTTTTTGCAGGTGGGCACGCAACAGTAATGGGAGATTGGAACAGTCTTGGAAAGCTTTTGGAAAGTGCCCAGGAACACTCCACGGTGGTGGGCAAAGTCTGGCTCACCGTACTTTTCATCTTCCGTATATTGGTGCTCGGTGCTGCCGCAGAGAAGGTTTGGGGTGATGAGCAGTCCGGTTTCACCTGTGACACCAAACAACCTGGTTGTCAGAATGTATGTTATGATATAACCTTCCCGATCTCTCACATACGATTCTGGGTGCTTCAGATCATCTTCGTCTCCACTCCGACACTGATCTACCTGGGCCACATCCTCCACCTGGTGCGCATGGAGCAGAAACATAAACACAGTGAGGACAGCGGGGCAGACAAACAAGAACTTTTAAGCTCCAAAGCTGGAAAAGGTCCTATACGTGATGAACAGGGGAAGATCCGCCTGCAGGGAGTCTTACTACGCACGTATGTCTTCAACATCATCTTCAAAACACTGTTTGAGGTGGGCTTCATTGTGGCACAGTACTTCCTGTATGGGTTCGATCTCAAGCCACTGTACACCTGCAACAGGTGGCCCTGCCCTAACACCGTCAACTGCTACATCTCACGACCTACGGAGAAAACCATCTTCATCGTGTTCATGCTGGCCGTGGCCTGTGTCTCTCTGCTGCTTAACCTGGTGGAGATGTATCACCTGGGTTTCACCAAGTGCCGACAGGGCCTCCGTTACCGGCGCGCTCATTCTGTCTGCGACACTGAATCTAAAGCACCCAGTGAGATGGTTCAGTTTGTGCCAAACTACCCGTATTTTCCACCTCACGCTCCTCCTCCGGCTCCCTTTCCCGCTGAACCGCACTTCAACCTCTCAGAACCCGATGGAACCTTCCCACAGCATGGCAGCCGCTCTGTTTGCAAGCAAAACCGCGAGAACATGGCTGTAGAGCGCAGTGGAAAACCTGACGCAGCGGATGTCAAGACCAGTAAAGCGGCGAATTCTGTCCCCGGATCACCAGCGAGCCAGCAGCGCAGGCCCAGCCATTCAAGTCGCTACAGCAGCAACAAGACCAGGATGGATGACCTCAAAATCTAACCAGAAGGAAACGGGACTCCATCACTGTTTCCGGGCTCTTCCGTTCTGAACACACAGGAGATTCCCTCTCTCGCTCACCGGCACTGAGCATGATGAGATTAATTTACAAAAGTGTCATTTAGAGTGACATCAGAATCAGGGAGTCTAAATGTAAATTGGTGTGATGCTTTACTTGAATTCATTTTGTGGGAACATTGCAATCACTTGATCATCGATTGAACAGATTGATGATTGAATAATGGACTGAGTCATATGGAGCCCATTTCTGCCACATAAGAAAAAATTCATGCTTTTGGTCAATTGTAATTGGACATAATTATGAGATAAAAAGTTAAATTTATGAAATATTAAGTAATAATTTTGAGATTAAAGTTGAAATTATGACATACTAAGTAGGGGCATTCCAAATGAAAATGGACACCTAAAACCCTTCTCAGGAGGAGCACATTCAGTTAATCATCTCAGTTAATGAGATAAGAGGTACAGTATACAGCAGACTTACCTCTGTTCTATGACAGTTTTCCAGCATCCCTCCACCACCCCATCTCCTCACTTCTAACTATTCCTATCCCAACCTGGGATGGGGGGGAGTTCTCTGGGTTTGGGCCAAATTCCGAGCTCGGAACAGCACGCCAAATACGCATTACCTTTACTCTGTTTAATTATATGTAAGTGTGAACTCGTGAAAGGCCCTCCCACAAGTTTGTTAGCAAAGGGTACATGCCATTGTCACTTCAAAAAGTATTTTTATTGTTTATGGTCATGTGTGATGGAGTCCTCATTCATTTTAATGCTATATGGCGGGAGAGTTCGAGTTAACATAAATAGACAAATTTATAGAATAAGAAGAATAAGGAGGTTTTGCGCAACAAATTTCAGTATTTTATGAAACAGGTCACATCACCTCCAGTTCAGGTCTTTTGCATGTGCTTCATTAATTATAGAGCTGCTTTACTCAATATGCCTTCAAAGGAGCTAAAGATGAGCATAACTGATGTCCATCGCATATGCTGGTGGATATCTAAAAGTTTTTTTTTTATTCTTCTCACTAACATTCGAATATTAAAATTGAATAAAATGGCAACAATAAAAAAGAACTGGCTTGGTTAGCCGATCGATCGATATGGCCGTCAGTTCATAATTAACACTTTCTCCGACAAGCAATATTACAATATTACATTTTTCATACATTTCGTATGAAGTTTAAATAAGTTCCATCAGTAAGAAATGTGTTTACAGTTTTTTTCGATTGTGAAACGACAGTGAGCACAACTGGAGCTACATGTGCAAAACTCTAACTACAGTCTGCACTACCAACAGTCACCTGAGCTAAACAGTTCACATCACCTGCAAAACTCATTCCAAGCAACACAACTCTTAACACATGGCTCAAAACTGGCTCAGTGCAGCCAAACACTATGCACAACCCTCACTGAGATAACACACACTGTCACTCAGAACACACTGAGAGTAAAAACACAAGCATCAAACATCAATACAGAAAATACAAACTTTTCATCTTTACATTTTGAACAATTTCAGAGACTTCATACAAAGTAATATTTTCTTCAAAGAAAAGAGTGACATTCTTTCACATGATTTTCAGAACATAATTCTTTACTGTAAGATAAATGAAAATTAGCAGTTTGCAGAAGTGTGTAGAGTTTTGAAAACTGTGTTCAAGCAATGAAAAACGAACTAGAGTTTGGTCCAAATGAACTGCTGCTGTGCAGACTGTAGTTAGAGTTTTGCACATGTAGCTCCAGTTGTGCTCACTGTCGTTTAGCAATCGAAAAAAAACTGTAAGATATGTTAGGTAAAAGTCTCCAAATAAGAGACTGTAAATTTTAAAGTTGAGAGCAGAGAGCAAATTTTTGTCATAATTATGATTTAACAAAGCATAATTTTTTTTTTATTATGTGGCAGAAATGGTCTTCGATAGGTATAATACTTAAAAATGATTCAGAATTGCTTTACATTTACCAGCAATAAAATACTTAGGAGACTTACGGGTAAAATGTGAATGTCTGAATTTTGTGAGGTTTTTTGAAGGGGATATAGACTGACTACAGAGGAAAACTGATTTATTTATATTCTTTCATTGGCAACACTAATCACATTTTACACATCAACAGCTTACAAAAGTTACATCATCCAGACTTCAGTTCAGTTCTGTTTTTTTTTTTTTTTACCAGGTGTTTACAGTCTTCAATTTGTCTATGGCTTGTTTAAATCTTTTTAGCCAGAGAACCAGCACTTTATGAATGTAGTGTCCAGACATTCTCACCATGTAAACATGATTGATATAAAGCAAAGTTGCTATGTGTGTGTTCACTTCTTAAATAAACACTGAAGACTATTCTTAGAAAGCTGAAATGTGTGCCCAGAGACACTCTGTATGAGCATGAGTGTCCGGTTTGAAACCTGATACAGGTCTAGCAGACGGAGCACCAATTGGCTAAATCTGTCCCATTAGGCAAGAGTAGCTCAAATTCAAGTGGCTTAAATAGTTGCAAAAAGCATTTCAGCAGATCCAAAAAGTTTAAAGTGTCACATGGGCAGTTATGGATCGTTATGTCAAGCCAACAGTTAGGCAGCGCACAAGGTTTTGGAGCAGGGCTAGAGAGATGTTGGTCATTCAAAGGCAGCATCATCCTGACTGAAAAGGAGCCTCAAAAGTGACTTAAAAAACTTTTGAAGAGCTTAAAAAAATCACTTATGCCCTGCACACAAAGAGTCTCATGTTAGCATGTTTCTAAGCTAATAGCTTGATACTGTCACAATAAATACACAAGTATTAGTTGAAATAAAATGTATGCATTTTCAAATATATGAAAGACCGGTAAAAGATTAGATACTTTCATTACAGAATAATAAAATGCAAATATTTTATGCAGCCTGAGGAGAGACCAAACCCACTATATTTGGTCTTTTGGAACACAGTATCTTTCACATTTTGAAATGCTGCATGACCAGAGACAGACTTACCCTCAGAGGGAGACTACAACCTATGCTTAAAGTTGACATGAAATGCAAATTCACCCAATCTATTTTCTAAATGTATGTTTTGTATGTGAATGTTTTATCCATGCATATGTTTATTATTATTATTATTACTAACCACATAACCACATACTACACTCAGAATATCATAACAGAATCACTACATAATTCTCTGGTGATGTATGCTGGACATCTACAATAATTTATTTAGCTTAAACCATCTACAATAGACTTTAAGTTCACATTCATTTTTGAGTGCAAAGCCCACATCTCAAAATCCAATCAACAGCCGAAAAATAGAACCAAATCAGTTACACTCGGATGTACGTCACAACGTGGAAGAGAAGATCTGCCTAAACTGCTGTTTCATTGCGACTTACCATGAGATCCCAATAAGAAGATCAGAGGCCATTCTAGTCAATGGAGAAGAGTATGTGAGGTAATATGCCGAATTAATTGCTTTTTTTTTGTGGAAACAGTATTTGCATAATGAATCTACAGCTTTGCTACTTGCCATTACATTTACATTTTTGAGTGAGCTAGAACGGGCTTGCCACACAATATTAGGCCTAGTGATTATTTTACCCTAATGCATTTTATTTCTATGGTCTATAAAACTGGCTGATGACCCATAGGGGTTGCAATCTCCCCCTTTTAAGAAAATCTTGCATGTATCATAACAGGTGTTGCCACCGTGGCAGGGGTCATAGGACATGATGTCAAGCTGTGCCAACATGGACTTCATAAATTATGTAAGATTCCTCATGTGACCGATCAAAGGCAGCTAAAGCAGATCACAGCAGGGGCCTGTCTGCATGTCTGTAGTTGGGATCGATCACTCTATTGACAGCACTGTGGACGTCCTGCTTACACTGTTCTCATTTTACCAGGAGGCTTAACTCGTTCTGCCCATGAAGGGCATGTTCCTGGATCAATATCGAGGTCGCTCCTAGAACAACATTAGAGAGAAATAGAGATGGAAGAAATTTTCTTCATACATTTTATTTTATCATTAAATTTTCACTATGTGACAGAGTTTATGAGGCACAAACAGTTTGTAACAAAAAAACAACAACTTTTAGACAAAGAAAAGAAAATCTAATCAAAACGACCACATTTTTACCCCGCAGTACATGAAGTATGAACAGCAAGAAAGTGACAGGAGAGGATGGAACACTAATAATTAAACACTTTCAATTCAACTTCATCTGCAAAGTTCAGAGCGGTTTGACTATATAATTGGAGGTTTGTGTGCAAGAAAGCAAAACAAAACAGCATTTTCCTTAGATAAACAACCAAACAAATACAAAATATGCCCTATGGCTTCCTTCTCTTAGGCGCCTTTTAACTTTAGAAGAACATAATTACTTCATTAAACATAGAACAAAAAACTTGTTTAGCTGGTATAGACCTGACATAGCTTTAAACAGAATAACCACAAAACATCAACTTCCTTTTTTGCATTCATCACCACAAGCTCTCAACATTTACACAAAGCTGAAAATTAAGAACAATTCTGCATATTCATTGGTCCATTTTAAGCATTATACAACATATTTTACTTACGATTGGTGGACTCATCACTTAGTGTTTCTTACAGGTTTGATTACATAAACTCTGACAGAAAAATTACTTATTCACTTTGCATATAATTTACAGCGCAATAGTTGTACAAATTTTTCTTGCTAAAGCATTTCAGTATGTTCTGTATGACTTTTTAATCTGTAAAATAATGGCAGAAAATATCCTTATTTTATGACAAAATTTGCATTATTTGGAAACAAATCTTATAAATGATTGCGATAAATGTTTACAAATCAATAAGAGGAAAGATGAAATAGGTTTCGTTAAATGGAAGCACTTGTGATATTCGTATCCGTGAAGACCTGAATCAAAAACTAATAAGGCATAAACCACAGATTCCGGTTTGTAGACACAAACACATTCAGTGAATCAGAATTAAACAGCTATGATCTGGATTCCTAATACAGAACTTCAATGCAATGGATATGATGCAGACTAAACTCTGCCTCCTGAACTCATTTTTGGGATTTCCTAATAAAGCTTTAACAAAAAGAACAACAATTTCATTTCATAGAGCATTTTAGTAGGGTAAGTAATGTCAGGTGACATGTTTAATGGACTGAGATATTTTGAACGAATTCTCAAACAACATAGTTTGTCAGCAGTTCAACAGCATAGCATAACTTTGATATCCCTTAGAATTATCCTACCTTTTGTGTTTACATGTGCTTACGTGAATTAGGTCAGGCTGGGAATGAGAGCAAGAGGAATATTCTGAGGTAACTTAAATAAATAAAGGAGGCAAAGCCTTTTCATGCCGTCATCCCAAATCACACGTGCCATTTATATTATCATTTAGAATATAATACCTCATTCAGTTCTATATATTACATCATAATACCTTCATCTACATTATATCACCTATCCTCTATATTACATGAATAACATCTAACACTAATCATTTATTTGACATTAAAATAACCTCATACCCGTTTTACTTCTTTCCTCACACTATATAATCTAAATCATTTTATACATCAATTCTTTTTTTGTCCCTTTGACCTGCATATGTGCATTTGTATTTAAATTAAACGATTTCCTCATCTTTAACAGACATATAAGTGTTTCACAAACACTGACCAGTAGAGGTTGCACAGAGTAAGAGAAAGAGAGGAGGAAGGGCTTATGGCTTTTAGGGCAGTGTTTTGCTGTGATTGCTCTGAAATAGTGTTTTAGTGTGCGTCTTTAAGCTGGTTTTTACGTGCGTGTGCGATCAGAGCGTTTGTGTCAATAGCCCGTTCGAAGAAGCGAACGACAGGCGGTTCATTCAGGAGAGATGCGAGAATCTGCTCGAAGGAGAAACTCCAGTCCCCATCTCTGACCGTGGAGGGTGAGCTGGGTATGTCTGTTGGTGTGTCCAACGCAGGGCTGCTGGTTCCGGTGGGACTGCTGGTGGGCGTAGAAGGGCGCGAAGTTGAGTTTGGGGTAATGTCAGAGCGGGACGGGACGGTTTCATGTTGACTGACCGGAGACTCAGTGTGGTCCTGGGTGCCTTCACCCTCAGCGAGGGTCTCGGCCTCAGGGCTGGTGGGCAATGTTGGGGAGGTCTTTGTCTGAGCCGTGCTGGTGGGTGTATTTTGGGGTGTTTTTTGCGGGCTGCTCTGCTGTAGCTTCCGCCCCACCTCCTCCATGCGCAACAGAAGACTGGTCACTCGCGCCACGGCGCGGTACAGACTCTCCTCCTCCGCATCACCGTGGAACACGCCATACAGGGTCTTCGTCAAACGAATAAACTGCACCTGGAACAAATACAGTCTATTTAATTGATTTGAACTGCATTTACATGGCTTCACATTAACCACAACAAATATGTCCAGCAATGGGCAACATTCCTATTACACTTCAATAAGAGAAGTCTAAACTTAAGTTTGAGGGCAAGAACAAGTTGTGTGTTCAGGACAAAGAACAGCGAGACTCACAGACTATGCCAGAGAATAGGAATAGAACCGCACTGAACAATGTTAGTCAGTAGAGAATGGACACTGTTGACACAATTGTCAAAACACCTCAATGTATTTGTGGAATCAACATCAGGACTAAGCAAACCAGGTGCTGTACTCAAATAAGCATGAGAAACCGTCTTGATGTCCCACATTCATTTCAGAGATTAAATATTCATATTCCAATTTAAAAAATATATTCCTATTTTAATAGTACACTTACAGTATTTTTGTAATACTACATTATTTAAATAGTTTTTAATATATATTATTATTATTATTTACATACACTGCCTTTTCAAAAGTTTTTTTTTAATTAATACATTTATTCTACAAGGAAAAAGGAAAAAGTGACAGTAAACAATACAAAAATGTATTCTCATCATACTTTCTAAATATATTTCTAAAAAAAATGTATCACAGTTTCCACAAAAATATTAAGCAGCACAATATTTTCAACAATGATAACAATAAGAAATGTTTCTTAAACACTAAATCAGCATATCAGAATGATTCCTGAAGGATCATGTGAGACTGAAGACTGGATTAATGACGCAGCTGAAATTATAGCTTTGCCATCACAGGAATAAATTACATTTAATCTTTTTTTATATAGAATAAAAGTTATTTTAAATGGTAATCATATTTCCACAATATTACTGATTTACTGTATTTGATCAAATAAATGCAGCTTTGCTGCATATATATATATATACACACACACAAATAAAATCTTGAACCAAATAAAACAATTCAATAAAATTAACATGACTTCCCCAAACTTCTCAAAACTATACATGAGAAACTTCATGAAAGAATATTTGATTATTGCCTTCGCTCAGCTTTCAGATGATGTTCACAAACAATGTTAAAACAACAAAGTAAACATTGGACAGTTAGTAGCGATGCTACGTTTGGTTAATGTACACAGATCAGCAGTGCATAAAGTGAAAAATCTCAGCATCACACAGGAAAAAGTCAACAGATAATGTTCAGTCATTATTAAATGGCTGGATAATCCCATTTAATACCATTGACTTTTTCCTTTTTCCTGCACAAAGACATTGGGTATTTATGTACCCATTAAATTCTGAGCATGTTAAATTTTTGTGTGTGTGTACCTGATTAATTCTGGGCAGATCTTTAATATTCTCATCTCTCCGCTGCAAGTCTTCCTGCCACTGTTTCAGATATTCTTGCAGATCTACTTTAGCACGACCTGAGGGGCAAAATACATCTGATTTTTAAAGTTTCCTGGAATACTCGATTCTGATTGGTCGATCACAGCATTTTGTGGTAAAATATTTTTGTATAGCATACTAATTTGACGTTTCTGTCTGCCAACCGATCTCTTTCCTTTCACATAATCCAATAATTTAAACTCATATCAATATGTTCTGTCCATCCATTTATTTGGCAAGTAAAAATGCAGTCATTTGGTTTTTGCACAGTGACCCTGACCACCCAGTTATGGTTTATTTTATGATATTGTTTGATATGATGGTGGAGAACATGATCATAGGATAGGGATGAATACTCCACCTCTCTCTGGACATTTTCTGATCACTCCATCCTCTGCCGAGTCTACAAGAAAAAGAGGAGAAAATGTACAACCACAAAACAGTGATGACAGAACAGTGAACTCACACATTAATGAACAGATATACATGCATACATATAGATATATATTTTATAAGCTTTTTCTTAGGGTGGGCAGGGATTTAAGCTTCTGCTTCTTGATAAAAGACCAAAATTTGGTATGTTTTCTAGAAATTAAAATTGTTTGATTTTAGTTGATTAGTTCCTCTTCAGCACAAATAAAAATACTACACACAACACACAAACATGAAAATAATAACTAAGCACATAAAATAAATGACTAACATTATAACACACCCAGAAGAAAGAAGAAAGAGTAAAAAGAAAGGCGTAAGGAGCCACAGAAAGAAGTGAAAGCTGACCAGAAAGACGAGTGGAGAAAGAGTGATCTTCAGCTGGAGGAAAAAATCTAGACGACGGTAAAATCTTACAGTCCTGTGTCCCTGAAGAAACACAAAATATGAATATATGCAGAAACACACATTCTTCTATTTTTTTGCACTGGTAATTTTTTTTGTCATGATCTGTTGTAAGTTATGGACAAATCTGCACTTATTAAAAATGGCCCATATATATATTTTTTAAAAAGGCACCCAATTACATCAAGATTGATGGGGATTTAGATAAAGTGGTGTTATCTTCGTTGTTACAAAACCAGGAAAGTAATCCAAAGGTTATTGGCTCATATTACATAGGTCCCATTACTCCCATATCACTATTATGGCCTTCCAAGACCAGAAGAACTGTTGCCGTTGCTGTTTAAGTTCCTTTGGATGAAAAAGTGTCCAATAACTAACTAACTACATGTTTACAAATAAAGAGAATAATGAGGGGATGTAGAGAGGTTAGATATATAGATTATACAGGGTAACAGAGGGGTCAGATACTGTAAATAGATTAAACAGGGTTATAGAGGGGTTAGATGACATATAGATTATATATCTGACCCAACTATTACCCTGTATAGATTATAAAAGGTTATTTAGGGGTAAGACTTCTAGATTATACAGGGTTATAAAGGGAAAACACATACAGATTATACAGGGTTATACATGGGTCAGATATATAGATAATCAAGGGTTACTGAGGTATAAGACATAAAAATTGCATAAGTTCGTAAAGGGGACAGATATACAGAGATTAATCTATAAAATTATACAAATCATTATAGCACAGTGGGAGAGATCAGAGAATTAATTTACCTGGTTGAAGGTGTAGTTTGAAGAGAAGTTTTAGTTTTTCTGTGAATGATCGGTTGTATAAGATATCTGCAACACACACACACACACACACACACACACACACACACACACACACACACACACACACACGAATGAATCTGACAGATTGGAAAGCAAGCTGCTATGTACTGAAAAGTGAAAGGTCAAAGGGCAGAGTTAGGCTCCTCTTACCCAGACCGCATATGAATTCTTTAAAGTTCACAAGTCCATCTCCATTCTCGTCCAGAATATGAAAGGCTGATCTTGCCAGCGAGCATGCGTGCGTATGTGTGGTCCATGGCAGCAGGAGGTTAAACAGGCTACTAAACTGGGACTGATCCAGCTGATACTGGTCAAGATATGGCAAGCTTGGGTCATGGTTCTGCAGGGCAGGACTACACACTGACCAGTAACAGCTCACAAAGTGCTGCCTCTGCAACACACAAACATAGACACTATATATCCATATGCCCACACTCACACATACTCAACAAATGTAATTTAAAAGACACACAAACAGACACAGTTCATGTTGCAGCGGCCGAATTTTGAGGCCTTTATGTACTGAAAAGCACCAGTTTGTACAGTGTAACTTACCTTAAAAAGCAAGTAGAGCTCGTCCAGCTGAGCAGCACTGAACTTCACACCTTGAGCAACAACACGCAACTGCAGTAATATGAAACAAACAAAAAACGATGGACTATTAAACAATTTACCAGGGACAATAAACTTTACTGCCACTGTATATGCAAACAATGTGTAAAGAAGAAATTATGCAGATTACACCACATTCCAAAGTCTGGGGTTTGTAAGATTTTTCAATGTTTTTAATAAAGCCTCTTATGCTCACTAAGGCTGCATTTATTTGATCAAAAATACAATACAGCAATACTGAGAAATATCTTCACAATTTAAAATAATTGTTTTCTATTTTTATACATCTTAAAATGTAATTTATTCCTGTCATGTCAAAGCTGAATTGTCAGGAGCCATTACTCCAGTCTTCAGTGTCACATGATACCTCACAAATCACAGAACACAAATCAAAGAATAGAAAGAGCACTTATTTGAAACTCAAATCTTTTTTAACATTATAAATGTATTTACTGTCTCTTTTGATCAATTGAATGCATCCTTGCTAAATAGATTCATCAAATCTTACTGATCAAAATAAAATTTGCCATGAAAGTAATGAATGTAGTTTTATAATGCATTTTTGTTTCTTTATGTTAAATCTTTCAAAATTCTAAAGATTTATATATTGTAACATATTATATGACCTAAGGACTAAAGGAATAAGGTTCACACACATTTGTACTTACTACATTTTGTTTTGTTGTGTCCTCTAATGTCTGAATGACACAAAGCTTGTTCTTCTTTCGCATGTTTTCCACTTCCTCTGTTCGAATGTCTCCATATTTCTGAAACAAAGACGCCTCATTATTCTGTCTGTTTCAGGCCTGTCAGAGGGGGGTTTCAGTCATTCCGTCAACACAAAATTTACACAAAACTATAAAATCTGTCAACTTGAGTACAGGTGTTAATTGTCAAAGAAGTATTAACAAAGACATTACATTTAATCATTTAACAGACGCTTTTATCCAAAGTGACTTACAAATGAGACATCCCTAACATGTTTTTTTCTTTGTACAGACAGATTTTAATGTTCACTACAGTGTATTAAAGTGTGCAGATTTACCTCGTACGCCTCTTTGATGAGATCACAGATGTCAACCTTTTGTATTGATTTGTCATTGGTTGTTGCAGATGCCTGCTGCACGGTAGCTGGTAGAGGACTGTCTTTATTTGTGACATTGTCAAAAAACCTAAAGGATAAAATCAAATATGAAGACAGGTCGAGTTTGTAAATATAAAAATCCACTGCAAAAACCAAAGATGCTGTTTACAATTAAACAGCAGCTTGTCATCCAAAGAAACTCTGTAGGTTCGGTCATCCTGATCTTGGCTGAATGAATTACACAGCATGGACAAAAGATCCATCTAGTAGTAGTGGCGGTAATAATAAACATACATGCAAATTGATTTTTGTGATTTTCACAGTGGTCAACCTCTACTATAAAATGCTCACCTCTTATGTTGCTCATAAGAGGCAGATAGGCCACAAAAATAAAAGGAACTGATAGAAGGAACAATCCAGCTTGCTACCCACATGCTTGGCTATTATAAAATGACAACGGTCCAATCACCTGTTGAGGACTGTGACAGCTTCTGCGTCGTCATGGCAACAAAGCAGATTGTCCATATTGTAGTCGAGCACAGCAAGGCCAAGCTGCAGAATGGCTTTGATTCCATCATAAAAGAAGCAATCGACAACATTCACAGCACTCTCAATTGGCAGTACACTGATAAAGAGAGTCAGGAACCATGACAACGACACTGACGAGAAGAACGACAGGTCTGTCATGTGTTCGGTCAGCTGGGTTAGATGCTCACGGATCAGTTCCTCGAACACGGCTTGGTCCACCAAGGCACCTGGAAAACATACACACGGAGACTTGAATAATACTGTAACCAAAAAGAAACATTTGCTAATTGTAGAGCACACCTTAACAAAGCTCAGACTGAATGACATTCTGGGTATGAGATGTGTACAACCAGCTCTCACACACATACCAATAATTCTGCGATTGAAGTAGTCTGGGAGCATTCGTTCACACACAGCAACCAGCAGCCAGAAGGCCTCTTCCTCTTTAGCATACAGCAACAACACCGAAGTCAGGATATTCATCGCCTGGACAGACCGACATATAAACAAGAGTGAGAATATATACATCTTCTTAAGCTAAATGATATTATAAATAATGTCTGGAATTCATATCATTGATAGAATGACTGGAAGGCAAGACTTTCAGTGAATAAAGAGAATAAAAACATAAATGAGTTTGGAATGACATAAGGGTGTGTAATGACAGAATTTCATTTCAAGTGAACAGTCCCTTTAAGAGTTTGTGATGTCATTGTATATAGACAAATTTAATTTAAATAAATATAAATAAAATATTTTAATAATCTGACTTCTTACAAATAAAAAAAACATAGTCACAATATCTTTCAAATGCATAGACTTCACTTTGCATATTTTCCATGATTATACTTTGCATAGACAAAGTGTTGGATTAACAAAACATTTATATTCCATGCCATTCCTGTTTTGCACACAAAAATGTTTATATGAGGCTCCATAGTTCATGTTATGTTCTTTATTACCATAGATTTAGCTGTTTCTCATTTTTCTCTTGTTTTGTTAAATATCTGATTTAATATCAAATATTGGTGCAATGTCTTTTTGTGCTGATGTTTATGTCTATGGTAATGAATTATTGTGTGTGATAGTCTGGCAGACAATGCTCTATTGCTGTGCAAAAGCAGGATGTTGCGTACAGACATACACCATCATAAAGTCTGCTCCCCTTTGTAGCTACAACTGGTCACTTAGACACGACACTATCATCTAACTGACATTAAACGTTTGCTAAGTGAATATTAAAAAAAAAATTCTATGCCATGAAAACACTAGACCATTACAAACCTGTATGACTCTGAGATTGTGTAGTCAATCAATCAGAGTGCAACTTGATGGCTTTGAGAAAGCTTTTAAAAAAGATTTGTGCTCAAGAAACATCAGATGTCCTGTGAACTGTACCATCTGTTGCTGAGACCATGTGAGAAAGCTAAATGAAAGAGTCACGTGTGCGTATACCTGGCAGTAGCCGATTTTGGGGTTGCGGTGAGCATAGGCAGTCAGGACGCGGCGAAGGGCCGAGATTCCTGTGTCACTCTGGAATGCTGGGTGTTCTGGGAGAGAGCGATGCAGATCTCTCTCAATCTCATCACACGCGAGTGAGCTGCTGCCCATGCACTCCTCCAGCAGGCGCCCGTAGTACCCAGGGTGAGAGGTCATGTCATGCACCGCACCTATATAACAAGCAAACATACATGTACAAACTGCAGCACACACCTACTGCACACACACACACACACACACACACACACACACCTGAGAAGAGCATCCACAGTTCTCCTCTGAGAGTCTCTGGAACTCCTCGTACAATGAGATCACGTGTTTTTTTGGTGCAAAACATTCCGGTTCCACGGCCATATTCCGCGAAGTGGATCTGCCACGACTGCTCTTTCATTCGCTCCTTCAGCTGTCAACAGTGGGATCAAAAGTTTGGGTCTGTAAGATTTTTTAAGGATTTTAAAAAATAAGTATTTTATGCTAATAAAGGATGCATTTATGTAATCAAAAAATAGACTGTTTTCTATTTTAATAAAAATGTTCTTGTGATGCCAAAGCTGAATATTTGCTCCAATCTTCAGTGTCACATGACCCGTCATAAGTCTTTCTAATATGCTGATTTGTTGCTCAAGAAACATTTCCAATTATCATCATTGTTAAAAACAGTTGTGTTGCTTAACATTTTTGTGGAATCTATGATAATTTTTTTTCAGAAATCCCTAATGAATAGAAAACATCCTTACTGACACTGTTGATCAATTTAATGTGTCCTCACTGAGTAAATATATTAAATTTTCAAAACAAAACAAAATCTAATCCCAAACCTTTGAATGTTAGTGTATACCGCTTGCTTTGATTCCATTAATCCTTCTTTACTTAACTAAAGTTACACCAATATTGCAATAAGGTTACCATTTTGGGGTCAAGGTTTTCCGCATCGTGTGGATGGAAGACATTCATGAGAGCTTCAGTGCTGACGGCTTGACTTTGCCCCACCATCACACCCTCCTCATCCTCGGAGAGAAAGACACACACATACAATTTAATGTCCAATAAGTATCCTCTGGGATTTGTACAGTTCTTTTTTTCTGAAATGTGGGATATTTTTAATTTAAAACTGCCTGTGACATTTTTAATTGCTATGGAATATATATAATAATATTATTATCATGGTAAGATATGGTAAGGTAACACATCATTTCTTTAAATTAGTGGCTGTAGTGTAGAGGAATTACCGGATTACTGTTACAATGCTGGGGGCTTCCTGCTGTGCCACACTTTCTGCGGATGGTGGCAGCAAGTCGCTCGAAATCCCGAACCTCAGAAAAACGCAAAGCTCTCTTGCCACGCAAACACACAGTCAGGGCACGACTACTGCGGTCTGGCAGCTCCACACTAAACACCTGCAGGCATACATTAATGCCATAAACACAGAAATAAGCAAACACACTGATAACAAAACAAAAAATTATGAATTTTTCAAAACTCCCCAGCCACAAAATATACACCATTTCTATTGAAACTTATGTCATGTATATAAATATATTTGTAATTACATATTTGTAATGTCAAAGTTGTAATTTAGTACATATAAAGTATAACTTTAAGTGTAATATATCATAACACACTACATAAATTAAAATCAAGTACTTTACATGTGCTTCAGTACACTTATTTTGATATATTGACTAAGATAACTGAAGTTCAGCATGTCAAAATAAGTGTACTTCTCTAAAAGAAAATCAAAGTTAAACTTTTAATTTGACATTATTACAAAGTGCACTTTATAAAAGTGTATTTTAGTGTTAATACATGAATACACATGAATCACTTGTATTCCTCATTTGTAAGTTAATTTGAATAAAAGCATCTACTAAATTAATAAATATCAATTAAAGTTAAGGGTACTGTAATGTACAGTTAAGTGGCCTATTATTTAAATTATATTATCTGCAAGTACAGCTTTTTTTTTTTTAATTTACTTTTAAGATTTGAAGTACATTACAAGTGCACATTCAACACAATTAAGCATACTTATTTTTCTTCACCATGACAGATTTCTTAGCAGTTTGCAGAAAAATTAGCAGTTTACGCACCTCCCATAGAGGTATTATGAGATGGCACTGAGACCCATCCTGGCTTGCAAAGCACAGATAGTTCTCAGAGACACAGATTTTTCCAAGCGCATTGACGTGGCTGAATGGAACCCAGAGGAAACTCTCGTACACTTCACAAAGATTTTCCTCCTGTGGCAACCGGAAAAAAGCTCGGAATGACTGATTCCGTGCATGTATTTCCAGAGCCCTGCAAAAACAACAGTAGAGTCAGACAGTGTTCAGTAAAAAAACAAAACAAAGGTAACATTCAGAGGAATAAAATGAATGCACCTTTGCGTGATGTGAAGGGGGTTGGCTAGTGGATGTTCACCATTAAATGTTTCTTTATCGAAGAACCGCACAATGGCGTAGTCGGCCAGCTGCTGCATGATCAGATACGTCTGCTGGAGTCTCAGGAGCATCGAAAAGAAATGATCCTCTCCACGCACACGCACACGAATGCTCTCTGTCAACATCACACTTGACGTACGTTCCAGACGGCTCACTTCATCCCAGGGATACACTCGTTTCACTAAGCAAGAAATGCACAAACCATGAATAAGATTTTGACTGATGCCAACTGTAAAAGGAGGAAACCACAATATATGAAGTCCTTATAGACAGGGTTTGTACAGACACTGTAAAATTAAATTCCAGGACTTTCAAGCACTACTTTTTTGGTTTTCAAGGACTAAAATCAGAGATCTCACTTACCAATACAATATCTTTATTATCTTTAAATTAAAAAAAAGGTAAATAGATTAATAAAAATAAACCAATAAAACAAAATTATACAAATAAAGTGCAGCACAAGCAACGATTTTGCTAACTTTAACCACTGAAAGGATATTATGACAAAGATATCGCTTTCCTTTTTCAAACAGATTTTATTTCTCCCATTAATATATGATTGACCTGAAGAATAAAAGCTGTATCAAATACTTGGATATTTATATGAGCAATATCAAACTCATAGCCATGCGAAATGTCTCAATAATGTCTATATCAGACGGACAGCAGCGTTAATTTTGAGTGAAAAGATTGTTTTATCAATAAAATTAAACACTAATTTCACATATGTAACCCTGGATCACAAAACCAGTCATAAGTAGCACGGGTATATTTGTGGGAATAGCCAACAATACATTGTATGGGTCAAAATTATCAATTTTTCTTTTATGCCAAAAATCATTAGGATATTAAGTAAAGATCATGTTCCATGAAGATATTTAGTAAATTTCCTACCGTAAATGTATAAAACATTTATTTTTGTGAGTGAATGCAGCACAATCGCGAACATAAATGGACAACTTCAAAGGCGATTTTCTCAATGTTTCGATTTTTTTGCACCCTCAGATTCCAGATTTTCAAATAGTTGTATCTCGGCCAAATATTGTCCTATCCTAACAAACCATAAATCAATGGAAAGCGTATTTATTCAGCTTCCGTGTGATGTATAAATCTCAATTTAAAAAAAATGACCCATATGACTGGTTTTGTCATCCAGGGTCACATATTGTCTTTCAATAATTCAAGCACATTTCATAAATATGGCTGTTTTCAAGAATTTTCCAGGACTTAACTATCCAAAAGTCAAATTAAAGCACCTTGTACGAACCCTGTATAGAGTAATATGTGACATATGGGCAGGTGAATGTATGGGCTTTTTTTTTAGATCTTTTAATCTAATGGACATAATAAGCTTGCACAATTTACATATGAACGCAAAAGGAGACAACGGAAAACATACGGAGAGCGGGAGCATTGGTTTCTGCTCTGACAGCGGCAAGACCACGGCGAACTCTGTGAGGTGGTGCCGTGTTAGAAATCAAGAATGGTGAGAAAACATTGTGCTTGGTACGATTTTCATCTTCAAACCAAACTTGGGCTGACAGTTTAAATCTGGTCTGGCTAGTGCACTTCCCATAATTAGGTCGGTAGGCGGAGAGTAAACGGCCTATTGTGGCTGTTCGAACACATTCGACCACATGAGTGTCCACACTATGAAAGTAATCTGGTCGTTTGCGTTTTCAACTACCTCTGGAAGTGGTTGAAAGTGGACAAGCCCAAAACGCTTTAGACCCCATTTAAACCTGTATTTAGCATCATCCACTTGTGATCCAATCAACCAAAATGCATCTTAATACCAGGTGTAAAGATTTAAAAAACACTTTGTTAATCCACACACTGTTTTAACATCGTGCCCCCATAAAATGGTACTGTAATAGAGCTTGTGGCATTATGTGTAAGCAGGCCAGCATGTTTCTAACCCTCATTTCCCAGCATATAGGAGTAGAAACACAGGAAGTTGGTGCTGAGGTAGATCCAACCCTGGTTTGGCACTCGTCCTCTCCAGTAACTGCAAGAGAAATACGTCACAAGCTTCTCTCTCTGAGGCAAAACAAACAGACGTTCAAAGCGCAGCACTGCCTCCCGGAAGCGTTCAGGATCTTCCTCGTCATCTGCGGATGTGCCCTCCTCTGCTATCAGACCCTACACAAACAACATACCACCACTAAAGTCAACACAAGGGCAAATGCTGGGACTAATATCTAAAATACCACAAAACACGAAAACAGGGGAAAAAACATGGTATATGGGAGCCAAATAACCCTCTCACCCTTATCTTTCCCTGGACAAAACTGGTGATGTCTTCACCAGAGTCAAACACAGAGAGAGTTCTGATGATGTTCTGCTGAAGCCAGTCCCAGTGCTGTGAGATCTCCTCTAAAGATGCTCCTGTACACACACACAGACACACACATTATATCAGGATCTGAATGAGCCCTCACATACACATTAACACTGTGTGCAGCATCTCTCTCACCACAGGCAATGATCCAGTACACCTGAGAGTCAGGCGTCTGGTGTAAAATGCGAAACGGGGCAACTTTGGCTGTAGAGTCAAAAACTGTGTCCAAAGTTCCAACCAGCAGGCCTAAAACAATGTAAAACAACAAACATAACATTATAAAAACATCTCCCTGAGCCTAAAATGTGGCTACATTCCTTAAAACCTGCAGTCTGAATTGCAATTGAATGTGGTTAGTTTTTCCATTTCAAATAACTGCTGTTCTTTTTAACCTTAATTGAAAAAGACACAAAAATATTAAGCAGCTGTTTAAAACAATGATAAAAAGAAATGTTTCTTGAGCGCCAAGTCAGCATAATAAGGCCCATTCATACCATGACATGCCCACAAAAGATAACTATAACGATAATTATATTAGCATTATCCACACCCACGGATAATATTGTTGTATTTATTATAAGCACATGCTGCAGTTTTGTCATCTGCCGCTTTAAATGCTAGTGCACATTAAAGCAGGATGGATTCTCATTGGTTGTCAATGTTTTTATCATTCATCAATCATCAGCTGGAAAAGGTTTTTGTGAAAGTGATTCCAATAATATATTTTATATTTAGATTTTTTTAAAAACCTATCTTTATATATCTATAATGAATATACTCTATTTTATAGCTACAATGAAACTATCGTTATCATTACAGCTATAGAATGATTTCTGAAGGATCATGTGACACTTAATGACTTGAAATTCTGCTTTGCCATCACAGGAATAAATTACATTTTAAAATATATTAAAATAAAGATATATACAATAGCATAATATGAGGTTTAAATGGCACTAACTTTTTGCAGCAAAAATTCAGCTTTGCCATCACAAGAAGGATGTCCTGTTACTTTATCCACTACAGTAAAAGACCTGGGTGTTATACTAGACCACAACTTGTCTTTCGAAAATCATATATCATATGTTACAAGAACAGCCTTTTTCCACCTTAGAAATATTGCTAAGCTACGTAACATGCTATCTGTTTCTGATGCAGAAAAGTTAGTTCATGCATTCATGACCTCGAGACTAGATTACTGTAATGCTTTATTAGCTGGTTGTCCTGCATCCTCAATAAACAAGCTACAGTTAGTGCAAAATGCAGCTGCTAGAGTTCTTACTAGGTCAAGAAAATATGATCATATAACACCAATTTTATCATCTCTACACTGGTTAGCTATTAAGTTCCGTATCAATTACAAAGTACTACTACTGACCTATAAAGCCCTAAATGGTCTAGCTCCTGTGTATTTAATGGACCTTCTATCGCCCTACAATCCATCGCGTTCTTTAAGATCACTAAATTCGAGGCTTCTGGTCATTCCTAGGATATCTAAGTCCACTAAAGGAGGGAGGGCGTTCTCGCATTTAGCTCCTAAACTCTGGAATAGCCTTCCTGATATTGTTCGAGGTTCAGACTCGCTGTCCCAGTTTAAAACTAAATTAAAGACGCATCTCTTTAGCCAAGCATTCACATAATGCTTACCTTTTATACCACTGTTGAATCAGATCGAATGCATTCATTTTATGAATAGCAGCTATGCTAATTATTTCCCATTTGCTTTTCCGCTGTTATCTCGGGACGCTAGTCCCGAGGTAAATGGCGTTCGTCAGCTCCAGTTTGTATCCAGCCTCTCACGGAGACTTCAGAGTCCCCAACACCTGCGATGAGATGACTAAACGCCTGTGAAGAGACGACTCGACGCCGGCGATATGTTATGCCCTAAATTAATACATGATTAACTAACTGTATTTTTTCTATGTACATTTCTGAAATGCACTTTCTGTAAAGCTGCTTTGAAACAATATGTATTGTGAAAAGCGCTATACAAATAAATTTGAATTGAATTGAACAGGAATAAATTACATTTTAAAATATATTCAAATAAAGATATATAAAATATATAGAATAATATGAGGTTTGAATGGATTTACTTCTTGCAATGTCTCTACTGGGGATGTTATCAAGGACAAATTATTAAGATAGTCACTGCAAATATGTCCCCTCTGCACTGCTTATACACACTGCTTCAGAAAGAAGCTGCTGTATTATGGCTGTCATGAAGCAAAGGTTTCCATGGTGATGAACTCCAAAGGGGAAAAAAGTCACTAATAATTAGAGTAAGACCTATAATCAGCTAACCAACCATTCTGGCCATATGTTCCTCTGTACGGGAGGAAACTCCTTGACAGTATGACTTTTATTAATAATTTATTAATAAAAAAATAATAATTTATTTGTTTGTTAATAACAATAGAAAACAGTTTTTGGCACCACTTCCAACGGCATAGCTGTGGTCCTTCTTGCATCTATCTTATTTTATTATTACATACTCTCTGTCAATTTAAAATTGTGGATCAATTGTAAAAAAAATAAAAAATAAAAATGTAAAAAAAAAATAACTAATTAATTTTAGTAGTAAATATTTGTATACTGATATCACTAGAGCTTCCATGTGAGTGTACATAATTTCTCAAAACTTAAAAAAAAAACTGTTCAGTTGTTTGTGTGTAAAGTAAACCCGTTTTTATGTTAGCAAAAAAAAAATAATGAGTGCACCTTTAAAATAAACAATGTAAATTGGCTTAAAATGACACAAAACTTTTATTAACCTCGTTGCCCTTTGCTGGTAAGTCATTCCCAGGTCACATCACCTGCGTTCTTTCAGATGGACTTTATTAAGACAACCTCAGTAAACTGTAAACACGCTGAATCCTACCTGAAACCTAAATAACCTGACGTCACAGTATGACGCAAAAACTGTTCAAAGGAGAGATGAACTCAAATCTACCAAATTATTCTCCGTATTAAACCTGTTTAGGCTTCAGCTTCTAAACATATAATGTCTGACTCTGAAGGAATGTTGCATTTGTAAGTACATTTACGCACACGGTCAGTTTACCGCAGTGGTGACGTCAGTACTCAAAAGAGCACATCATCAGACCACTAAAAACTTGCAAAAAAAAACAAAAAAAAAACCATCATATCATAACCCTTGACCTGTTGCAAAATGACTTTTGGTTAAAACAAAATCAATAGTTTTGAAAATCATTTGAGGTGTATAATTTAAGGTGTAACACCGAAAAAGACGTCACACTTGGATACTTATTAAGCACAATTAATAAAGCATTACAGCCTTTCATGTTCCGAGCTTGCACACGGATATCCGCGGGGTACCTGTCAATCCTCCGCTGTCCTCTCCGGATCCGCGTCTGCGTTGCAGCACGAAGTAATCGTTGGATTTCTCCGTCACCCATAATTTCAACGCGTTTTTAAGAAGCACCTCTTCGGGTTTGAGCCACATGCTGGAATTTGTTTTCAGAAATACGGGTCCTCTTGCATGACACTCGGATCATCTCAAGCGCATACACCCATAGATTTGCGTGTTGTTTGCTCTTGGACCGCTTTTCCCACGTCGACAGAAACTGAGCCAAAGACAGCGACACCGGCGCCAGTGGGATTGTAGTTTTCCACATCTGCCCCGCTGAGCAGAGGAGAGCGCTACACTGAAAACTATCAACTACATTTCCCACAATCCCCGCTCAACCTCATGACTTTGTTTCAAATTATTTAAAGGGACAGCAACATTTGTTTACAACGAGTTGTCACGATAGCGTTTTTACCTTGAACTCATTAGTTTATACCATGCAGAAGTGTGTTTCAGGACTAGAGGTGGGAATTGGAAAGTATAATGATTCCGGTTTTCCCAATAACGATTCTTTAAGTACTTTCGAAAAAAAGAAATGCAATTCTTGCAAAGGGTGTGTTTCCTAATAATTGGCTATAACTATATATTGGAGTAAAAAAAGTCTTAACAAATAAAATATTGCCAACATTTTATGAAACAAACTGATTACAACACAACTTGTGTGATCTTCAAGCGACCGTTGTCATACGAAGTAGAACAGCCATGAATTACACGGATTAAAGTCTCATATAAAACAAAAGTAATTTTCAGCTCAATGATTCATATTTCTTTGATCCGCTCTGATTTATGTGAATTGTTTTGGATTGAGTTGTGAAATGAGCTTCTTAAAAAAAACACTGAATAATAAACACACATTCAATTTCATAAAATATTTTATTTACAATGTTAATTTTAATGTCAGTACTATTCATTTGAAAGAGTAAAGAAATATTTCCATCTCTTATTTAAATATTACAATCAGGAGAACTTAATCCAGATATTTTAAAACCAGCCCCATTAGGTCTATGCAAAGAGTAATATACATTTGCACACTTACATAAGTGTGTGTAAGGCACAATATTACTGAATTTAAAAATTTCCATAAAAATTGGAACAATATATTTTAATAAGCCACAAAAAAAGGGGAAAGTACAGAATGCATTAAGTTCACTGATGTACAGCAGGTGGAGCACTCTTGTCTCTCTCTGTACGTCTCCACAGCTGCTCTGACATCATGATGCTATGGAAGGCCATGAATCTCAAATCCTGACAGAACCACAGTGGGAATCAAACCCTGAATTAGAAATAACCTGAATTAACCACAGACAATTAAAATATGACCTCAGAGAGAGAGAGAGAGAGAGAGAGAGAGAGAGAGAGAGAGAGAGAGAGAGAGAGAGAGAGAGAAAGAGAGAGTCAGTCAGTCAGAGAGAGAGAGAGAGAGAGAGAGAGAGAGTCAGTCAGTCAGAGAGAGAGAGAGAGAGAGAGAGAGAGAGAGAGAGAGAGAGAGAGAGAGAGAGAGAGAGAGAGAGAGAGAGAGAGAGAGAGAGAGAGAGAGAGAGAGAGAGAGAGAGAGAGAGAGAGAGAGAGAGAGAGAAAGATTGATTATAGGCACTTAAGTCAGAAACTAATCAGAAAAGGGCTCAGCAGTGCTTCAATATAAGTCCTCAAATCAAAACCCTTCATTCATCTGTATGAGTGCATTGTATCAGTGTTTGTTGGTGCTGCTCAGGTCCTGATTTCACTCTGCCTGTGAACGTCGCCCTCGAAGGCAAGATTATCATACTGGGGTGACGCGTCCAACTGCTCCTCTTGCACATCTGCAAACCAATCACAACAAACCACTCAGACCAAAAGACCAATAACAATAACTGACCTATTACCTTGTTTCTAGAAGCATCTTTTCCCCCAATCATTTTCTCCATTAGAGTAAAAAAAACAACAACAACCATCTCCAAATTTATTTACAACATTTCAAACTTCAGCTTTAAGGTACACTGTGAACAGCTTCATCAAATCAGCAATTACAGAGAAGCATTAAACTATTATAGATATTATTTGGACGTAAATGATTAGACAGATTTGTTTCAAAATAGTTAGTATATTATTTAGTATAAAAACAGGATCCATTCTGAGGATTGCAGAATTGAACACAAAATCAAGCAAACTCTGTAGTATTTGTGGCAGCTTGCCTAATTTCACCAGTAGATTAGATTTAAATCAGTACATTATTTTACTGGAAATTCATTTATTTAATATTTCAAGTGAATGTTATAATTCAAAAACGAACAAATAATTTAAAACATTTAAATGTATAGTACAATCATTGTGCAAGCTATTGTCTCTAACATATTTTTGTATTTTCAGCAAAGCAGAATTAATAGTATTTCAATGTCAGTGCCATCACTGCCTTGTGCATGGATAGCAATTTCAGTAATTATGCACAAAATATTTACATGGAACTACAAATATTGTCACTAACACCAATTACATAAGTACATCATGGTTATTGGTGGGTTTTCAATGCAAAACAACACAAAAAAGCTGTATATAATATACATTAATGTGTGACATTCAGGACAGATATTCTATATATTTGTATGTGAAAGTTAATTAGTACATTCACAGTGAGCTGCAGTGCGTTTCTACATGACGCGAGTAATGTGATTGTGTGCGTGTTTTTTCATACCGTTTTGAGAGCCTTCAGCAGGACTTAGGTGCTCGATTCCACGCATGGATGCATATCCAGAGGATGCAGTCTCACTGTGTGTGTGTGATGCCGTCTCACTCTGCAGGTCCTCGGAGGTAGAAAAGGATCTGAAATCAGGCACTGAAATCTGTGGCTGCTCCTCTACATCCAACTACAAGAGAAGATCAGAAAAATACATTTCAGAAAATATCTGGCCAAATATTTTTTAGTGTGCACCGATTGAATGTTCAAAAACTGAAAACTAGATTTTATGGCAAATTCCCTAAAATTATGGACTCCAGACTCAAAGGGCAAAATAATAAAGCCAGGCTGCCAAAGAGAAGAACAAACAGAACTAACCCTCCAGCTTTCCGTTTATGCGAAGCATGATGACTAAGCATCAGTCCAGTTTCAGTGAGAGCAGTCTTTGTAATAACAAGTGACAGATGATCTATCAACCCTCTGGTTACTGTAATCAAGGCTCATGACAGGATGGTCAAGAAGAGAACACATCATGTGCAGTTACTTACTAACGCCACTTAACACCCCTTACACTACAGGTATGCTGTTTTTGTCACCTTGGGTCAGGATTGCTTAAGGACATTTTTTGAAACAAAGGTAAGCTCCCAAGGTGCAACAAACAGTCTTTTCACTCGATTATAAACATTAGAATAAGGAAGAAAAAACTATTGCAAATTAATCATCTTGAGGAAACAGAACACTGGATATTTTGTTTTTCCTATCCTATCACTGCTTCTGGAAGTTAAGGATGAGCAAACATGTACTCCATCGAAAGCATCCTTTCAGGCTGTACTTCTGCCTGGAATAGCAGCAGAATCAAAGAGACTTACAGAGGATAGTACAAGCAACAGAATGTAACACCGCAGGTATTCTGCCCAATCTGTCAGATATATTCACCAAGGTGAGCAGGGCTAAGGCCAGGAGAAAAAAAAGCATCCCAGATATGGTATTTGTTGCAGAAAGGCCAATACCACCAAAGCCTAGGGACATCAAAAGTCAATACTTATAATCTATAATTCAATTATTTATTTTTAAATTAAACAATTTTAAATAATGTATCTGTATATTACTTGCATATCTGTATAAATTGTGTAAATGTATTATTATCACAATATACACCATTCAAAAGTTTGGGGTCGGCAAGATTTTTTGTTCTTTTGAACTTTACATTTATCAAAGAATTCTGGAAAAAATGTAGTGTTATTCCACAAAAATATTAACCAGCACAAGTATGTAAAAAATAATAAGAAGAAATGTTTCCTGAGCACCAAATCATGATATTAGAATGATTTCTGAAGGATCATGTGACACTGAAGACTGGAGTAATATACTGGGAATTCAGCTTTGCCATCATATAATAATAAAAAAAAAAACGTTTTAAAATTGCAATAATATTTTACAAAATTACTGCTTTTACTGTATTTTTGCTGTAAAATGCAGCCTTTCAAAAACAACATTTAATTGAAATGAAAATCTTGATCATTTTAATACATCTTTGCCAAAAAAATAAATAAAAAAATAAAAACTTACTGACCCCAAACAATTGAAGGACAGCATTAATTTTGTCTAGTCATTCTAGAAGCCTTGAGAAAATAGCGTTTTATGGCCTAACTCGAACATGTGACAAATAAACTTTGAGGTGAGGTGTGTCACTGCTGATGGATCTCTATCCATCTTCACTCACTGCCACAATAAAAGATTTCAAATTACGAAGGTGACCAAAGACCAAAGAACAATTTCTCTCCCAGGAGCACCCAACAACTTTAGTCAACACAAACAGCAATGTAACGCTGCTCCCTGTGACTCTGCATGACTCAAATCAAATGCTTTAAACACATGAGCTGTGTCACATTGAACAGGAATAACACCAGAGCTTTTGAACATCTGTTCCTCTTTGCCTCCTACCACACTAGGCATAGAAAGAATTTGGCCTTGTCGTCTTCTTTTTCTTTTTAAATAATGCTTAGTAATGTTATGTTTTTCATCTGCAGCTAAGTTGCTTACACTTTAGCATGATAAAAAACAGGACATTTGTATTGTCATGGTAGCGCTTTAAAATGAACTGAGAGAAAATAGAGTTCTGGTTTGTTTGCATTTGTGTCTGTAACCTGAAAAATTACGCCTTATTAGGCAGTATCCGGAAAGCATCAAGGAACGTTGTTTACGCAACATCCTACCTACTGAGGTGCCTCCATCTGGTACCTCTTTGAAAGAAGGTAGGTTGAAAGAAAAAAAAAACATTACATTTGATAAGAGCGGATGAAAAAAGTAAATTAATTCATAAATGTGTTTTTGGAACTTTATTTCAACTTGTGATTCTGTGTTTTAGATAAAGATGGAGGGGAGGTGAAAAATAACATTTGATATTTGCTAGCACCTCAGAGCTTTATATCGTCAAACGCTAGTCTTTGTCTGGGGCGACAAACAGTCCTAGTGTGAAAACTCACCTCAACTCCAAGGGCTTTAAGAATGTCACACTTGCACATTGGGCAGGTTCTGTGCTCTAGCAGCCACGGCTCTATGCAAGATCTATGGAAGAAATGACTGCAAAACACACAAACACATTGTGCACACATTAGAACTGAAAGGACAGGAAAAAAGTAATAAACATCAGGGATTGACAGAGATGGAATGGAGTGAAAGACAGAGAGACATACTTGCATGTGAGAACTGACAGTACATCTCCTGCTTTATACAACTCAATACAAACTGCACAGGTATCAGCATCGGGGCCAGTCTCCTGTGAAACAAAGATGTACACGCATGCACAAATCATCAAAACATCATTCACACAGATGGTTCATCCAGTTCTTCGTATATCTGCAATTATTAAGTTATCCTATTGATAATAAGCCATTACACTGAATCATTTGTCTTTTTTCATGCACATTCTAACTGTACAATAGTTTTAAAAACAAACATTGTTTTTATGCTATATTTTATGCTTTATTTCGGCTTTTGACTCAATTTACAAAATTACTTTTCACACTTGAAATAGTTAACCCTGGGTCATTGGAAACTCCAGGTAAATGGAATCCTGGGTTATCTTGCATCACGTTTCACATTGTTCACACTTTACCTGGGGTTACCAACTAATCTATTCATAAGATGACGTTTCACACTGGACAATCCTGAACCCCAGGTTAACGACCTTATTTGCATATTTGCAAATGCACAAACACAACACCTGATATGTTATATTGCCAACTGTACTATCACGTTTATCCAGAACAGACTTTTTGAACTATAAAGGTAAGAATGAAATGGTGTCTTCTTCACTTATTCTTCTATCACGCTGAAACGTCTGTTTATTCAACACTCAGTGTTTGTATGACTGTTCAAAGCCTCTGAATATGAGGCACGCAATTGGTTGTCTGTTGTTAAGCATTTGCTAACCCGGGTAAAAAGCAGTGCTAACCCCACTTCTAGATTACAAGCGTGAAACATTCCTTTATCCAGGATTAAAAGCTGGGGTTAGAATGTCAATCACCCAGGGTTAAGCACAGTGTGAAATAGCCCTAAGTGTCCAAAAGTGCTGTAACATTTAGACTCCTGTTACACAGGTTGTATAACAATGTACCATCCACAACATGAAAAAAGGATAAACCCACAAGCACTTACATGTACGAATATAAACCAAAAACAAACCTATAAAAAAAAAATGTAAAAAATAAACTCTACATACATACATACATGTGCATGCACAAAACACAAAGGCAATAAAGAAAGAAAGAAAGAAAACACATAAATACAAATAGAAGCATGTATGGTGTTTAAATGTACCTGATCCCCTTGTCTCAGTGTGCGGACCTGCAGCTGGCCAATCGCCTTTTTTGCTTCAGCTTTCAGCTTTTTCTGAAAAATAACAGACAAACAGAGCTTGAAATGTGTGTGAGTGTGTGTGTGTGTGTTTTGGTGTTTTTGGTCTGGTCTTACTGGTTTTTCAGGAAATGTATGAATATCGTTAAACTGTAACGCGAGTATCAACACGGTGTTCTCAGGTTTGTTTACTCTGCTACAAAAACACCTACAACAAATGAACTTCAGATTAGGATTATTAAGTAAATATATAACATTATATTTAGCATAAAAAAAAACCTCAACCTTCAGCGAGAGAACTATTGCGGACTAATTTACAAGAATGTGGACACTTGAGACAGACTTAAAAATGTATGAATGTCAATGCATTCGATAACCAAAAAAGAACCTCTAGCTAAAACACACATTCACAAACCAGACAGAAAAAGGAAAAAGTTGGCACACGAGCTTTATAAATAGAAAAATAATTTACTGCATGTTCTCATCACTTTGGTGAGAACATGTAATCATATTTCTATTATGGAGCTGTTGCGTGCCAACTTTTTCTTTTGTGAGAATAGCAACATATTTTTAGTTAAGTCCAACTCTCATTTCTGTAATTTCAATTGCATTATTCTAGATACATATTATTAAGTTGTATACAACCTCACAAATTTAGGGAATAGTTAATATAACAGACATGGACAAGCCTGCAGAACTTGAATAACTCACCCTAGAGATGCAGGCATGAAACTCTGGAGTTTGTTATCATTGACTAAACAACAATGACCTTTCTGAACCCTGTGTGTTGGTTTTCTACTGGGAGACAGTGAAATGTGTGCTGTGTGAATTGTGTTCATACTAATATGAATCCTCTAACAGATTGAAAAGGGAATCGACAATGTACCATTACATGTTAAACTCTAGCGCTGCTCATTTACACCAATTAAATGCAGGTATTTTTCAGCACATTGACAAGTGATGTATTTAATCTATCAGCCACCATTTTGGCTGACATCACATTTGACTATAAATGCTGTGGCTTAAAAGATATGTGAATATACACGTTTTAATTTATTTGGAGGAACAGAAAAAAATAATACTAGTATAATTGTGCATGTTTTACAATAAATATAGTCCTACATGTGAATACGGAACGAATAAATTAATAACAATGAATAGAAGGTTGAAAATTCATAACCCTTGTCCCTTTCCCTGCAGTCAAAATTGGAATAAATTTCATAAAACAATTTTTCAAATCTAAAACAGTGCAGCAGTTATTAGTTAGAGTTAGAATGCAAAAGCAAAGTTTGCTCAGGTGCTGCTTTAGAGTAATTTATTGCCACTGCATTTTATTATTACCAATGATGAAACATTTGTGATTGAAAATATATAATTAATATAACACTATTGACTAAAGTTATACCAAAAAGTATAAATGTATTCATGCAAGACCACATGAATTTCCTATTGAGGAAATAAACACACTAATGGCCAACAAATAATAGAGACTCATTAAAAAATGAAAACAAACTGTGTCAACAGACTATCTGTCTATTCAACAGTCTCAGCAACAATTTGATGTTTGTTAACTTTTTTTAAAACAGCAATTATTTACAACTGACTGTTCTCCAGCAAAAAGTAAATCTAATACTCTTGACAGTCCACCCTTTTTGAACGCCTTAAGGCCGATTTATACTTCTGCGTCTGACCTACGCCGGAGCCTCTATGCTACTACGCGTTGGTTTTCATTTATACTTCTACGTCGTTTTCCGCGTTGACGCCCAATTACACATGCAGAGGGAGCATGTGAAACCTGAGGGAGGGGTTCTAGCAGACCAATCACAGTGCTTTCGTCCGCGTAGAATTGATGCGTTGTTACATTTTTGGAGAGGTGCACCTCAGGGTATGCGCGCTACACACAGCCTATGGCGTAGCTAAGGCGTGAGTTCGAAGCAGAAGTATAAATTGGGCTTTACAAGCCTCTAAAGAAATATGGATTTCTTGGAGCTCTTTTTTATTTGTCATTGACCTGATCTCAACCGATCTCAACCCAGTGACAAATGAGTCAGAGTTCATATGTATCTGATGTTTTTAAATTCCATGAATAACATTGTGACAGTGGTAATTCTAAGTCAGTATGAAGAAGGAAGTCATTTTTATTGCTCACACAAACCCAAACAAAGTCCATTCAAATCTGGCAAATCTGGTTATTACTCTAGAAAAAAACATACACACCATCACTCTTTAAACTACTTTTATAATATGAGTTATTACAGGAATTTGTTTATGGTTGTTAGTTAGATAAATTGCAGAAGAGGCGTGTCTTCAGCCATTTCTTGAAAGCCGCAAAGATTTTAGCAGATCAGGTGGAGGTTGGCTCCCGTAACGGAAAAGAGAGGGAGAAGGTTCTGGAAAGCACCATTGCACCTCGTTGTGGAGGAAACACAAGTTTCTTTACATTTACTGGCTGCAAATGGTGGGAGGAGGGAACATACTCTTATAATGAGTGTGCACATCCAATGGCAGTCCTGATGGCCAACGTCAAAGCCTTGAAATGTATGCAGGTGACTACAAGTAGCCACTGGAGTGACACAAAGAGGGATGTGACATGGACCCTCTCTGGTTGACTGGTTTGTTGTAGATCATCTGCTGAAGCTTATGCTGCCCACACACTACATGACTTAGCCCTTACTTTCCACTCAGCGACAGTTAATGGAGATTGTCGACAGAAGCATAAAATCTGTGCTCATGCACGTAAGTGTCGATTACTATGTTTGAATGATTTCAAAATTTTATCTGAGAGAAGCTCTGATGCATCACCAATGGCCAAGAGATACTGTATTTAGCAGGATAAATATCTGCGATCCAAGTCCTGTAGCATGAAATGTGTTGGCTTGGACAAGGCTTGGATGGACAAGAAAATGCACAAGAAAAAGCTTGTTGGCTTGGACAAGAAAATGCACAGCATACTCAGACAGAAAGGGTCTGATTTTCCTGAAGTTATAAAGCACAAACCTGTATACTCAGGCCGTTGCCAAGATATGGGTAGTAAAGCTCAACAGGTTAGGATGGGATCTTGGCCTGCTAAAGTTCAACAAAGACTTTTACTTTACAATTTACTTTTATTATTTTCTTCCCACTTTACCTCAAGCAAAATAACAAACAACTGGAAAAGGTACTTTTGGAGCACAGTAATGCCTTTTGGCTTTAGTAAGCTTAAATATTCCACGGTCTTCCCCTCTGTAAAGATTGTTAGAAAAAATTCCCAGTGTAATTTCAACAGTAGCGAACTGAAACCATTCCGTCCGTCTGTGTGTGTGTGTGTGTGTGTGTGTGTAATAATCGCTGATGGGTTTTGATTTTAGTTAAACTTTATCCAAGATCAAACATTCTCTTGATACTAAAGTTAGTCCTAATGCCATTTTTGAACCAAACTCATACACATACAGTGATGACATTAAAGTTGAAAAAAGGATGATGATCTCAGAACCCAGTACTGTGAAACCAGACTAATTAACAAGCAAGCATGAAGTGCACAGTGCAAAACTACGCATTTGTGATGTTTTCTATATAGGCTACATTTTCTATATAAATTTCTCAGAACAAATGTTGTCTCATAGAATCATAAATGGATCACACAGTCAGTACTTTGGTTTTGACATCAATATTTAGTAAGATTCTCAAATAGTCTTGTTTATACAACCACTTACCCGGCAGACCAACTATCGTCTATATATAAATGAGTAACCAAAGTAAATGGCTTTCTATTATTGTTATTGCTGTGAATAACACCTGTAATGATTATGACAGTGACAAATGGAAATATCAAAGATGGCAATTTTGATAAACAGGAAATTCTTATCACAATGTCATGATGTTATTTAATAAACAAGATCAATCAAGGATCAAGTACATGATTGGTCAAATTTTAATTAGCCACATACCACAAAATCGTTGGAAGCAGCTCTGGTGGAAAGGCTGGTAAAGCTTTGGCTTATAAAGCAATGTCTCTGTGTGTTACTTTAACCCCACACTATACAGACCTCCTTGATTTTTCTTGTCAAACATGCCAAGACATTTGAGGCTGACTATTTCTATAAGGGGAAAAACGAGGTAACCAAAGTGATGAAAGCAAATAAAGTAATTTTCAGCCATTTTCTCAGTTCCAGTGTACTTTGCCTATTGCATTTAAAGAGGTTCGCTTAGATAAGGTTATCATTCTTAAGTTCCTAAACTGTGCAGTGTGTACAAAGCCACTGAAATTATCTTAAAGTGCAAAACTTTACATAACGTAACTTACTTGCAAAAAAAGTGTAACTACTTTTTGCTATATTTAGTGCAAAAAATATAATATGATCTCTATTAAATGGCGTTTGTTTTACCATTTATTCTTATATTTATTAATTTCGAGGTATTATCTCTATCTTTAAAAAAGATGTAGTTTAATACAGTTTTATTTAGACTAACGTTACTCCGTAAAAGTGTTTTTGGCGAAACCTAGATTAACGCAGTACATTAACAGGATTGACGTTCACACAGCTCATCAAATCAGCAGCCATCCACGCAAATCTTGTGCTGTAACGTTACCTGTTTGTGGTTCTGCTGTCTGAGGCCGGTCAGTCTCCGCGCGGAGTAAAAGATGAAGTATCCAACAGTCGCCGCGGTGACGATGAAGAAGGAGATGGAGACGAAAAACACTGAATAGTGACTCATCCAGGGACCGTGCTGCTTCCCGACCTCTATCGCTATGGAAACGGGCACGCCTTTGTCTAGCAGATGGGCCAGATCCATCCCACGGTAGTTGCCAATCATGACTGCAACGATGCTCGTGCCTAGAAACACACAAAAGAGACGATACTGAAAACACCAGCAATACGCATGCGCAAACCAAAACACAACCCGTTGCGCTTAGCAACCTGACGGAAAGAGCCGAATCGTCATCAAACATGCAACATTAAAGTTGTTTACCAACACGCAACCAAATAAATTACGTTTTTAAATGAAGGGAGAGGAAATTATGCACCTTGTGTCGAAACAGTGGTCAAACAAGAGTTTGTTTAGCGAGAGGTCTGAATTCTTATGACTCAAAAAGATGGAAACATTACTTGTTTGCATGCGCATAACAATCTACCAGGATTATTATAGTTAACTAAAACTATTAAAAAAAACATTTTTGTAACTTGAAATAAACGTTAACTGATAAAACAAGACATATAAAAGGCAACATTTCATTTTTTATTTAGTTTAACGTGATGTTGTTAATTTTTGTTTTAATTATTTTAGAACACATACATATTTTTAAAAACACGACAAAATAACTAAACTAAATTTTAACAACAACTTTAATAGTATCTTCATGATATTAAAATAACACCGCAAAGAACTACGTAGCCTATACGCAGCTTTTTATGGCATGACACATAATGTCATAAAACACATCACAGGTCATCTAAAAAGTGAGTCATTACGCAGTGAATTTCTCCTGATGATCAGTTTGTGATTTAAAAAAAAAAAAAGAAAAATTGCGGATCTAGTCCAGTTTCTTTTTTATATCCTGGACAGGTGAGAGCAGGGTGCGCGCTCTTCCGCGTTGAGGTGGTCCTACGGACATGATCTCTGTTTCAACCGTCAAGTTTACACAACTTACACAACACAACGCCCGGGTTAGAGTACAACTGGCACCCAATAGAGACCAGAATTGATCCAAATAAATAGACAAGGGAACACTTACATACAAACTAAAACCTATACAGGACCGTCAAAAAAAAAGTTCAGCAGCCCATCTGTGGTCCTAAGCCCGTTGGGTCACATACCTGGGTGGGACATCTGAATGACCCGATTTTCTGCCCCGACGTCGTTGAAAATGATAACAGCGGCAGCTCCGTTCATTGCTGCGACGTTAATTTTATCGCTGAAAGTGCAACCGCTTCCGCGTTGGATTAAGGCGATCCAGCCCCTGGAATCGTTCGGTCGGCTATAAACGGTGTCCTCGTCACAGCCATAGATCGGATCGGCTAAATACACATTCCCCATGACAGAAGCTTTGGGTGAGTCTTGCCCATACAGTCCCATTTCCTCTTGATACCATGTGGTTCGGTTCGTTTCAGGATGGGTGTAGGAAATGTTCAAGTATGCAGTGCACAGGTAACTGGCCTGCGCCAAGCGCACACTCGACACCTGGAGAACCGAGGCCACCAGTAGCCACGAAAACACATCCAGACTCGCAAGAGGCCCCATGTTCGGCAAACCAACCCTGCCGCGACCCTCTTTAGTACAGTTCAAAGCACAAACTGGGTTTTAAAACAATTTAAAAATGCTTCCGCAAACTAACGTAATCGATAACTCCTTACCCTTACAGGTGTTTTGGTAACCCAACTGAATGGAAACTCTACCTCGCTGAGGTCACTGTGCTCGAAGCCACGCCCACCCCTCTTTTAAAGCCACACACGCTGTTTTTCTGTACTCGTACTTTTGTAAAGGGACTACAAATTATGTGATTCGTTCAGGGGTAGGGCTATGAAAAAAATATTGAGAAATTGTAGCCTACCTAAGTTAAAGTACAGATACTAGTCAAAATGTTTTACTAATTTAAAAAATCCTTGAGTGAAAGTAAAAAAGTATGCATTTTTTAATTGTACCTTCAATAATTTAAAGTAAATGCATTTTTCTCTTTAATTTGACTTTTGAAAACAAGTAGAGATTTTTGTATTTTTGCAAAAATTTGAAAAGATAACTTTGAAAAACAACATTTTTACATTGTTCTGCATGTAAGACTTTTGGACACATGCAGCAGATGTTAAACTAACCCAATATGCGGAAGATTTTCAGTTAAAATTAGTAGCAGATGATTTTAAAATGGTTTTAATACAATGATTTTTAAACTAATAATCGAGACTGAACCCTGTTTACACTTTACTCAAGTTCATACAGTGAAAGTCTGTGTCTGAAACTGAAAGGGATAGTTCACCCCCCAAAAATTAACATTCTGTCATCATTTACTCATCCTCATAGTCTTTTGAAGGCTGAATGACTTGAACTCTTATAAGAGTTATTTATAGCAGAATGTTGTGTACAATTGTGTAAAGCGAAAGTGAATGGAGTACGTGTCAAGCTAGATTGTAAATAGGAACTTAAATTTCACTCTGTCCTCTATATATAAAGCCTCATTTGATTTCAGAAACCTTGAAATACAGTACATGCACTATGGACTACTTTTATGATGCTTTCGTTGATGTTGTTTTGCAGTTTCATGATCCATGACTCATGCTATGATTTTTTGTCAGTGTGTCATTTTGGGAACTTTAAAAGCCCTTGGTTTCTATCCACTCTCATGATGGTTGGGAAAATTATGAACATTCTTCAGAACTTCTACTTTTGTGACCCACTGAAGAAAGTCATGCAGGTTTGGAATGACAAAGGCAATGGGAAAATTATGACATATATATTTTTTGGTCAATTATTCTTTAAAAGCAGCCTTATCAGTATTTAAACTAAAATAAATTTCATTAGCTATTTAAATAAAAGGAAACATAAACTTATGTAAGCATGATTGATTGGCTTGATAGTTGGATCAAGAAAACAATATTATATATATATATATATATATATATATACACTCACTTAAAGGATTATTAGGAACACCATACTAATACTGTGTTTGACCCGCTTTCGCCTTCAGAACTGCCTTAATTCTACGTGGCATTGATTCAACAAGGTGCTGAAAGCATTCTTTAGAAATGTTGGCCCATATTGATAGGATAGCATCTTGCAGTTGATGGAGATTTGTGGGATGCACATCCAGGGCACGAAGCTCCCGTTCCACCACATCCCAAAGATGCTCTATTGGGTTGAGATCTGGTAACTGTGGGGGCCATTTTAGTACAGTGAACTCATTGTCATGTTCAAGAAACCAATTTGAAATGATTCAAGCTTTGTGACATGGTGCATTATCCTGCTGGAAGTAGCCATCAGAGGATGGGTACATGGTGGCCATAAAGCGATGGACATGGTCAGAAACAATGCTCAGGTAGGCCGTGGCATTTAAACGATGCCCAATTGGCACTAAGGGGCCTGAAGTGTGCCAAGAAAACATCCCCCACACCATTACACCAGCACCACCAGCCTGCACAGTGGTAACAAGGCATGATGGATCCATGTTCTCATTCTGTTTACAAATTCTGACTCTACCATCTGAATGTCTCAACAGAAATCGAGACTCATCAGACCAGGCAACATTTTTCCAGTCTTCAACTGTCCAATTTTGGTGAGCTCATGCAAATTGTAGCCTCTTTCTCCTATTTGTAGTGGAGATGAGTGGTACCCGGTGGGGTCTTCTGCTGTTGTAGCCCATCCGCCTCAAGGTTGTGCGTGTTGTGGCTTCACAAATGCTTTGCTGCATAGTTGCTCTTCTAACAGCTTGAATCGGTCGGCCCATTCTCCTCTGACCTCTAGCATCAACAAGGCATTTTCGCCCACAGGACTGCCGCATACTGGATGTTTTTCCCCTTTCACACCATTCTTTGTAAACCCTAGAAATGGTTGTGCGTGAAAATCCCAGTAACTGAGCAGATTGTGAAATACTCAGACCGGCCCGTCTGGCACCAACAACCACGCCACGCTCAAAATTGCTTAAATCACCTTTCTTTCCCATTCTGACATTCAGTTTGGAGTTCAGGAGACTGTCTTGACCAGGACCACACCCCTAAATGCATTGAAGCAACTGCCATGTGATTGGTTGTTTAGATAATTGCATTAATGAGAAATTGAACAGGTGTTCCTAATAATCCTTTAGGTGAGTGTATATATATATATATATTATATATAATTGTGAAATGATTTTAGTCATGATGACATAGGCATACTTTGCACTTTTAAGTGAAACTGTAATGGTAAAATGTAGTAGGAAAAAGCACAAGTAACAGAACTCAAGTAAAGTAGAGATTCCAAAAATAATACAGTATAAGTGTTTTAGTGAAGTACTAAACTTTTGGGTTTAATAATAATATATAGTCCAAGGGGTTCTTGAAGGCACTTGAAGGTTGATTTTGCTTTGTTGAAACTATAAAAAACAATACATTAACATAATATATATATTAACATATAATATATCTCGATTAATATCATGTTTTCCAGTTCCCTTTTAAGGAAAAGTAGTTCTGGTGTAACTATTTTTTTTAAAGTTTTAAAAAATTTAGGCCTAGATATAGGGCTAACCTTTATAGGAGAATATATGCACGAAAATTCTGTGAAGGTTATTATCATCATTTTTGCCTGAACAGTCTAATTTTCAGTGGCAAGCACATAAATGGAGAAATTAGAAAAGTATAGGTCATGTAATAATCTTCTAACAAGCTTTTAGTGTGATAAATATTGTGACTGTCACAATATTTATTGTTCTTATAAATTGTTCCTGAAATAGAAAATGGTTGGAATAGAAAAGAAAATTTTTCTGCTTTGAATAGAAAGTATGTGAAGGATCTAAGGACTCTCAATTAGCAAACTGTGTTTGAGAGCAACCGTATCTGTGTTGTATTTTCTTAGTTATTTCGGATTTAACTTGATAATAATTAGTCATAGTTGTCATTTGATTTATCATGTAATAATTTATTAATTATTTTATTATTCATTATCGTCACCTTTCTAAAATAATTGCCCAAGTCATTTTTTGACAAATATGATTTTTTTGCATAAGTCATCTCCTCATGATGCTGGCCACCTTTGGTAAAATCGCCCACATCCTCAGTTGAACAGATCATGCAATTCTACCCCTATAGTATAATGGCCTATGTCAAGTGTTTGACTTAGGCCGTTTTATTTTGCGTAAGTCAAAAGGCAATGAGACAATTTTACAAGTTTTTTTAAGATGGCAGGTGCATCAAGAAGATCGAAAAGCTACTCAACCTCTGAAGTTATTTCCGTGATTTGGGGATCACCCCAGCTAGACTATAATATTGTATAAAAATATTGTGTTTTTTATCTTTTTATTTAGTCTTTTTAGTCAGCATTTTAGTCAAGAAAAGTCAAGTCAAGCTAGCATTAGGCTTTCTGTGGCAAGATAACCGAGGGCGGAGTCAGGGAGGAGGCAGGTCTTCTAAGAAAGTCTTTTGTTTTTTTTTTATATATTTTTTTTTTCACATACAGTTTTCCCAAATACGTGCAAGTATTTATAGCGTCAGGATAGTCAAAAAATGCAAAACAAAAACTGTTAAAAAAAAAAGAAGAAAACAAATAGGCATTCAGTTGCCAGGCTATGTCTCTCAGGACCCTGCACACTTTACCAGACCGCAAATACCATGTCACAGGTCTTTCTCCTTGCATCACCCCCTCAAAAACTGAAGCCATGGGGCCTAATACAGCCTGTAGCCCCACCCACTAGATCGGCCGATTGCTAACAAAATAATTAACCCTGTAATCACACAAAAATAACCAAATACTAAATTAAACAACACCAACAAATATACAAACACATACCAAAGGTTTCCCCCTCCCACCAACATCACATTTATAGAGAGAAAACCCATATTAGTGACAAAAAAAAAAACACCCCTGCAACAATGGTTCACACCACCAATTACCCGCGAAACCCCTCTATTTCAACCTAGTGGAACATCCCCTCGGCTTCCCCACGGGAAACCAGGAAGTTGAACCGGAGTTCGGGACCGTGGTGGGTTAACTGTGTATAGAGATGAAATTACAAAGTTTTAACTAAATAAATGAAAAGTTTGACAGCCAGTGTGGATATTTTCATTATTTGATACCAGAAGACGTTAATACAGATGGGCAATAACAATGACAAGGTAAAGTTTGCGTAATATAGGTTTGGAGTCATGCACAAATATTTGCTAGCTAGCATTTATGGCGAAGTGTGGTAAATGACATTATGAATAGTGAACCTGGACTAGAACAGAGTAAGTGGCAATGACATTAGTATGACACGGAGAATAGCGGCAGGACAGCTTGAATGATAGCGCCGGCGTTTGGCTAGCTGCGCGCTGCGTGAGCACGTCACGGCTCAATCCGTGACATTTCCTCCCCCTTCTGGAGATGCCCCCTGTGGCATCCTAGACAGGAAGTCCGCTGTACAGTTCAATTTCCCCGCCCTGTACAAAACGTCAAAGTCAAATGGCTGAACTGCCAAGAACCACCGTGTGATCCTTGCATTGGAATCCCTCATTTGTCCCAGCCAAGACAATGCTCGGTGATCGGTCTCCAGAACAAATTTGCGCCCAAGCAAATAGTATCTGAAGGAGTCCAACGCCCACTTAATTGCCAGGCACTCTTTCTCCACCGTGGAGTAGTTACACTCTCTCGGCAGCAGCTTACGGCTAATGTAGGCCACCGGTTGGAGTTGTCTACTGTCCCCCTGCAACAGAACAGCCCCCAACCCTCTCTCCGAGGCATCGGTCTGCACCGTGAAAAGCTTTTCAAAGTCTGGGCTGAGGAGCACAGGCTCCTCGCACAAGGAGCACTTCAAGTCCTTAAAAGCTGCCTCACACTCCTCAGTCCAATCAACCTTATTTGGCTGACATTTGCGGGTCAACTCAGTCAACACAACAGCTTTCTCAGAAAAATTCGGAATAAAGCGTCTGTACCAACCCACCAGCCCTAAAAAGGAACGCACCTGTTTCTTGGTGGTTGGTCGCTCTGCAGCCATGATGGCCTCCACCTTCCCTACTTGAGGGCGGATGACACCTCGGCCTAGCACAAAGCCAAGGTAGGAAGTCTCTTCCTTGGCCACAGCACATTTTTTCGGGTGGATGGTCAGGCCCGCCTCCTTTACCAAGGAGAGGACATGCTGTAGATGACGCAAATGTTCCACCCAGCTGGCACTGTAGATGACGATGTCATCCAGGTAGGCGGCGGCAAAGCCCTCCGTCCCCCTGAGGACTCTGTCCATCAGGCGCTGGAATGTGGCTGGCGCTCCATGTAACCCAAATGGAAGCACGGTGAACTGAAAATGCCCAAACGGCGTTCTGAAGGCCGTCAGCTCCTTGCTCTCTTTTGACAAAGGCACCTGCCAGTAACCTTTGCAAAGATCAAGGGTAGTCAGGAACTTTGCCTTCCCCAAGCGCTCCACCAAGTCATCAATCCTTGGCATGGGGTAAGGATCGAACTTGGCCTGGGTGTTGACCTTCCTGAAGTCCAGGCAGAACCGTAGGCCCCCGTCCTTTTTAGGAACCAGGATGATTGGGCTGCTCCACTCACTGAAGGAAGGCTCAATCGCCCCAAGCTGTAGCATCATGTCCAGCTCCTCCTTCAGGACCGGTAGCAGGCGTTCTGGTACCCGGTAGGACGACTGTCTCACCGGCTGCTCGTCCTTCAGCACAATCCGGTGCTCCACCAACGCTGTCCGTCCTGGTCTCTCTACAAAGAGGTATTCAGGTAAGAAGTGGCTAAGCTCACGCTGTCGACCCTCCGGCAGATGACTCAGATCCAACTTGCTCTTCTCCTCATGGCCAGGCAGGTACTGCTCGCTGTACTCCTCCTCCTCCTCAACTGCACGGATTAGCATTGCAGACACTGCCGGCTCCGGCCTCTCACTCCACTTCTTTAGCATATTGACGTGGAAGACCTGATGTTTCCTGCGCCGGTCTGGCATGTGGACTTCGTAGGTCACCTGTCCCATCTTCCTGGTCACAGAATAGGGCCCCTGCCATTTTGCAAGCAGCTTGTTGTCTGAGCTTGGCAACAACAGCAGGACCTTCTCGCCAGGCTGGAAACAGCGGGTACGGGCTGACCGATCATACCATGCCTTCTGTCGACCTTGTGCCCTCTGGAGATTCTCCTGAGCCATAGCAGTTGCCGCTGCCAACTTCTCCCTCATCTTCAGGACATAGGAGATGATGTCCATCTTGCCTGAGGTCTCTCCTTCCCAGGTCTCCTTCAACACATCCAGTGGACCTCGAACCTGATGTGCATACAGGAGCTCGAAGGGTGAGAACCCTGTTGATGCCTGAGGGACCTCCCTGTATGCGAACAGCAGGTAAGGTAGCCACTGGTCCCAGTCCTTTCCAGTGTCATCCACAAACTTCCTGAGCATGTTCACAAGGGTCTGGTTGAACCGCTCAACTAGTCCATCTGTCTGTGGGTGGTAAGGAGTGGTTCTGACTCTTTTTATCCCTAACAGATCATATACTTGCCGGAGAGATTTGCTCATAAAGTTGGGGCCCTGATCTGTTAGCACCTCCCGGGGAATCCCTACCCTGGAGAACAGGTTTAACATGGCCGTAGCAACCTTCTTGGCCGTGACCTCCCTCATCGGAAAAGCTTCTGGGTATCTGGTCGCATAGTCACAGATAACCAAAATGAATCTGTTCCCTGACCTGCTCCTCTCCAGGGGACCAACTATGTCTATTCCTATCCGTTGAAAGGGAGTGTCTACCACCGGTAAGGGCATTAAAGGGGCATGGGCAAGGCCTTTGCCTCCCGATAGCTGGCACTGGGGACAGGACTTACAAAAGCTCTTTACCTCTCCAAATAGCCCTGGCCAATAAAAACGCTTGCCTATTCTCTGCAGTGTTTTCATATAAGCCAAGTCTCCAGCCCATGGTATAGTGTGACCCAGCTCCAGCACCTCTTTTCTAAATTTATGGGGCACCACAAGCTGAAGTCCCTCCTCACTCTGCCTATAAAGGAGGCTATTCTGCAAAATGTACCCTTCTTTTCCTAGTGCAGGAACAAAACAAAAACCATCCTCTGCTTTCTTAAACAATGGGCTCAGGGTGGGGTCTGCCCTCTGTTCTTTAGCAAGATCAACCCTAAAAGTTACATCCATCTCAGACAAACTCGGGGAATCAACCTCTGACTCTGGCTGCATGTGGGAATGTTCTAAAATCTCTCCAACCATTTGTCTGCGTCTCTCATACCTCTCTTCCCTAGTGTATGTGGGCTGTACTGGAATATCCTCTCCACAATAAGGCAATTCGGACAGATCTTCTTGGTGTTGCTCCCTGGTCATAGCCCTAGTGACTACCCCACACCAAGCAGTCTTGCTCACTAGTTCCGGCAGTACTGGGAGATCCTGCCCCAACAACACTGGATAGGGGAGTTTAGGGACTAGTCCTACCCTAAGTAGGTATGTCTGACCACACACTCTAACATACACATCCGCTGTACTGTGCTTGGTCTGATCACCATGAACACAAAAGACAGTAAGCTTGTCATTAAAGTTCTGGAACTCCTGGGGGACTAGATCAGCTTGCACCAATGTCTGTGAACAGCCCGTGTCTATAAGAGCTGTGACCAACCTGCCATTAATCTCGATGGGTATAACAGGCTCCCTGTTCTGCTGGGGCTTCAAGGGTGGGGTGGGGTTGGGAATATAACACAGGTGAGTGTACTTAGACTTCCTGAGGGGGCAAAAGGGGCTCTTATGACCTTCCCTACCACAATTAAAACATGATATGCCCTGGGGCTTGCCACTATCTGGGGGAAGAGGCCGTGTGTTTCTATTGTGGCCAGGGGTAGCTTCAAATTCCACTCCTCTACCAGCCCCAACAGACTTACCCCAGACTTGTCTGTCCAGCATTCCAGCATAACGGTAGCCCCCGGGGCCTCTGTGTGCCACCACAAAGTTCTCCACCAGTCTAGCCGCCTCAGCTGCAGTTGCTGGGTTGAGCTCTTTGACCCAGGTCTTCACCTCTGGATAGAGGACTCTGAGATACTGTTCCAGCACCATAGTTTCCATGAGGTCCTCCTTGCTGCTCTGGTCGTACTTGACCCACTTGTAGAAGAGATCCTTCAGCCGAACGTAAAGCTCTTGTGGCGTCTCCTCCGGGCTGGTCTCCAAGGCTCTGAACTGCAGGCGATAAGTCTCTGAGTTGATCTCATATTTTTTTAGCACTGCCTCCTTTAGAAGGTCATAATCCAAAGTACTCTCTGGATCCATAGCTACAAATGCACTCCGGGCCTTGCCAGTCAGGAGCGGAATGAGATGAATGGTCCAGTCCTCCTTTGGCCAGTCAAAGACGGTTACAAGCCGTTCAAAGGTGGTTAGGTAGTGCTCGATGTTATCAGAGTCTTCCAGTTTAGCCATCTTTGGTTCGTAGCCTCTAGGCCGTCGACTGGGGGTTGATGGTGGCTCATGTGTAGGCTCCTGTAGGTCCGGTGGAAGCGGTATGGTCCCCCGTTCCCGAGTTACCTCCACATCCAGCTGTAGCTGAGTCACCTGATGGGTGAGGACTTGGAACTGATGGGCTTGCCTGGATGACTCCTTCTCCAGCCGCTCATCTCTGGCCCGTTGCACCTCCATAAAGGATTCGAACATCTTCGCCATCCGGTTGATAGCAGGATCAGTTGTGGCGGGTTCTGGCGTGGTCTCTGTAGTGTCACCCCCTATCGCCCCATCTTCTTCTGTCTTCTTCTTCTCCCTTCTGTTGGACATCTTGGCTTGTTGTAATACTTCACCTCCGCCTGACTCCTTAATCTCACTTCTGACACCAAATGTGGCAAGATAACCGAGGGCGGAGTCAGGGAGGAGGCAGGTCTTCTAAGAAAGTCTTTTGTTTATTTTTATATATTTTTTTCACATACAGTTTTCCCAAATACGTGCAAGTATTTATAGCGTCAGGATAGTCAAAAAATGCAAAACAAAAACTGTAAAAAAAAAAAAAAAAAAAGAAAACAAATAGACATTCAGTTGCCAGGCTATGTCTCTCAGGACCCTGCACACTTTACCAGACCGCAAATACCATGTCACAGGTCTTTCTCCTTGCATCACCCCCTCAAAAACTGAAGCCATGGGGCCTAATACAGCCTGTAGCCTCACCCACTAGATCGGCCGATTGCTAACAAAATAATTAACCCTGTAATCACACAAAAATAACCAAATACTAAATTAAACAACACCAACAAATATACAAACACATACCAAAGGTTTCCCCCTCCCACCAACATCACATTTATAGAGAGAAAACCCATATTAGTGACAAAAAAAAAAACACCCCTGCAACAATGGTTCACACCACCAATTACCCGCGAAACCCCTCTATTTCAACCTAGTGGAACATCCCCTCGGCTTCCCCACGCGAAACCAGGAAGTTGAACCGGAGTTCGGGACCGTGGTGGGTTAACTGTGTATAGAGATGAAATTACAAAGTTTTAACTAAATAAATAAAAAGTTTGACAGCCAGTGTGGATATTTTCATTATTTGATACCAGAAGACGTTAATACAGATGGGCAATAACAATGACAAGGTAAAGTTTGCGTAATATAGGTTTGGAGTCATGCACAAATATTTGCTAGCTAGCATTTATGGCGAAGTGTGGTAAATGACATAATGAATAGTGAACCTGGACTAGAACAGAGTAAGTGGCAATGACATTAGTATGACACGGAGAATAGCGGCAGGACAGCTTGAATGATAGCGCCGGCGTTTGGCTAGCTGCGCGCTGCGTGAGGACGTCACGGCTCAATCCGTGACACTTTCTGTTAACTCTTTTCTGTATTTTTAAACAACATTTCATCTACAGTTTTTGTCTAATTTTTTCCACATTACATGATCTAATTAAGAAAGATTTGAATAGGCTACCGTATCAAACAGCTAGAAATGATGTGTATATAATCTGTTTGGTTGTAAAATGTAGCCTAGCTATTACCTGAATGAAATGAAATCGAATGTATCGTCCTGTGGAATCATTCATTCACAGACAGCATACGAAGATTATCAACTAATAAAGATCTTTATTGCTGGCAAACAAAATAATTAATTTGCAGATTTGCTTTCACTTGACTGTACTGTAGGTCCACGGCCACTTCATCCAACGCTTGATGTTCTTAAATCTTCCTGTTACGAGTCCGAGTGTGAAACCGCCTCAGATCAGTGTGTGCAGGAAACCGAACAAATCATTCAAACTGATTCGCGAACTGATTTAGACGGTTCTACCAACTTATTTGATTAAGTTTTTAAGTCTTTAAACAGAATCGACACAAAATAGTGATTCATTTGTCAATTGAGCATCGCTCGTGCACGGAAAAAAGTATTTGAACAGAATCGACTCAAAAGAGTGATTCATTTGTTAATTGAGCATCGCTCATGCCCAGAAAAAAAAGATACAGGGCGCTTGGAATAAACTACGCATTTAACAACTTATTGGGTTAAAATAAAGGGTCCCACTTTATATTAAGTGGCTTTAAGTACTATGTACTTACATAGAAATTAAAGCCCATGGTGCAGGTTTTTTTTTTTTCTTTTCTGGCAGTTTTCTAGTTGGTAATAAACATTTAAACAGTTATCCATTGTATTTGATGTTGTAGGGGATTACAAAACAGAAATATAATACAGAAAAGTAGGTGATACGTTAGCATTTAGCAACAGCTTAGCGAGGATTCTAATTTCTCCCACAATGCATTGGATGACGTCACATGAGGTACTCGCTGTTGGACAACAGACGAAAGCCCGCGAGTAGTAGCTAACGTTAGCTAGTGAAAGAGTGACAGTGTCAGATATAAGTAAATATATCGAGATAGATAGATAGATAGATAGATATCATAAGCATAACATAGATAGCATAACATTTTCAGCTAAGTTAGCTCTGTCGCCGCCTACTCGAGAATATGCAGCGCGCATTTCAAAGAGGAGGATTACCACTCAGGGGATGCCAAGATGGTCTCACTTGGTTTAAAGAGTGAGAGGATGGCTAAGTTACTTCCTACCGCCGTGCCGTCTGTGAATGCAAACCTCTCTGCTTGCCCTGTCCCGAGGTCGAGAGACACCATCTGCCGCAAGCGAGATATTGCCACGGTAAGTTCATGCTAACGTTAATGTTTACAAGCTGCGTGTTAGCTAGCTCTGTGTGTATTTTGTATAGCTACCGTGTTCTCTTTGACACAGCCTCCACTACAAGCACGATAACTCTGACATTAGAACAGTAGGGGTTCAATCTTAAACTGGCTGGCAGGAGCCGCCACTGGCATGTCACGTGACCTGTCAGTGGCTGGCTGGCAGCCGCCAGTCTGAGCCTGGCATGTCACGTGACCGGTCAGTGGCTGGCTGGCAGCTGCCAGTCTGAGCCTGGCATGTCACGTGACCTGTCAGTGGCTGGCTGGCAGCTGCCAGTCTGAGCCTGGCATGTCACGTGACCTGTCAGTGGTTGGTTTCATAAACCATTGATTTTTGACAGTTTTTGTGTTTTGTGTTCCTCCCTTTCTAGCTCATTTATTAGGAATCTGTTGATATGATTATGTTTTTTAGTATGATTGATGTTTTGGGGACTGTTATCCCAATGTCACCAGTCAAATGGCCGTGATCCGACTGGCAGATTACAGACGCTTGCTCGACGCTCATCCAGTCAGTCGCGGCTGATAGTGCGAGTATACACTCTCGCTACAAGGAAATCAATTGTTTTCTTATTATGAATATAATGTCATGCCTTTATTCTTGTGCATGATTGATGTTTTGGGGACTGTTATCCCAATATAACCAGTCAAATGGCCGTGATATTTCCTTGTAGCGAGAGTGTCAGGCAACGCTATACTCGCACTATCAACCGCGAATGACTGGATGAGCGTCGAGCAAGCGTCTGTAATCTGCCAGTCTATAAACTTGATATAAAATACAGTAATTTTATTAATTTACCAGCGAGCGTACTTCGGAAGCACTGAAAATGAATGGGGTTCAAAGCTGGAACTATCAGTGTTTGGAACCATCGGCTGCTCCACGACACGCGTTACTTCCTCATTCCAGAGTTCCTATGGCGGTCTATGGGAGTGTCGTAACTCTCTCTCTATGGCTCTGGACCACACTATTGCAGGCAAAAGAAACAATGTGCAAACGTTTCAGGTCTAGCCCTTCATCAGTGGGCTTTTTTTTATATAGATTTGTTTACTTGCAACCTGTGTCTTTGTTCAGTAAATGTTTAGTAACCATTACAAGCAATGCCAATAAACTGTTTTTTTCTTATAAAAATCCATGTGTTCTTTGTACTTTATAACATTTTGACGGCAATTGGGCGATAGGCAGTGGTGTAGTCTAGTTTTTTGTAGTGGGTATAATGTGATATACCAGCACCCCCCCCCCCCCCCCCTACAAACTTTTATTTTGGTGGGTTGTAAATTAAAGACATTTGAGCTTCTGTGTGTTTTAATAAACTATTATTATTATTATTATTAGGCCTATACTTGATGTATACTCTACTGTGCAATAGTAATATATTTATGTTATATTTTCTTCAAGTTATACAAAACTTTGATTTTGACAGGTTGTCATGAAGACTTTAAACTTTGTGAGTGTGTATATGATACGAATGAATGACGATAGTTTTATCAAATGAAATGGTAAAATTCTTGTGAAGTGACTGTCATATAAGCTCTGCAATGAAGTTCAAATGTGTGCATGTCCTCCTCATAGACGCTGAAAACACCACAAGTGTCACGCGCGCGTCAGTGTGTAGTAGAGCACACATGAGCGCTCATTCACAGAAACACGCAGAACATTCAGAGTTTATTTCTTTTTGAGCATTAATATTCATAGACACTTAGTAGATATCGAGATTTGATTCATTGTATCATTACTTTTGATTTATTCATTCAAAAATGGCCAAATTGCGTGACGTTCCGCTTTACAGTAGGCTAAGTTACATTTGTTGCTGGATTCCACGATTCGATCCGTGTCGCTGCGCAAACACAGACGTCACGCCGGGGTGAATTGATGAATGAACGTTCTTTCACAAAACGATGTTGTTACGAATCCTCACGCTTTTTAAAGTGGGTATACGGAGATCTTTGACATTTCCTAGTGGGCATACGGAAATCCTTGACATTTTCTAGTGGGTATACGGCGTATACCTGCGTATCACGTAGACTACACCACTGGCGATAGGTCTGGTCACGACTTTGGAATTGTTGTCTGATGGTTGAAACCACACGAGAGGCTTCTATACTCCTGCCTAAAACTCCATAAGCCCAGCGTATAGCCTGCCTGGACGCAGTGTACCGGTATTGCCTAGGGGTAAGTAGGAAAGATTCTTAAGTTTTAAACTCTGTAAGTATGTTGGAAACATCTCTGATGCATGTTTATTGTGTATGCAACACATCTCTTGTCACCTATAGCTGTTGTTCAAAGGACTCCGTGTAAAAAAAATAAAAAGGTAAAGTAAACATAAACCATGAACATACTCGTGTGCTGGCTTGAAGGGGACCATTATCCTGCATGAAGTGTGAGTATGCTATGTGTAGCACAAACGGATTCAGGCATTATGCCTCATATCCAGGATGCATGCTAGACACGTTACATCTGCTGGCCGTGGGGCGAGGTCCTCCACCAGCGACCAAAACACGCTCACCTCCCAACAACACAAGCTCTCCAGCACAGTTTCCATGGGACGACACCGCCCACACAGACACCTGTCAAACACTGCGACATAGACGCTTACTACTCACTCCCTCTCCCGGTAAGGCTGACGGTGTCAGTGACAGTCACGAGGAAAACTAGTTAGCACTATCAACAATAATCACACTGAAGACATGACCAGCCTACTCGTCGTCAGCTACGTTTGCAAACAACATTTTCACCTGAGATGGAGGTAAAAGCAGGACACTCGGCCCGGCAAACAGATACTCAAATTATACTCGAAATTTACTCAATGATGCCTTATTAATTTCAGTATATTTAAAGTAGCCTATGTCTCCTCTGTATGGATAGAAAATGGTTATATTACAAGACACAAATTCAGATAAGCTTCTCAGAGCCTGTTTTGTTACAGGTTTGAATGAATTAAGTAATGTCTCTTCTGTATTAGAAAAATAAATATATAATTATTACAGGTTTTAATGAATGAAATAATGTCTCTTCTGTATTAGAAAAATAAATATATAAATAAGAAATAACTAAAAGAAATACCTCCAAATTTAACAAAAATAGCTCTCACAAACTTACAAAAACGAACTAACAAAATGTATCTTTTTTTCTTCCTCTTTATCCTGTTTTTCTTCCTCATCCTCCTTGTTTGCCCATCTATGTTTTGTTTTAGAGCTGATCTTTCCCAGAAGTTTTGAAAACCAGGACATTTTCATAATTAAAAAAAAAAAACAAGAAAACAGCCAGGACAGGACGTGAAAACAGAACATGTCCTGGGAAAACAGGACTGTTGGTCACCCTAACCTAGTCTAAAGTCTGGGGCGCGTTGCGCGTACATTCAGATGCTATTTTAAGCGCGCATGCTTGGCCATAATACAGAGTGAACAACGCGCATACACTGTAGATAATTCTCTCATCTACACAGATGCATTTTACTTTTTGCAAATGATACATTATTATAAGGAAAACTATTTAAACACGAGTGAAATCATTGTTGTGTTCATGACGATAGGAAAAATAGGCATAAAGCGTACACATTTACCCAAATTATTATATGCATGTTTAACCGAAGCTAATTTGGGTGGGTTCGTCCCATCCCCAATGTCACTTCTTTTTCTTTTACGGCCCTGACGTGAACATCGATCTCCTCGGCTGTGAACCATCAGAACTGTAACTGAACCGATTCTGAAGCGCGCCTCTGCCTCTGCCTGCAGCCTGCGTCTACCTCATGTGACGTCATCGCCGAGTCGTGTAAAAAAATAACCGGAGAAAGGGGAAGACCTCCAGCCCCCCCAAGAACCCGGAGGCCGTGCTCAAGCAGCCCGCTGTCTTCCCGGAGGCCATGCCCGACCAGCCCGCTGTCTTCCCAGAGACCGTTCAGGTCACCGTCGGCTTAGGACAAGGGGATCTCGCCAGCGCCCTCCCAGAGCCTTCACTGCTGGTCCCTTCCAGCCCAGAGCCTTCACCGCTGGTTCCGTCCAGCCCAGAGCCCTCATCGCTGGTTCCGTCCAGCCCAGCACCCTCTCGCTCTCGGAGACGGAGGAGACACAAGGTTTCTGCCGATCCAGAGACTGTTCAAGTCACGTCTGCCGATCCAGAGCTGTCCACTATCAGTCCTGTCACGGCCAAGAGGGCTGTCTTCACCTTTTATGCATTGGCTGTCCTGCATGCATGGAGGAAGCACAAGGTTTCTGCCGATTCAGAGACTGTTCACGTCACGTCTGCCGATCCAGAGACTGTTCACGTCACGTCTCCCGATCCAGAAACCGTTCACGTCACGCCTGCCAATCCAGTGTCTCCGGACAAGATGGCAGCCCCCGAGCTGGTGTCTGTTCCCGAGCCCGAGCCGGTGTCTGTTCCTGAGCCCGAGCCGGTGTCTGTTCCTGAGCCCGAGCCGGTGTCTGTTCCTGAGCCCGAGCCGGTGTCTGTTCCTGAGCCGGGTTCTGTTCCTGAGCCCGAGCCGGTGTCTGTTCCTGAGCCCGAGCCGGTGTCTGTTCCTGAGCCGGGTTCTGTTCCTGAGCCCGAGCCGGTGTCTGTTCCTGAGCCCGAGCCGGTGTCTGTGCCTGTTCCTGAGCCAGGTTCTGCTCCTGTTCCACCGCCCTGGCCGCCGAAGGGTCTTCACCGGCCCGCCCCCCACCATTCCACCTCCCTCCTGGACTCTTGTTTTGTTTTGTAGTTGTGTCTTGTAGCGTCTGGTAGCCGCTGTGATTGAAGGTTCTGAAGGCACCTTTATCAAGCTTCCAAATGACTGTGCCATTGTGCCGTACATCGCTGAATATGCTGGGGAAATCAAGCTTTCATCAATTTCAGATGGAACAGCCAGACCAGCTTTCACTGAGAACACTCGAGCAGGAGTGCCTGACGAAGCATGGCTAGACCATCTCCAAACGGTCCTCATAGAAAAAAATGGAATACGTCAAGACACACCAGTGACCTACTCTGGATTTTTCTCTCATGGCCAGTGCAAAGAAGATGTCAGGCCAAGGGCCACAGTTGGTGTTTTCCCTGTTTTTTATGAGAAGGCCTCATCTATGGCCATGCAGAAACACTCAATGCTTGTGGTCATGAAGGCAACTGAGTTCGTGAATTCTGGTCAGGTTCCAGTCGTAGTGGCTGACTGCCCTCTGTATACACAACAGGAAAAAATGCCAGTGGAAGTTCCCTGACGAGGTTGGCCAATCAAAAATTGTGTGCTTCATGGGCTTCCTTCATATTGAGATGATGTCCCAAGAGTGTGGAGGTAAGCTGTTAGCTGGCTCTGGATGGGACCGGATGTTTGCCCTTACAAAGATCTTCAATACTGGTGTTGCAGCATCTCTACTAAGCGGCAAGCATGTCAAACGTACACGATATGCCTACCAGCTTACCCTTGCCTGTCTCCATGTACTCAAAATACAGGCATATGAGGAGTACTGCCAAGAGGGCTATGGGCCTCATGAAAGCATGGAGATGTGGGAGAGTCGACTCAGGAATAATGCTCCAACAACCTCTTACTGGCTAACAGTTCGAGACTACCTCATGATCAACTGCCGCCTCATCCGTGGTCAGCGAGTGGGGAATTGGCCACTGACCCTGAATGCCCTTGAATATTTGTGCCCGTGGTCATTTGCCTTTGGGCATACAAATTATGCCCGCTGGATGCCAGTATTCCTGAAGGACATGGCAAACCTGCCAGATACCCATCCAGCAATCCACGAGGCGTTCATGGATGGGAAGTTTGTGGTCCAACGTGGAGATAAAAAATTCTCCCTTATGGCGCTTAATCAGAGCCAGGAACACAGTATTAAGTTTCTGAAGGAGGACAGCGGTTCAAAGGGCTTGTATGCCCTGCAGGAGGAGAAGGAGATAAACGAGCTCTCAAAACCGGAAGTGCTACGGGCCATTGAGTTTGAGGTTGCCTGTTTCTCTGCCTCAAGCGAGAAGGAAAGTCTGGAACATCCAGAGTCCTCAGCTGCTGAACAGAAGAAGTTTCTCAATCATCTGAAAGAACTATGCCATCTTGCAAAGGAAGATCAAATAGTCAATCCCTTCAAAGAAATGCGTACAGAGCTCATCACCCTAGACACTGGTGAAGTCATTGATCATGAGATCTCCAATTCCCTCAGGGAATCTCCTAACATCGGCAAAGCCATGTTCACAGAGTTTGTAAGGGACAGAATAGAAAAAGCCACCAAGCCCCTATCTGATGTCATTCCAAGGGCCAATTTGTTCACATTCACGAACAGGCCATCCCTGGATCTGAAGAAGGGTGCCAGCAAGTTGGGGTCTGCCAAGGCAAATACAGCTCTTGTCACCAAGCACTTCATGTCAGTCAAGCTCTTCATGTCTTCATGTTCATGTCTGTATTAGCTATGTATGGAATTGGCAAAAAAACTGCATGGAATGCGTGGGCAGCTTACCCAGAAGTCACCGACACCCTCATTGTGATCGCCCAAGACCCAACCAGCCTCACACTGGAATCAGTTTGTTTGTTTGTTGGTTGATGTTTGTTTGTTTGTTGTCTCCTCAACAGTGCACATGCGAGTTCTCGAACGCTGGACTGTACTCATGTATAATAAGAACTGCGGTGTCAAGTCAGTCAATGAAGCCCGGAAGCTTCTTCTCATTCATGGCCTCAAGTCCCTGGATTCAATCCCTCCGACCCAGCATGCCTTATTCCAGCCTGGGAAGCGTGCCCTGCACACTGCAGCTTTTGTCTGGAAGCAGTCCCTCTCTAAAACTCCAGAGATTCCAGACCCCAGTGAGTGGGGTTGGGAATGGAATGACAGAACCATAGTCTGGGTGCCATATTGGACAGATCTGGAAGATGTCAGCAAGGGATGCTCACTCCTCCTCAACTGTGGCTGTGTGGTTGCCTGTAAGGGCAACCGTAAGTGCCACCAAGCTGGACTTCGCTGTACCACATTGTGCAAGTGTGAGGGAGGCTGTACTAATAATGATGAAGAGTGAAAAAAAAAAAAAAAATACATGATGTTTAAGTATGTATTACTTTTTTTGGGTTTTTTTTTTGTGTTATTTGACTAAAATGTAATATTGATCCTTAACATGGTGAAAAGCCTAATATAACTTTTCGCTGTGGCATGAAGTTGTGTTCATTTAAAGCCTCAACAATGGTCCTTTTGGTCACAACATGTGATTTTTGACATTATAGTGATAGTGACCTGTCCAATCAACAAAGAAAAGCATACCTGAAAATGTGACCTACGTGAATCATGCAGATCTGTAAAAAAAAAAAAAAAAAAGGGGGGGGGGGTGTCAAGAGCTGTCGGAGTGAAAAGGAGAGGATATGACGACATAACAGGCTGACGTGCGTACAGATTTTTTCCTTCCTTTCCAAGTATCAACAAGGAGTATTTGCGTTCAGCTTGTTCACCTGCTCAATTTCGCTACAGTGAAATCGTTGTCAGTTGACAAGAACATCGCCGTTAGGCCACCAGTAAGGCTGGGCGATATATCGATATAAAAAATATATAGATATATTTTTAAATGTGATATGGAATTAGACCATATCGCATAATAGTTCAAATTTACGCTATGATCCTTGCTCCAAGCAAGCTGCTGACTGCTTTTGTAGAAATATGTAACGTTATATTGTGCATTGTTGTGCATACAAAGCGACAAATACTCACAACAAATAGGCCTATTAACGCAGAGGAACGGGACACATCAGTTCAGTGAGTTCACAAAAGTTCATTATTTGCATGTGCTTTAAAGCCTTGCCGGTTAAACATGTCATTCACTGCTGATGCGCTGTTCTAACATGCGCTTTAACTTACTGAGCGCGAACACCCGACGCGCACATGCACTAAAAGCCTGTCTAACAGCGCCTGGTTACTGGACTAAGTTATCTTTCGAGTCTTATACACACAAGGTTTACATAAGGAAAGTTGGTTATGTCTACTGCCTCTTCTGCTACAAGACTTTCTCTGCATTCAAGGTCTTTCCACAGAAACACCGATTTAATAAATTTCTCCCAACTTATGTCTGTGAAGGGAATGGTGGGTCCATTTCCCTCACATACATGCATGCATCCCTTCATGTTTTTGCCATGTCTTCCACAGTAAAAATGTGCGGAAAAAAGAGTATTGTCTGGCTCGTTTTTATCATAGACATAATAAATACATAGACGCCCAATTGCCCGCTGGAGCGTACGTCAACGGTGCCGCCATATTGCGGAGGGCAACTTTCCCATAACTTTCATACCGGGAATTGAGAAAAATGTGTTTCGTGTGCTGCTTGGGGCTCTACAAATCGTCACACAATTGAAAACAGGTCTTGAGGAATTACCTTTCACAAGCAAGAATGAACATTTTTCTGGTTGTATTTGGCCATTATATAATTAGACATTTCAAAATACTACTGTTATTGTGTCACGAAATGTAGTTTTAATAGTTTTTCAGTCGACAATGTAGTTGTCTAAAGCTCAAATCTATGGTTTATTCATAAAGATAGAGCCTATTTAAAATTTTGATCTGACGTTTTCGGAGTGAGAGATCCAGGCGATCACCGGGCGCTCAGCGCTCATGTACCCCACCTGGAACAGCCTTGGCTAGTGCTTCTGATGTTTGCCGCTGGCTCTGATGTCTAGTGGTAAAACATGTATAATTCGTCTTGTGTATGTTTAACAGGTGATCTTTAGTCTCATTAATCTATAATTTGTTCCTTGGCAAATCGTTTTGGCTGAGGGCAAAGTAAAGTTTCATAACTTTATATTTAGGCTATTTTAACGTTGTATCCTGCTGTAGATGTCTATGGTTCCCTTTCGAGAGGTCTCTCCTATTGCGTAAGTAGCTTACGCTATGGGAAAACTCCTTTTCTCGAGAATATTTAAGTCTTTATGTAAAACGCATTGCAGCTGCACAGCTGACAGCAATGAACGAAGGAGCTCGGTCATTGGCTGTGCTGCGGCAACTTGCTCGAACCAATGACGGGGCGACTCTGAATGCGCGACCAATGAGCGCGCTTCGCGCCCGCGCGCGTCAGAGCCCGCCAAGATGGGCGTGGCCAAGCTATATATTGGGCGCCCCGTCATGAGGGTTCTTTAGATTTAATCTCCTTCAGCGAACACCTTCTTCGCTGGATCCTCCGGATTATTGAAAGCCTTCACCGCCGTGGAAAAGCATACCAGCGGGATTGCTACGAGGACGTCGGCACCTTCAGCCGCCTTTGAACACCATCCTACTGAGCCATCCGGCGCGCCACACACGCAAGTATTTTACATCTGCTCGCCCCGCGACATTTGTAAAAGAGCAATTTTTCTGAGGCGTTGTTTCAAATGCCTTCCTGCGCGTCGTGCAGAGACCTTCTCCCGGACGGGGATCATCACATCATCTGCGCTCGCTGCCTGGGCCGGAACCACGCAGAAGCTGCTTTGACCAAGGGCGGATGCCCGGAATGTGACGACCTGGGTCTCTCCACACTGCGGACTCGCTTCGCCGCTTTCGCCGCGAGCGAGCCCATCGCCGCCACCCCTCTGTTTGAGCCGCGCTTAAAAAAAAAAAAAAACGCCGCTCACAGAGGCTTCCTGAACCTGAGCTCAGTGACGTCACGCCGAGCCAGTCTCCGCGTGCTTCACCGCCGCTCTTGCCTTCCCCACCGCTGGTTCAGTTCACTCAGCCGGACCCACACCCCTCTAGCAGAGCGGTGGGCCTTGTGACTTTCGGCGCGTCCAAGGACGACGGGGGAGTGGATGACAGCCTGTCCATCGACGCTGCATCTGACGACTGGCCGGGCTCCACTTTCGACCCCGCCCCGTCGACGCTAGATAGCACGAGTGCGGGCACCACCATGGATACGGAGATTATCCGCACCCTCTCGAAGGCCGTGGAGGACCTCGGGCTCGATTGGTGTTCTCCGCCAAGTCAGGCTATATATAGGCTATATATACGCCTAAAGCCTTCTTTTTCTTCTTCGCTCTCCTCAGTGGACGGCGCGAAGGAAAGAGGCTGCGAGGGAACGCCGCCCCTCGAGGAGGCCGTGGCCAATCATCTCTGCCCGCCCTCCACCACCGGATGGAAAGCCAAAGCTTCCCACCCCTCGAAGCCCTGCCGCACTACCTCTGCTCTCGCCGGTCGCGCCTACGCCGCCGCCGGCCAAGCTGCATCAGCGTTTCACTCAATGGCGGTACTTCAAGTGTTCCAAGCCAAGCTTCTCCGCTCTATGGACGAGTCTGGCCCCGAAGCCTTCAGGGACCTACACAGCGCAACTGATATAGCTCTGCGAGCCACGAAGGCCACGAACGCCATTTCTCGACGCGCCTATCTCCACCAGCGGGCTGTTTGGACCGGCGGTTAAAGGTTTCGCCGAACGCTACACTGAGGCCCAGAACGCTTCACAAGCTATGCGTCATTTCCTGCCAAAGCGCTCCAGCTCATCGCAGAGCAGACAGAGACCGCCACAGCCGCAGCGGGCTAGAACAGCTCCCACCGCCTCTCAGCCCGCGCCTCAGGCTGACGCTCGACGCCGCTCGCGCTCTCAAATGCCGTCCTAGCCACAGAAATGAGAAGAGAGAGTGCGTGTCTCGCAAAAGCCGGACCACTCTCTCTGCAAAAGCTCAAACATTACCCAGTCCCCTTACAGGCGGCTGGATATGTCCATACAGCAGTCAATGGGCCAGTCACAGAGCTCGCTCATCTGCAAACAAACGCCGTTTTTACGGCGACGCACAGAAAACACAAAAAAAAAAAAAAAAAAATAGTCTTTTTCTGCCTGCGTCACTAAGGGTTAACATGTCCACAAAGTGTGCATTCCCAGATACTGTCAAAACAGTGCCAAATTCATTCCCAGCTCAGGCTGCGCTTCCCATGAATGTAGATCACGTGCCTACGGTCATGTACGCACCACTACACACAAGCACTGTTCACACAGTTATAAATTCATCCCCAGTAAAAGCGGGAAACATTATAAAGGTGACGCGTGTGCCAAACACTGTTTATGCACCCCCACTTATAAACACTGTCCTTACAGTGTCAAACACAACCTCAGCTCAGGCTGCGAGTTTTACAAACACAGCGCGCGCTGTTGTAATCACACACGCGCCCATTCACTCAGCTGCTCAGCGCGCGCCCACGCCTCTGAGAGCTACGAGCTCAGGCGATTCGCTGGCCAGGTCCCTACGTCACAGCGGCCCGCCCCTAGCCTGTATTCAGCCCATATCTGTACACGCAGCGGCATGGGAAAACATTCCAGATATGCCGAAATGGGTATTGAATATGGTAAAGCACGGATACTCGCTCCAGTTCGCTCGCAGACCACCACGTTTTACGACTGTGGTCGAGACAAAAGTGAGAAAGGAGTGTTCACATGTTCTACGCACCGAGGTGCGCAAACTAATAGAAAAGGGCGCTGTGGAAACTGTTTTCCCCCTCTCTGAGCGGGACAGGTTTTTACAGCCGCTATTTTCTCGTCCCGAAAAAGGATGGCGGTCTCCGCCCCATCCTAGATCTCAGACACCTGAACAGAGCACTAATGATTCGCTCGTTCAGAATGTTAACAACCAAGCATATCCTCGCGCAAGTACGCCCAGGAGATTGGTTTCTCTCAGTGGATCTGAAAGATGCTTACTTTCACATTCCAATAACGCCTCATCACAGGCCGTTTCTGAGATTCGCTTTCGAGGGACAGTCATACCAGTACACAGTACTTCCGTTCGGCCTGTCCCTGGCTCCCCGTACATTCACGAAATGTATGGATGCAGCACTTTCCCCCCTAAGACGAAGGGGAGTGCGAATACTGAATTATCTCGACGATTGGCTGGTTCTAGCACAATCAAAGAGTCAGTTAATAACACACAGATCTTGGATTATCAGCCATTTAGAATGCCTGGGTCTAAGAATCAATTTTGCAAAAAGCATACTATCTCCTAGCCAGAGGATTTCTTTCCTGGGAATAGTTCTAGACTCGATGCAAATGACAGCGCGTCTCTCATCAGAGCGCGCGCTTACCATCCGGCGCCTTGCAACATCATTCAGGGCGGGCGCGCGCGCCCCCGTCAAACGGTTTCAGAGGATGCTCGGTCTCATGGCCTCAGCATCGGCCGTACTCCAGCTAGGATTGTTGCATATACGCCCTCTCCAACGCTGGCTCAAAGAGCCGCGTCCCTACTCACGCGTGGCGTTCGGGCCACTTTTTAATCAGAGCGAACCACGGCTGTATAAAAGCCCTGACGCACTGGAAAGCCGCCGACTGGTACCAGTCAGGCGTGAGTCTGGGTGTGAACACAAGGAGAAAGATGATAATGACAGATGCCTCCAAAATAGGTTGGCGGGCCCTTTACGAGGGCAGGCCTGTCTCCGGCTTTTGGTCAAACCCGGAGAAGCGCCAAGCGCCTACACATAAACTGTCTGGAAATGAAAGCGGTCGCTTTGGCTCTCAGAGCCCTGCTCCCACATCTAAAAACGAACACGTCCTGGTCCGAACGGACAACATGACGGTAGTGTCGTACATAAATCGCCAGGGTGGACTCAGGTCAAGCTCCATGCATTCAATGGCCAGGAGACTCATTTTATGGTCCCAGCACAACTTGCGCTCGCTGAGAGCAGCGCATGTGCCAGGCGCCCTGAACCAGGGGGCAGACATGCTATCCAGAGACAAGATTCTCCCAGGAGAATGGGCTCTCAACCCGCTGACGATTCAGTGGTTATGGAAAACCTTTGGCAAAGCGGAGATCGACCTCTTCGCCTCCAAGGAGAACGCGCACTGCTCTTTTTTCTTCACGAAAAGCACGGACGCGCTCGCCCAGAGCTGGCCGAGCCGCCCCTTATATGCCTTTTTTCCCCGATCGCGATGCTGCCACAGGTCATCAGTCGGGTCAGAGAGGAGAAAAACGCAGTGCTGCTGATAGCCCCACTCTGGAAGAACCAAACATGGTTTCCAGATCTGATGCAAATGCAATCTGCACCACGGCCGATTCCACTGAGGCCAGACCTCCTCAGTCAGGCCAGCGGGATGATATTTCATCCCCGCCCCGATCTGTGGGCCCTTCATGCATGGCCCCTCAACGGGTTCCCAGGAACCTCGCGAGCGGAGCACTAAAAACCATCGCTGAGGCGCGGGCGCCCTCCACGAGACGCTTATATGCCCAGAAATGAAAGTGTTCAGTGACTGGTGTAATGCCAAGGGCCTGAACCCTGAGACATGCGAGATTACGAATGTACTCGTTTTTCTACAAGGGCTTCTGGAGGCGGGCCGCACCCCCTCCACGCTCAAAGTATATGTGGCGACCATCACAGCGTCACACGACCCTGTAATGGAACGTCCATTGGGAAGAAACGACCTAATTATTCGTTTCCTAAAGGGCGCTAGGAGGATGAACCCTTCACGCCCCCCCTCAGTGCCGATCTGGGACCTAGCTACTGTCCTAGACGCTCTTAAAGGGCCCCCGTTCGAACCACTCCGAACCGTGCACCTTAAACAGCTCTCGCTCAAGACTGCGCTCTTGCTGGCACTCGCCTCGGTCAAGAGAGTGGGCGACCTGCACGCGCTTTCGACAAGCGCTGCCTGCCTAGAATTCGAGAGTGGGCGACCTGCACGCGCTTTCGACAAGCGCTGCCTGCCTAGAATTCAGTCCTAACGACTGCAGGGTATTCCTTAGGCCGAAACAGGGGTATATTCCTAAAGTGCTCACCACTCCCTTCAGAGCACAGGTTATCTCCCTAACTGCGCTTTCGTCTCCAGCAGACGAACAAGACGCTAATCTACTCTGCCCCGTTAGGGCTCTCAGAGTGTATTTGGAGCGTTCTGCCCTATTCAGACAGACAGAACAACTGTTTGTATGCTTTGGCGACCGTACGAAAGGTTCCGCCGTTTCAAAGCAGAGAATCTCTTACTGGATAGTTGAAGCTATAGCGCTGGCTTACGAAGCTAAGGGACTTCAATGCCCCTGGGGAGTCAAAGCACACTACACCAGGGGCCTCATGTACAAAGACTTGCGTTGAATTCATACTAAAACATTGCGTAGGGACAAAGCTGTAAATGTGCGTACGCACAAAAAAAAACAGATGTATGAATCTCTGCGTACGAAGGATCCCACGCATATTCTCTTTGTACATCCCAATTAACGTAAAAATGAGCGCACATGCACGAGCACAACGCCCCACCCAGTCTCCTCCCTTAATTAAATACATTTAAATATGGTAATGAGTCCACTTTGGCAAAAGAAAGGATTAAGAAAATGGCTAAAGCAAGCGGCAAGAAGCGAAACTTTACAGAAAGTGAATCGGAGGTGCTACTATCGGAGGTAGAAACGAGAAAAAAAATATTTGGAACTTTGTCCTCCGGAATTAATAACAAAAGGAAAAAATATGAGTCGGAGAGTTTGGCTGATGCCGTCAATGCGGTGGGATCTGAAAGTCGCACTGTAAATGACCTTAAAAAATGGTCTGATATAAAGGTGGACGTTAAATGGAGAACTGCTGCGCACCGACAAAGTGTGGGCAGAACAAGCAGTGGTAAAGGGGTCAGAGAATTGCCTCAATTATGGGTGACACTTTACTCTCTGGAGTAGTATCCGCTGCTGTGGGAGACTCGGATTTACTACAGGACTGCCACGAAGGTAACCAATATTATCTGCACATTTATTGAATGGAAATGTTTCCGATTCACATATGCAAATTCTTCTTCAGATGGCGCCTTTATAGCAATGCGTGTGCAGTCGATCGCTCCGATTACATTAGGAAAACCGTCTATCGCTGCAAATTGCGTTTTAATGTTTGGCTGGTCAACTGCATTATATGGGAATATCATATGCTTTTATATGTTCTTACTTAATTGCATAATTGATAGAATATTCCCATAAGGCTCGTGTGACAATATATGTAAATTATTTTATAAATTGCAAATTAATAGCAATGCATCCCACAGGTGGTAGTGCGATAGACTTGTAGAACAATTCGTTGTGTAATGTTTGCAACTTAACTTCATTGCCTGTAAGAGTCGCCGACGAACAAAAACTATGAGAAATGTACGTACGCCAGACATGAAATTGGCGTGGAGGAACGCACATTCTCACGTTAATTTCACTGTTAGTACATCCGACCGTGAGCGTGAAAGCTGCCGTACGCAAAGTTTTTGTGCGTACGCAAGATTGATACATGAGGCCCCAGGAGTGTGGCTTCTTCCTGTGCACGGTCGAGCGGGATACCGATCGAGGATATTTGTGCGGCGGCAGGCTGGGCCTCACCGTCCACATTTATCAGGTTCTACAACCTACAGGTCCCGACATTGCATTCCAATGTGCTATCAGCATGATGCTAGTTGAACTGCAAGTTCGCATCTAGATTATGTATGTGCTTGTGTCACACTGAGCGCCTTCTAGCCGCTCTGTATTTTTTCCCACATATAAAGCTCGCCTCTGCCGGCTAGTTGGATGATAACTTTGCTTTTTAGCTCAGGCACCTGCCTCTGGCTATCATAAGGCGAAGTTCAGCATGCACGGCGTTTTGCATGGTGTTCCCATAGCGTAAGCTACTTACGCAATAGGAGAGACCTCTCGAAAGGGAACGACTCGGTTACTAACGTAACCTCGGTTCCCTGAGAGGAGGGAATGAGTATTGCGTAAGCTGCCGTGCTTGTGCTTGGTTAGTTCGCTTCAGTCGTTTTAACCTAAAGAACTCTCATGACGGGGCGCCCAATATATAGCTTGGCCACGCCCATCTTGGCGGGCTCTGACGCGCGGGCGCGAAGCGCACTCATTGGTCGCGCATTCAGAGTCGCCCCGTCATTGGTTCGAGCAAGTTGCCGCAGCACAGCCAATGACCGAGCTCCTTCGTTCATTGCTGTCAGCTGTGCAGCTGCAATGCGTTTTACATAAAGACTTAAATATTCTCGAGAAAAGGAGTTTTCCCATAGCGTAAGCTACTTACGCAATACTCGTTCCCTCCTCTCAGGGAACCGAGGTTACGTTAGTAACCGAGTCGTTTTTATGATGTTGTGTTTCCAAGCAATACCATGGATCAAATGTGTGAACTCAGGTATACGGTATATTTATTAAAGATTACAACGAAATGACAGGACATCGTATGACAAAAGATGGTTACATAAAATAAAAACAGTGAGAATGCATAACGTTACCTCTACATTCACATTTTGTGTCAAACTGAATATGTAGCATAAGTGGGCAAAATGAGTTAACAAGTTCAATCTTTCCTGGGCTAAAATCATTTCTCGAAAAGATGTGCACAGAGTCAGACAGCAAAGTTCATATCAACACGCCAGTCAGTGTTGCCACATCTCGCGAGACAAATAAGCAACCCGGCCCGCGAAAACAAGCCCAAAACAAGCGACTTACAGTAAAAGAGCTTTTTCTACGGAGCCCCCCTAGGTTCCGGGAAGAGAAAAATAAATAAACTGTGTGCACGGTTTTACAATCCGTGGGGACGGATAGTTTTAAACTGTGGGTACAGATTGTCAATTTACATCCATGTGGACAGATTGGTAAACTGTGCCCAGTTTTGTAAAACTGTGCACACGGTACAGTTTATTTTCCTTTTGTAATGAAGCTTGGCTGTCCATCTAGTGAAAAAGGTTGGTACTGCGGCCAAATAAAATCTTACTGAAAGCTCATTTTTTGAGATATCAACCTAAAATTTAGAACACAACTTCAGATTTTTGGTTTACATTTTCTTGCAGTTTTAGAGTAAAATATATTTTGTAATGTATATATTTTACATAAAATATAAATAATTATATTTTTACATTGTTCATTTTCATATACTCAAACTTGTATAACTTTTTTTCTGTTTCACTTTCATAATTTCATAACACTTCACTTCAACAATAATCTGGCAAATGTCTTCTTTAAAACAAGACCAACCATAGGTCTATCCAAAGCATTCTTGAATTACAACCATTTAAGTTTGAATAGTGATTTTCATGTCTATGCGAAAAAAGGGGGAGTGACAGTTAAAGGGTTAAACGATATTAAACTATAATATCTATATCTAGAATATCTAAAATATAATTAATATATAAAAACTCTCCTAAGGTCCAGTCACCATCAGTCGCGACTCGCACGTATTTTCATTTAAGCGTCACTCACTGACGTTTTCCTAACCAGAAAAAAAACGATTGCCCTGCTCTGCCTCTGATTGGCTAGTACTCATTGCCATCTGGGTCAGAGCCAATTAGAAGTAGGATGTGGGTGGGAAAAAACTCTGTGTATAGGGAAAGGGGAGAGACAGAGGGAACAGGCAAGACAAACTCCTACGTTTAAATAACATATAGAAAATATCTGCTTGACAACGAGCTGAGAACAAGCCCAAATGAGCAACTACACTTTAGTGTAGTTTCACACTTTCACACCCGCGACTACCAATATTTGTAAGCGACTTTACAGAAAAACAAGCCCAAAGTCGCTTATAATAAGCGGACTTGGCAACACTGGCGCCAGTGTGTTGACAAACGCGTCACCAACACCGACACTTTCCCACGCACGCTATTGGATGAAGGCAACAAATACGTCATGCATGTCGGACCCCATACATAGCCGCCTGCTCTATTCGCCGGGAAAATAACCTGGAGAAAGTTACCGATATTATAGTAATGTGCAAAGTATGTGAATGGCAACAATTTTTATTTGCTTTGTTGAAAAATGTAGTGGATATATATAAAAAACTGGGTTATCCATCCCCACAGATCGTCTGAAAACACGAAATCTCCCCTCGGCCCACCGTCTAAAGTGGGGGACAAAAATATCTGCAAATAGACCAAGACAAAATGCAAAAAAGCAAGAATTAATATTTTATGCCATTTGCTTCTCAGGTAAATGAATGTTTTAAGAATGTTAGTTTATATTCTTGCTAGGAAATTACAAATATGATTTGCAATGTAGCTGAAATATTGTTAGATGTACATTTTAGTGATGTTAAATAAAACTTGCTAGAAGTTTGGACGAACTTCTGCATTGTTTTTAGCTACGTGAGAGAAGCGAATTATTTTTACTTGGCCTGCACTGATACTGATGTCCCTCCACAGATATTCAGGAGAGACCAGTTTACTGGGTTTGTTATAAAGGAAATACTTTTTCAAGTGAGACTCCTCATGCCATATCGCCTCAATGGAGTTTGCAGCATCAATGTTCAACTGTTCCCGGCAGGTTTTGGTGAGATGATGTACATCAGCCAATGAGCCACCAAATGCAGCAGCAGTGTAATAATAATCACCTTCCCCAGCTGGAATGAATGCTTGAGACTCTGCTCTACGCTCATAAGGGAATTGATCTCTTGGATAATCAAAGAACCAAGGATGTATCACACTGACCAGACGACCCAAAGACTCCGACCCCCAGCGGCCATAGAACTTTGCATCCACGTCCAGGCAGAAAATATAGTCAGCTTCATTGGCCAGTTCGTTCTTTATTAGTTTTTCTAGTATTTCCATCCTGCCCATACTTATGTCCTGCCATCTGTCCAAACTCTGAACCCTCCGAATTGTCAAATGATGATTTTCACCCATCTTTACTTCAGGAACTGCTTCTAGTTGATCCGTAAACAAGTAGTAATGCACTCGAAATCCAACAAAGTAATGCTCCTCTGCTGACTCCAGAAAATCTTTGAGGAAACGTGTGTATCTGAAAAAGAGTGAGGAACAGATATTGAAAAAATACAAATTTTATGTGTGTATGCTTTTTCAACATTTATAATAACAGAAATATTTCTTCAGTAACAAATCAACATATAACGATTTCTGTTAGACCATACCATGTGATGCTGAAGACTGGAGTAATGGCTGCTGAAAAAAATCAGACATCTCAAATCTATATCTCTCTGGTTCTGTCTCACAAAAATGCAGTATCAGAGACATAGATTTGACTCTGTATGTGTAGATCAAATGGTGTTATCCATGTGGCTGCATTTAGTTGTGGCTATGTGTAAACGCAATCATGCTCCAAACAAAGTGAACAAGTTTTACAACGGTGATGCAAATTTGGTCCCGTTGTAGTAACAGGAAGCCAGCATGAGAATGTGAATATGAGGTGTGATTTGGCCAAAAATACTTCCATACCAAAATCTAAAGACATCACAAAGTCACCCAAGAATATGATAGACAAAAAGAAAAATTGTTATTTTGAGAATTTGAGAAGTAACTTTATTACTTTCCCAAAGCGAAGACAGTGGTCGCTACAGTGATGTTTTGTTGTTTGAAGATAGAATCAGTCAGTATGGAGTCAAAGGTTCCCTCCCAAACAACTGGGGCTAACCATGGCGTCATAGAAATAATGTCTGTCCCACTGTGTATTAAACACACACGCACACACACACACACACACACACACACAGGTGTTTAAATCTAAGCATGTTTACACTGTAAACAAGTAAATATTTTCAACATTTTGTATTCTGAAAAACATAGGCTATTTGTGAGGCCTAGGGTATTGTAAGGGTATTGTGAATTCTGTCAATTCTTATTATGCAAGTGAGCACATGAGATTTTCATGTAGGTTGAAGAGAGAAGTGTAGCCTATGCATTGAATACTTACCCTAATTCGTCTGTTTGTTGATTTTTGCAAACCAAAACACAATTATGCAGGAATAGACTGTACAGCACAAAATACCTTATCACAGCACTGTAATCGAACTACAACGGCGGGGTTTTGTGTAGTTTATACGTGACACAAGGCAAGATACGTATCGAACATGTAAAAGATTTTGGAGCATGCGTAGTAGAACGAGGTCTCTCGCTCTCTCCCTCTCTGTCTGTCGTGCGCGCGCTACACGGTTTGGAGCTCGCGAGCTCGAGATTCCGGGAGATTTGAACTAATTTGCGGGCATCAGGGAGCCGCTATCAATATGCGGGAGACTCCCGGAACTGCCGGGAGACTTGTGATGTCTGCTTAAGCCTGTGTTATACTCCAGTTTGGGCGCGTACAAAAACAGCTGCGGACACGGACAACTTGTGTTTATACAGTCTGCTGAGGTCCGCGACAGTGAACGCGTTCCACACATGCGCAGTAGATCGGCTGGGACAGTAGCAAAGACGCGCATGCGCTGTTAGCCTAGTAGTGCCGCAGTAGCAAACATGGCAACGTGTGTTTACGAAGTCGGACAACCAGCTCAAGAGGGAAACAATACGGGGAACATACATTCCAACACCTGCTGCACCGCTCCTTCCCTTCAGCCTCTTCTTTGCCTTGACAAAACGGTCTCTCAGATACTTCCACTTCTGCCGACACAGACTTTCTTCTTTTCCTAAACTCTGGCCAATTTACCTCCAGGAATTATTACACATCTGGCTATCTTTGTGCTCTTTTAACGACGGATTGTAGAGGTGCGGGTAGTGACGCACTTCTTCGCACAGCCTCTCTTCAAATTCGACGTCCATTTTTTCCAGCGATTTCGCGGTTTAATTAACCTAGTGACCGTGCGTACTTTGACCGCGCGGTCACAAAAAATGGGAGGCACACGGACGTCCGCAAGGAACCTCCGGGCAGACCCTCCGATGACGATTTTTACGTCACGCGGACCCTAGCGCAATTGCGGACGCGGAAAGTAATTATTTTTTTATTTTTCTGGGAGTGACTATGCCATTGATAATGTTGTTCATTTCTTTGTGTTGCATTGTAAATTTTTTATTCACAAAAACAAATTTCTCAAGACTTTGCCTAGATTTGATGTATTTGTTGCTGAGATTTCCATTATAGTTAAATCTCTTAAACTCATTGATAACAGCAAGAACAATACGTTTCTTAAGAACTATGTACGTTTTTTTCTTACTTGTTGATGAACCTTTTTTTTTTTTTTTTTTTTTTTTTTTTTTCTTTCTTAAATTATTTATTTATTTATGTTTTATTAATTTTTTTTGTTAATGTAATGCAGTGCTTTGTATCGTCTTTGTAAAAGGAATTTAAATATAAAAAAAAAAAAAAAAAAAAAACTAAAAAAAAAAAAAAAAAAAAAAAAAAAGACGCGGAAAGTATAACACAGGCTTTACACACAGTCCTAACCAGACGCGATGCGATAATATTCAAACGACAAATAATTTGTTTGTCCACAATAGACCCCACGCGACTGCGAGATGCGTCAAAATCACTGATCCATTGACATAATTATACAGACGCTTTGGAACGTTGCTGCGATACGTCAACACGTCCGCCATATTGCTGAGGGCAAGACTGCGCTGTAACAGAGAATGTCTAATAAGGGGAGAATTGGCACTGTCTGGTTACTTCCGGTTTCTGGACTGGCTGCAGTAACTCGTCTCTGTCCATGCGGGGGCGCTCGCAGGCGAGTGCAGAATGAATGGGAGTCTATGGGGTTTCACCCCCAGAAATTCACTTTTCTCATGATGTAATTTTTTGTGAAGTAATTTGAAAGTTGCATTCAAAAGGGGGGCTAAAATAATACACTCAGCTGAAAATTGCATTTTTAAGTTCATCTGTTCAAAAAATCCATTCAAAAATGTGATGACGTCACATAATAGCAGAATGCTAGCGTGTTCCGGCCAACAACGACCTAACCTGTAAGAAATCGAAAGGACATAAGTACTCGTTCATTCGACTTTTGGTCTATAATCTATATTGAACTTGCAGAATCAACAATGAAATCTACGTTGATTCAACGACAAGCAGGAGAAAGGGATACATTTAGCCGTCTAGCTCCATAGACTCCCATTCATTCTGCACTCGCCCGCGATCACCTTCAGTGGAATTCTAATGGAACTGCAACCAAGATGATATACAATGGGGCTAATAGGAAGTGCCAAGACTCTCAATAGACGGACTCTGGCTGTAAACAAATCCAAGTAAGTTAGCCTCGATGGGTGACCGGGCTGCGGTTATTCTGGATAAAAACAAAAATAACGTTTACATTTATCAACGGATTTCAGTGGTTTGTACGTGGTGTACAAAAAGTGCCATCTCTAGTTAAAATCTCGATAGTTAGACTTACAAAATATTTTTATAATAAGGAATTGTCAAAGCTCAGGCTTGTCATGTATTTGGCATTTTATTCTTGGATAAGAATTGACCTATGGCTAAGCCACGCCCCCTCCACTCACTCGGACAAACAGTCAACATTCGGTGACAGGCGCTATATGGCTACATGTTTTGCTAAAATAAAAAACACAAAGTTCCCCAGTTGTTTTGGTAGAAAGTTGTCTAAAATGTTGTGCTTTAATATGTAATTAATGGTTCATGATCAAATTAAATATGTACAGGTCTAAGTTGCATACGTTTCCAGGACAAGCCTTTTTACCATCTTTACCAAGAGTACCTCTCCGTTAGTTTAGTGCTACAGTATTTACATGAATCATTCAGCACAACACTGCTAACATTTGTTATCTCGGTTATTTACAGATACGTTAATGAAGCTAAGTGACATGATGTACAACGCAGCTAGAAGCTAACGTTAACGTTTTCTAATGTTAGGCTAACGTTAGCCTAACGTTACGTTAGAGATGTTAAAAATAACAATAAAATAAATCCCAGCCTCTCGGGATACCTAGTGTAGGAGTTGCATGTACTCCATGCACACCGTTTGAACATTTTAAACTTAAAATGACAAGAAAAAACATATAAAAACGAATGAAAACTGATTAACTGCAATGCATTTCAATGGACTTGGAAGCAGAGAATGTCCGAGTGTATTGGGAGCTATACGCACTGTGATTGGCTAATCGCGTTTGGGGGCGTGGCTTAGCCATAGGTCAATTGTGAAGACCACCTTTTACAGCTACAAAGCTGGGAGCACTAAATGACATTCAAAGTCACATTGCATGCTTTTAACATTAAATAAAGCACATAAACAGTACCTGAGATTATCATTGCCACACTTTGTGTTTGTTGTTTCAGCCGCGACGTCGAAGAACAACACCGCGACACCCGATAAAAGGTATCTTCTCCATGTTAATCACGATGCGATTAAACGTTCTTGTTTCCATTTGTTAAATTTCAAGATCTGATGGGAATTATCCATTGTTGCTTTTACAGCTACAAAGCTGGGAGCACTAAATGATAGATTATAGTTATTATAGAGATGGGCTACTACATAATTATCATTGCCACACTTTGTTTGTTCCAGCGCGACGTCGCAGAATAGGATCGCCGCTGTCGCCGTCGCAGCTGGTTAGGACAAAAACTCTGATTAACACGGAAAAGATACCTTTTGTCGCGTATAGTTAGGACACGGTGTTACAATAATTGGACTGGTACGAACTAAAGCCGTTACATGTGACAATTTAATCACATGTTTTAGACTGAAAACGTAACGTATATACAGTATGCTACTTACCTAAACCAACTGGAACTGTAACTCAATAAAATGAGCCTGTGAGAGAAGACAATCACATAAGCAAAGATCTTTTGGAAATGTGTTTAGACACCCTCACAATCTTTTTAGTAGAAGGTTTTATTAAGTAGATATAGGGTTTAAGATTTTCCCTTCCCAATGGTCTGGAGGGAGGTGCTGAACCTTCAAGTTTGTCAACCTCAGGAGCTCAAACTAAATATTAGCCTATATGCAGATCTCCTTTATCATAAATTGGGAAAGAAGGAAATCTATATAAATAAAATATTTACAGAGAAATAAAAGTAACAAATTATGCTTCAGACTGGTCAGCTAATCAAACAGGACAGGTTCTTTTAAAAAGGACTTCCATTCCCTTGTGGTGTCGTCTTTAGACTTTGTGTTCAACAATATAACACACAATTTGAGCCTTTAAAACTTTTACATTTTTGGCACATTCCATGAATATTTTACACTTTAGAGTCCATTTATATCAACTTAAAATTATACCTAATATTTCAGCTGAAATTATTTATAGGCTACATTCATACATGCATACATACATAGGCCTACATGACAGTGGGCATGGAAAATCCCCCACAAGCTCAACAGTAGTAGAAAAACAAATGAAATAAATAAAATAAACACTCTGAAAACTCACTGCTCGTCAGCTATTTTAAACCAATAAAAAAGACCAATGTCTCACTTTCAGCTGGAACCTCTTGGCTTTTAATACCTGGCTTTATAAAGCATATTTGTTTTATTTGACTTTACTGAATTATTTTACTTAAGAGCATCCACAATTTCCCATTAAACACACCTATGAATGTCTTTTCAAATGTTCCATCAGGTCGATTGATCATATATTTGTTTTCCCAAATACTGAGAACATATGAACATCACATAGGCTTTAAAGTTTCATTGGAACAGGTTTTGTGTTTGATAAGGAGATCTGAGCTTAAACCAGTCTATTGAAAACGCATTTTCCCTCAGTGATCAAATAACAACTAACTATCTTATAAAAAGAAAAAAGGCTAAATGCTTTAAGCATTATTTCTAAACGTGTCAAATTGCGTTAGTCACTAATTTCACTACAAAAGTATGAAAATTACATTTAGTAAATAGATTCAAAACAAGTGTGAGAATATCAGCTACAGGTTTCCAAAAAGATTTTACATACCCACTCAGTGATAAGCCAACAAACATGCCAAAAAGGAAGAAACTAACACTCTGACGGAGTCGCATTATTGGTCGTATCATGCAGCTGGGTCTTGTGTCTGTATTCACTTGATGGATTGAACTGGAAAATGAGAGTCAAAATATCTGACAAGAAGAGTTTGTTGTTTTGTTATGGGAGATATTTGAAAGTCAAACAAAAGCCTGGCTAAGGTGGGGCTTTACAAACACAGCTACACTTAAAAACAGACATAATGCAACAGCCAATGACTGTTCCTTCAGCACATCCTGCTTTTAAACATGTTTCTGCATTTATGTAGTATAGAGCAAGTGTTGAAATAAAACTGTATAACCGTACAAAGTAGGCACCTATCGCAAAGTTTAAGAACTGGTTCTGTTTTAATACGACTTGGGACTAAATTGGCCCATTTTTTGCATAAAAGTATACTTCAAGTGTGAAAGTAGTCAACTGTGAGTACACAACTAGTTCACAACTAAGTTTTTCATTAGTACTGCAACTACACTACAAGTGAACTTATAGGTATACTGATAGTTTCCTAAAATACTTGCAGCACATTTTTTAGTTTATGAAAGTACACTTTGAATACTCTAAAAAAAATACTAGTTAGTACTTGTAAGTTTTATTTTACTGAACATAACAGTATACTTATAGTTAAAGGTGCAGTGTGTGATTTTTAGCGACATCTAGCGGTTCGGTTGCACTAATGGCTCAGCCCACTGCTCACCCCTCCCTTTCGAAGAAGCTACGGTGCCTGAAACTGGACAAACATATCGTCGTCTGAGACAGCAGAGAATAGCCAGAGTAAGCCAAGAAGAGTGTGTAACATTGTCACTGTTTCTGTACCACAGTCCATTATAAACCACATCATGGATAAAGTTTACAAAGCCATAGTCAGGTGAGGATCAAGGGTCTTAATATATAATATAATAATAGTAATCAGCTGATTGTCTCAAACGTAACCAGCACATTTCCCCCCACATAGCAAACCCATAATACAGCGAGGGAGAAGAAACACATGAAACTATATGCAACTATATATTTTTTCTAACAGGGTAGTAAAAGTTTAGCTGGCTAAATATGAGCTGTTACTGTGGCTGAGCTGGTTAAAGCGTAAAGCCTTGTTTAAACTCAACGCGTCCGCATGAGCCCAAAGGTGCGCGCGGCAAAAATGGCATGATTGTAACAGCGCGCGCGCCTCCGCATCCCCTAGAAACCGTTTACTACACACAATAGGCTTTTTTTCTCTGATTTTGAAAACTCTTCGCGATCGACTTAAAATGCTTCCAAGATCGACTTGTCGACCGCGATCGACGGGTTGGTGATTCCTGTAACGTTACTGTTTTACGGTCAATGACAAGAGTACTAATCAGCTGTCTCACGAACGTAACCAGCACATTTATCACCACATAGCAAAGCCATAACACAGCGAGGGAGAAGAACTGAGTTACATGAAACAATCCAACTACATATTTTACACCCCTGACAAGGGAAAAGTCACTACTCACGGTGTTTGTGGCTAGCTTGTAGCTTTCTGCGGCTTCTCTTTCAAGGTAGTGACGAAAAGCGCTCTGTAGCGCTGTGTGTTCGCTGTCGGCTACGGTAGAAACATGACGTCACAATATGTCGACCTTCATAGAAGGGGATTCCGCGCCTATGTAGATATAAATGTCTCATTCTAAGATAATAAAAACATTACGGTTTATTAAGTAAGTTCTTTATACACCACTGAAAACATAGTTATGGATGTCATATTGCATTTCTGTTAATAGATACTCAAAATTTTTACACATTGCACCTTTAACTATTTATATATTATTTTGCACTTTAAAGGGACATTGTGTAGGAATTTCTCCCATCTAGCGGTGAAATAGTATTTTGCATTCAAACGAATTGTGCTCTCCAGCGCCTTTCAAATTCGTGTTGCATCTACGGTAGCTGTTATGTACCAAAAATCTATGACAAACAATGCAAGAACAATCATATGCTCTATCTACGTACATTTCTGAAATGCACTTTCTGTAAAGCTGCTTTGAAACAATATGTATTTTGAAAAGCGCTATACAAATAAATTTGAATATTAAAATATATTCTTATCGAATTTCCAGGTTACAAAAAGTAAACTTACAAACCTTGTTTTTAGCACCTTCTCTACATTACTCAATAGCTGCTATTCATCAAAGAGCCTGTTTAACTTTTAACTATAAATGTTCTACTGTCTATATAATAAAGTACACAACCAGGCAATGAAAAAAACATGTAATTAAGACTGTAATATGACTTAAAGGGTAAGTTCGGCGTTTGACAAGTAAAGCCCTGTTTTAAGATCGTTTCTGATGAAATCGAACGGTTAAGATTAAAATTTGGACAAATGCTGCTGTCCCGAGAATTTTAGGTTTTTGTGTTAGCACCTGTTATGCTCTGTTATGTCACCTCAGCTGTTTCCAGCTGCTGAACTTGCCATCTCTGCCGTGTTTGTACTTTTTTCGGGATTATTTAATACACGCCTTATACCTTCACCCACGCCGTTGGATTCCGTCGTTGTCGAGTATCGAAAGACCAGCGCTGTTCTTCAGTTGTTTTCCTCTGTGAACATGCACTCATGGATGTCTGACAATTTTGTTGCTTTTTGGAGTTGGAGAAAATGTCTAAGATATAGAGGCCACACCCGTTCACATTCGTTGATCTTACGGAACAGATAGACTATAATATGCTTATTTAACTTTGTAGTGTTAAATAAAAAGTACCGTCAAATGAAACCCTGCAGGTGTCAGTGCTTTCTCTCCGTCCCTTAAATGAGCGCGGATTTCTAGTGCATACTTGAATGTAGCCTGTGGGCCTGGTTAGGATTGGGTTCCTTCAGTTTACTCGTTCTGAGTCTTTCATTTTCATGTTTAATCACGTCACTAATTGGTGGGTGGAGCGGGCATAGTAAGCCATCAAACGCGATTGAGGCAGGCTTCTATATAAACACCCGGTGTCCTTAGACTGGGACAGTGTAAATGTACGGCTGGCTCTGGTGTGGTGAATCAGCGATTCAGATGCTGTTTGAGTGAGTGCGTGAAGGAGCCGACGCTGATTGAGCTGCGGCGCGCCATTGTTTTCCTGTCTGACCATGTATGGGCGTAATGCCAAAGTAATGCCAAACTACGTCCGCGTTTAATAAGCATCGGCTGGAGACTGTGACTGCAGTGGGATGTTTACATTCAACTTAGTGTTCCCCCTTTCACTGTGAATGTTACGACAGATCTGTGCAGTTACTCTCGAGTTGCTAGCTGCTGTTCTCCATACTGTGTGATTGTGTATGCTGCTTATAGTATAGGTAGTTTATTTTATTATTAGTTTTCTTTTCCTTTTGTTGGTTGTTTGTTTTCCTCTAGCCTGTTGGCTGTAGCTGTTACTGTATGTGGTTGTATGAACTGTTCGTCACAGCCTAGAGTGGGTTTATTTATTTTATTATTTTCTTTATGCCCAATTCCCCTTTTTGTTTGTAAGCCTCGGTGTTAGTGGAGCCAGGGTAACTCTTGTATAAGAGACCTCACTGGAAAGCGGGTTTCCCTTTTATTTTTTTTTTATTTTTCTCTCGTTTAACGAAGAAGTTTGCAGTGCCGTGTATCGTGAACCTTAATGCCTTTTAACCATATTTATTAGAGTGATGTGAGTGTGCAGACATTGAACTCTAGTGTGTATTACTTCAAATGAGGTCTGTGTCTTTGTTTACCCGGTGGTAATGCGAACTTAGCCTTCCTTTAGTGTTTTCTCAATTGTGTTACTGGCTCCCATGCGGATGGCTTGGTATTCCCTAGTCATGTGTTTGTTTATTTGATTTATTTGTTTTTTTTAAACCAACCAACACCTTCAATCATTCCTCAATAAAGATTGTATTTTTATACTTTTCTAAGAACCTGTGTTTGTACATTTTTATTGGGGTAGAGTTCCCCTTGCTCTGACACTTGCACTAACTAGTTTAGCCCAAGGGGTGGCGTAGTCAGTTGTACAATTAGGGGCGCCACATGAACAGTGTTGTGCTAGTTACTAAGATATAGTAACTAGTTACAGTTACTAGTTACTTCGTTCAAAAAGTAACTCAATTACTTTGTTGATTACTTACACCAAAAAGTAATGCATTACTGTCAAAAGTAACTTTTTAGTTACTTTTTAAAAAAACATTCTTTAATGTTCCCATTAATGCTCTTTTATGCGTTATGGTCTATACAAACACAAAACTGACTTAAACAGAAAGTAATTGAAAGTAATTTTTAAACACTATTTTATTTAAGTCAGACCAGCACAAACTGAATATATCACAAGGATTTCTGAGGTGACTCGATATGCTGACTCGCGATCTTCGCAGTCGCGCCAGAGAGAAATGCACATTTCATATGGATTACAGTCTGTAGTCTGTTTTCTTTCATTTTGAATTGTTCTGTTTAAAAGTAGACATGTCTGTGAGGCAAGTAGGTTACCTTATACGCCGAGTTTCGGTTCATGTATGAGACAAGCTCCAGTTCACGCGCTGGCGCCTCCGTTTCGTGATTATCTATCGTCTGCTATTATTTACTTTTTAATAAATCCAGGCAATTGGTTGATGAAACACTGATTAAAATTAAGATACAATTAATACAAAACGAAATTCACTTTAAAGAAAGGTTTTGTGCTTTCTGTTTGATGTCTCTGTGAAAGTTTTAAAGCATCTTTTAGTGCCGCTTTCAGAGCGCTCACGTACGGAGAACTGTCGTCTGTAACATTGTTTTTTCCTTTTTTGAAAAGTTCTTCATTTGATCTAGGAGCAAAGACAAGAAAAAACCTGTTTTTAATAGATTCGCAGGCATAATGCTAAGTTTAGTTGTTTGGCAAGAAACATCAAACTTGTGCATTTAATATAGAATTCCAATCAAGTCGAATTTATTTAAATAGGGCTTTTCACAATACACATTGTTTCAAAGCAGCTTTTTATCTTAACATTAAGATACAATTAATACAAAACGAAATTCACTTTAAAGAAAGGTTTTGTGCTTTCTGTTTGATGTCTCTGTGAAAGTTTTAAAGCATATTTTAGTGCCGCTTTCAGAGCGCTCACGTACAGAGAACTGTCACGTCCGTAACATTGTTTTTTTCCTCATAAATGCGAACACTAAAAATAAAATAAAATAAAAATTTATATTTTGTTCTGTGGAGACTGAGAGCCAATCCTTCTTCATCTGGTGGGTAGTATTACTTTGGTTTGCGCAGTGTAATTCACAGAATTACTAAACAATATTTTAGGCCTATAAAATTCAGCCCGTATAAATGTGCATTTTCTAAGCTTAGAAAATGGACAAAATTCATTTGATTCTAATCATAATGTAACATTATTGTGAAATGGATTTCTTTATAGGCTATTTGCTATTAGTATAGTAAATCCTTGTGTTTTTATCCAACTATGTGTGGGCCTTATGTAAAATACGGGACAAATCGCTTCCCTTATTGATTTGATACGGGACGCATCATTTTACTTGTAAATACGGGACAATTCCGTATTTTAAGGGACGGGTGGCAAGCAACCCTACCACCAATCCTACAATGCGTCGCTGCTGTAAACAGGTTAGGCTGTAGGCTACACTTCAGCCAAAATTAATTAATTTAAAAAAGTAACGGACAACGCACCATATGGTAACGGTAACGGAGTTAATTTATTTAAAAAGTAATGCGTTACAGTATGAGTTACTGTAAAAAGTAACTGCGTTACAGTAACGCGTTACTAGTAACGCGTTACTGCCCAACACTGCACATGAACTTCTTAGGTAATATCTATCAGAATTTAAAATGGACTGAATAAAGCTCTCTACGAACTTGACGTGAGAGCTTCAAGTTCTCACGTCAAGAACTTGAAGTCGTTCTTGACTGACATGTATGCGCATGAATCACTGTCACACACACGCTCAGAGCAAATATTGTAAGTTACTGCATGATAATACATTTTTATCTAGCAGAATAATAATGCATCACAATACACATAGTCTCACGTTTAGTTATGTCTTTTAACTATTATAGTACTCAACTCCACCCACGTCCCGCCTTTTTGCCCATTTTCATTTATCCAGGAGTGACGCGCTTTCAAGATGGGGACGGCCGACTCCGCCCACTTTAAGCTTCAAAAACGCTGTTCAGAAACCTACGGGTGACATCACGGACACTACGTCCATATTTTTTTACAGTCTATGGGTCCGCCATTAAAAATAGGCTTGTTTGAGATGCGCCTTGCCTCGCCTTAAATATAGGCGAGAGTAGGCGGCTGCAGTGAGGGGAGGAGTGAAAAAAGCGCAGGCAAGCCGGACAGTTCTCGCTTCTCGTAGTGGATCTGACACCTGTGTAAGGAACCTAGCTATATGAAATATTAATAATCAATAATAACTTATGATTAATTATGAATATTTGGGTCAGTTAATTAGATTAACTTGACATGGCTAAATTAATATTACAATCAATTAATCAGTTCGTCCAACGAACTCTTTGGATTATTAATTTATTCTAAGAAAAGGGTATCTTCCCTGGCCACAGAAGAATAATTATTTCTTAGCATGTACAGCGTTTTGAGCATGTAGCAAGAACAAAACCTGTAAAGGGACTTCGTATTGCAATCAAATCAGAACCAAATACATAAAGTGCATAAGTTTTATTAACTAAATCATAAACATAAATAAACTAAACACACATATATACAGAAATACAGAAATAGGTTAGTGATAGGATTAAATTGGAAACCAGGCAAAGGGACTATGAGAAGAACCATCAGAATTTCATCTTCCCATTTCATTGAATTGAATACTTGCATTTGTGGTGGGAACAATTCTTGAAGTTGTTGAAAATTGAAGTCGTTGATGGTTCCAGCAGTGTCAAGTGGAAGTTGGTTGAGAGTTCTCTTTCTCCAGGAACGCATGGCTGGTTTGGTCAAGGCCTGGGGCCCTGTTGAGGCCACGCCGAGCACCCAGGAGAAGTGAAGAAGTTGGAAGAGTGGGTGATTGGAATCGTTGTTGGTTGGAGTCTTTGTTCCAAAACTCCTGAGATTGTCCTTGGTTCTTTGTGAGAGAGACTTCTCTCTCCTGCCTGAGCCCATATCTGGTTGGATCGAGGCCTTCTGGGCCCTGGGGCCCCCGTGGAGGGGGTTCCCCAGTATCACCAGAACAGTGTTGCGGCTGGATGAAAGAACTAAGAGAGGGAGGTCACATGTGGACTGTCTCTTATAAAGCCTGGAAAAGATCCTCCCCCAAGGGTTGAACTCGACCAATAAGAAAGTTGACATGTCTGAGAGGGAAAGTGGCTCTTAGTTGATTTACGAGTCTTTGTCCCAAGCATGGTTATACCTTGATTAATGCTCAGATAGCTATAACGAATCCACACTGCATTCTAGAAGAAGGTGATGTAGATCAAAGTGTGAGTCATTAAATGAGGATTAATTAGGTAGGAGCATGATACAGGTGAGGTTACATTGATCGTTAGTTGGTGGTATACCAGGGTACATACCATACATAATAGTCACACAGTCACATAATAATCACAATAGTCATCACAGTTTTATGCATGTTCATTTATAGATAAGTTAGTCTATGATTAATGCAGCAAAGTCTGTTTTAAAGAGGGTTTCTGTGTTCCCATTGTATCTCTCTCTTGTGCATGTGGCCACATTCCTCTGAGGTAGTAAAATCTCCTTGTCAGCCCTGTAACATGACACTATTTCTGCCCTTGTGTTCGTTCATTTGGGCTGTTAGTTTTGGAGTTACATAAACCTTTGTATATAATGAATAATTAGTGTGTGTCTGATTGGTCCATACCCTACACCTGCGAGATCAATGATGGATATCGTGGGATTCACGCTCGTGCACAGTGTTGCTAATAAACTGGATGTAATTTAAGTTCTGTTGCTTTTATATGAAAATAAATATAATGAACAAGACACCCAAAGTACTTGTTATTTAATTTTATTCCAAATAAGTGTTTATCAATCATTTTTTCTTTAATACAGACATAGGCTTTTTTATACAAGTCCTTCTCAAAAAATTAGCATATTGTGATAAAGTTAATTATTTTCCATAATGTAATGATAAAAATTAAACTTTCATATATTTTAGATTCATTGCACACCAACTAAAATATTTCAGGTCTTTTATAGTTTTAATACTGATGATTTTGGCATACAGCTCATGAAAACCCAAAATTCCTATCTAAAAAAATTAGCATATCATGAAAAGGTTCTCTAAACGAGCTATTAACCTAATCATCTGAATCAACTAATTAACTCTAAACACCTGCAAAAGATTCCTGAGGCTTTTAAAAACTCCCAGCCTGTTTCATTACTCAAAACCGCAATCATGGGCAAGACTGCCGACCTGACTGCTGTCCAGAAGGCCATCATTGACACCCTCAAGCAAGAGGGTAAGACACAGAAAGAAATTGCGGCGTGGCATGGAGGCAATCAGCCTGTGGCACTGCTGAGGTGTTATGGAGGCCCAGGATGCTTCGATAGCGGCCTTAAGCTCATCCAGAGTGTTGGGTCTTGCGTCTCTCAACTTTCTCTTCACAATATCCCACAGATTCTCTATGGGGTTCAGGTCAGGAGAGTTGGCAGGCCAATTGAGGACAGTAATACCATGGTCAGTAAACCATTTACCAGTGGTTTTGGCACTGTGAGCAGGTGCCAGGTCGTGCTGAAAAATGAAATCTTCATCTCCATAAAGCTTTTCAGCAGATGGAAGCATGAAGTGCTTCAAAATCTCCTGATAGCTAGCTGCATTGACCCTGCCCTTGATAAAACACAGTGGACCAACACCAGCAGCTGACATGGCACCCCAGACCATCACTGACTTTGGGTACTCCAGTGCTGCTTCTCTGTAGCCCAGGTCAGGTGCTTCTGCCGCTGTTTCTGTTTCAAAAGTGGCTTGACCTGGGGAATGCGGCACCTGTAGCCCATTTCCTCCACACGCCTGTGCACGGTGGCTCTGGATGTTTCTACTCCAGACTCAGTCCACTGCTTCCGCAGGTCCCCCAAGGTCTGGAATCGTTCCTTCTCCACAATCTTCCTCAGGGTCCGGTCACCTCTTCTCGTTGTGCAGCGTTTTTTGCCACACTTTTTCCTTCCCACAGACTTCCCACTGAGGTGCCTTGATACAGCACTCTGGGAACAGCCTATTTGTTCAGAAATGTCTTTCTGTGTCTTACCCTCTTGCTTGAGGATGTCAATGATGGCCTTCTGGACAGCAGTCAGGTCGGCAGTCTTGCCCATGATTGCGGTTTTGAGTAATGAAACAGGCTGGGAGTTTTTAAAAGCCTCAGGAATCTTTTGCAGGTGTTTAGAGTTAATTAATTGATTCAGATGATTAGGTTAATAGCTCGTTTAGAGAACCTTTTCATGATATGCTTATTTTTTGAGATAGGAATTTTGGGTTTTCATGAGCTGTATGCCAAAATCATCAGTATTAAAACAATAAAAGACCTGAAATATTTCAGTTGGTGTGCAATGAATCTAAAATATATGAAAGTTTAATTTTTATCATTACATTATGGAAAATAATTAACTTTATCACAATATGCTAATTTTTTGAGAAGGACCTGTTTATTGTGTTTTTTTATATATAATAAAATGACATTGCATAACCCATAGAGATCGCACTGTCCGAGAGTTTGGGAATATTCACACATAACATATACACATAAAACATGATATCCGAGTTTTAAAATCAAACATTTTAAAAGAGAACAATACACCACAGTTGTTTAAACCAATCAACATTAAGCTGTGTTGTAAGCAAGTCGTTTCCCATCATGCTTTTGATCAGCGCAGTCGGTGGAGAGCAACTGCGCGCGACTGCAGAATCCGACACGTGCGCCTTGCGCTCGCGAGAGCTTTTTGACACACGTCAGCATGACATCAGAGCAAGGCAGACCGCACTCGGACACATTTCTAACCGGCATGCATTACGCGCTGATCACCTGTGATCGGTTCTTCGCAGATTTTGCTCATCTCAAACAAGCCTAATAACAGTGGATTATGCAGCCTTTTAAGCTTGCCGGGGCAGTGACAAGCGCCTCTCACTGCTCTGCTCCTCTGTTTCTGCTGCTTTCAGTTACATGGGAGGCTGGCTCTGAACATAAACGCGTTGTGGAAACGCATTGGCCTAGTACTTTTTGACCCTCTCTGAAATTATAGTTTTTCAAGATGGCGAAACGACATGGAAGCAAGGGGGTAATCCATCAGCCGGAAACTGAAGCCTCGCGGGAGCCGCCATTGTAGCAGAACTTCACCTGCTGTTAGCATTCCATTGACTCCCATTAATTTTGGCGTCACTTTGACAGCGAATAACTTTACATTTGAGGCGTCCAACGACTTAATTTTCACATTATTTATTTCTAAAGAAACACGACAATGTATAAAAGGCTCCATTACTTTGTATCTTACGTTATGGCTCCGTAGAAGCCGTTTTTGTTAAAAATAGGCTAACGATTGCGTCATAACCACGCAACTTTATGTGGCACAATAGAGACATTACCGTATAGACAGGAGGAGAAGCTTGCTGGCAATCTTTTACTGTCTATGAGGCAATCGGGGGGACATAGAGGCATAAAGTCAAGGGAGAAGCCCATAGATAGAAGGTCCATAAAAGCAACGGGACAAAATATTTCAACAACGTTTTTGAGGAATTAGGTGATTCAGATTTGTCTTGCAACAGCTACTAGAAGATTTACAACTGTCAGACTGTCGTCAAGCTCAGTTTGAGCCTGCGCAGTCGCTCAGCCATCAGACAGGAAGTGCAATAATCGGGCTTCAGTCTTCTCCGTTGAAATCAATGGGGTCGTTGTGTCCATTTCTTTTACTGTCTATGGATGGAAGCCTCCGTGGACCTACGGCATAGATATAAACAATAGATGTCGCCTTGGATACGGCAGTTCATTGGAACGAATGCGTCAATAGAGCCGCCATCTTGAAACAGGGGAACCCCTCATCAGCGTCAATGTAGGAAAAGGTCTAACGGAAATAAAATCACCATAAATCGTCAGAAATGCGATTTTCTAGTTGTTTTGGTTCGTTCCAACGGTCAGACATGTATTTATTATAGAGTCCAGAGAAATTAAAAAAAAAAAATTATAAAATTTCACAATCTTGTGAAATGTTATCCCTTGCTGTCTGGTTTTTAGATTTCGTTCGTGTATATATCCATACGCAGCACAAAAGTCCGGCATCATCCATGAATTCAGCGTTACCTAGCTACTTCCTATGACAAGACCCCTGTTCCAAGATGGCGGCGGTTTTGACGCATGTTTAGAACCCCAAGGCGACATCTAGTGTTTATATCTATGGACCTACCCGTCACATGTATATAAAGATAATAAATTCTTCGTTTACGAGTTTGAGTCAGCTAATTGGCAGAGGTATTTGTACACCACTGAGGACATATTTATGAATAAAAATATTGATTTTAGATAATAAAAAACCTAAAAAACTACACATAGTCCCTTTAAGTAAGCTATATGTTCCTATTAAGGTATTACTTTTTTATACTTGAGAAATGTACTGTACTTTAAATCTTTCCATTTAAAAACAAAAAAAATTCTAGCTTCAGGCATTCTTTTTTTAATCAACACTTGAATGTGGTATAAATTTCATAATTTTTTTTGTTAAAGACAACGTCCGGATCGGATTCAGAACGATAATCAAACACAAATGGAGTAGATCGAGTCCATCAACACCCCCAAAGCTTCAAAGTCGCTTTCCCTTTGTGAGATCGACATTTCATTCGGTTGGCTAATATTTGTTAGTTTTGATTTATATGCTGTTTGATGATCACGTTATTTTTTGCGTAATTGTTTGTTTAATTCGTAATTTGTTTTTTATCCTGAGATTATGTCCTCTTTCAGAAGATTGTTAATAGCGCCCCCTAACGTAGAACAGTGAAAATAGATAGCCCAAGTGATACTCGCTGCAGAGCCAAATGGGAGGAGCTAGAGCTCCTACTGGTTTTAAATAAAACCATTGCAATAATTTATAATGAAATGTTTTAATATTTCAAATATTTCAAAATTATTACAAATGTTACAACGGTTTACAAATATTAAGAGCAAAGGGAGGGAAAGCAAATATTTCAAAATGATTTCAAATATTACAACTATTTACAAATATTAAAAGCAAGTGGAGTGAAAGCAAATATTTAGAAATTATTTCATATATTAAAACTTTTTACAAATAGTAAAAGCGAGGGGAGGGAAAACTTAAAGTTGGCACGCTGCACAGCTGTAGAATTTCTTGGGGTCGGGCTCTCTCACACATATCACGCTGGATCTGTATCAAAAAAGATAATAATCATTTTCAGGGTGAATATGAGATACATATACCCATGATGCATAAATTTCCTACTCTTGCAAAGACAGGCCATGTACAGGGGCCCCAGAAGGATCAGAGCGCTATGGTGGACTTCTTTATTTAAAAAATAGCTTCTTCCTTTTTTTTACCCAAGGTGTTGTCTTTCCTTTCTCCTCCACATTCTTCTCCCCACAATGGTGGCACAAATCAGTAAGGTCATCTGGTCACCTTGAAAACAAATTTAACTTATCAATAAATGTATAAATGTGTTAATCATTTAAATAACGTGTAAGGGATAATCCACTGCTAGCTATGCATTCAATTATTTTAATGCTCGACAAGGGCAAAGAGGCCAATTTTAATGCACAACATTTGCCTCAGAGGAGTGCATTCAAATTGTAAAATGCACAGCTCACCTGGGATTTTCCTGCTTATACCATAGTCATTTGCCAGCACAAGTTACAGTAAAAGCTGTTTGGAGCGCTAAATTTCACTGGTGTCAGGGTTATGTTATGTTTTATTGTGTTTTAGTTCAGTGCCTGTCTTTTGACCCAGTTTTCCTAGTGTGTCTGATTAGTTATCCCATTCACCTGTTGTCTCAATTACCTCGTAATCTCCTGTGTATTTATACTCCTTGTTCTGTTCAGTTCTTTGTCTTGTCTGGTAAATGCTTTCTGTTTTTTTCTCCCTGAATTTTGTACAATGAGTTCTTGAATTAAAGACTTACAAGTGATATTTTGTGCGCTTCTATTGTGCAGCCACTCGTGACAACTGGGAGGGTTAAAATGACAGTTACTTTTGTCAGCTACAGTGGTGGACAGTAACAAAATCTTCACTTCCTTACGGTCTTACCTCTGTCCCATGACAGTTTCACAGCATCCCTCCACCACCTTATCACCTCACTCTTGGCTGGTTTTCTATCCCAGTCAAAAAGAGGGAGTACTCTGGGTTCGGGCCAAATTCCGAGCTTGGAGCCCTCTTCCGGACAGCACGCCAAATACGCATAAATTACTACATCTGATTTCATGTATGTGTGAACTCGTGAAATAAAGGTTTAACCACTGTAGTCACATGGACTATTTAACAATAGGCTTGTTTGAGATGTGCCTTGCTTCGCCTGAAATGTATGTGAGACTAGGCGGCTACAGTTAGGGGAGGAGTGAACAGGCAAGGCAAGACGGACAGTTCACTCTTCCTGCAGTAGATCAGACACCTGCGTGATCAAAAGCAGTCACCAGCAGAGATCTCACAGATTTGACCTAGGTTCACTCTGCAGTCGACAGCGCCCTCTCCTGCTAGATTTGGGGAAATATCGGCCACATTGATTGCACTTATCCATGCCTTTGCTATTGGCATTGTAAATACAAAAAAAAAACATGGCATGAGCTATATAGTTTTATACCTGTGGAAATAGGAAAATCAGCGTTGTGCCCATTGAAGGCCTGTTTTTGTGAGTTGCAAGCCAATAAGCTTGTTAATCAAATCAAACTTTATTAAAATGGCATTTGTCTAAATAAGGAGATAGTAGATACAATAGTGCCTAGTTCCACCTGATCACCACCTGGGGTTATTTTGTGTTCTTTCTATACTGTTTCTAGTAGGCTTACTGCTATATAAGCAAGAAGATTTTTCCATCAATGACAGCACAATTTATATGGATTTAAAGACTGCGAATCGCAGAGAAACGGCCTGAAGCCTATATATAAAACGAATGTGCGGTAAAATTAAAGCTGTTGATAAAATAAAGCCAGCAGACACAACATTAAATATCACCTGCAGAAGGTTTTGCTTCCTTTTAACCTGACATGATCAGCCATTAACGCTGCAGGAATCAATTACATAAACCAGCATGACATTCGTTTTATTCTTGTGCACGCACTAAAACACGGACAGTTCCGTTCGTTGGTGGAAGAATGTGAACGTGCAGAACTGCTTGTGTTTCAGTGAGTGCGGATGGAATAAAACCAACCGTAAGATTTCTCTGTGGACTTCACCTCTCAATGCAGAACTGTCATCTCCTGGTGTTTAACGCAATGAAATTATTTGGCGGTTTGTTGGTCTCGCATTACTGCCGATTTAAATGTGACGCATGAATTGAAATGATTTCAATACATTTTACATTGTTACTTGTAATGCAGTAAACGTTTCTGAATTTATTTGTCATTTTAACTTTTTGTGTAATTTTTCAGGACTGGCCAGGATAATTTTAATAATTTGTTTAATAATTTATAATATTGCGACAGCCCAGAGGGCTGCAGACAGTCCACATTTCAAAGTGCAACGGGCCATAAAGTAGCCTACCATTAATGGGAAAAGTGTAGGCCATTTCAAACGGACTATATGTTGTTTTCTTTATCTTTACATATCTTTACTTTTGTAACTACTTTCTAGATTTATGTAAAGCTGCTTTGCAACCATGCAAAATTGTGAAAAGTGCTATAGGCTAATACATTTAAATTTAATTAAACAATAGGCTACCTGATATTCAAAGTGTGGTAAAATTATTGAAAAGGTTAAGGTCATAATTATAAAACTTACTTTATGATTATGAATTAGGCCTATAATTTTTTTTTGCAACTCAAAACACATTTCCTGTAAACTTTTACCTATAGGCCTAATATTTTATATAGCCTACTCAACGAGAACTCAAATAGGCCTACAGTTAATTGTATTCACAACAGAGGATTAAACAAAAATAAATGATTGAAGTAGCCTAATTAAATATTTAACAAATT